>JAODKC010000130.1:9592330-9617928 GCA_026777985.1 Mormyrops attenuatus
GGCGTGGCCCCCCCCCCCCCCCCCCCGCACTGTTATTGTTGAAGCATTGGCCCTGTTCTTGTTTCAGACTCAGTATGGTGCCTGTTTGGAGGGTGAGATTTAAGTGAGAAAGTGTACAGTGTCTATTTGTGTGTGTGTGTGTGTGTGAGGGAGAGGCGCAGAATGTGAAATATGTGTATGTGAGTGAGGCCTTAGCATTGCATGTGTGAGAGAGAGGGGAGGAGCAGTGGAAATGTCAGTGGCTGCAAGCGTAAGTGTGTGTGGGGGCGGCTAGGAAGAAAGGCCAGGAGAAATCGAAGCGCTTCCGATTTGTTGGGAAAGGGTGGGGTCCCAGGGTGGCGGGGGCACCTGCAGTGGGCTCTCCTGGCACATGGGACCCAGAACCCAGGGTCTCGTCAGCATAAACATGGACACTGTGGCTCTTGTTTAGGGATGATTCTGCCCTGTTTGTGTAGGGATGACCCCGCCCCATAACTGTGGGGATGACCCTGTCCTGTTTGTGTAGGGATGACCCCGCCCCATAACTGTGGGGATAACCCTGCCTTGTTTGTGTAGGGATGGCCCCGCCCCATAAATGTGGGGATGACCCCGCCCTGTTTGTGTAGGGAACACCCCGCCCCATTTGAGTAGGGATTAACGTGGGTATTGAAGCATGTATCGGCTGGGGTGTTCCAGCATTGTTCGTGGTGTGTGTTTGTGTCTGAGCGGTGGCGCAGGGCTGTCATTAGTATTGAGGGATGTTGTGGGATATAACTGGGGGTCATGTTTACACACAAGGCCCCCGTCCTGTCTGGCCTCCTGCACGGGGGTGGGGTGGTAGGCTTTGCATCACTATCTACGTGTGGCAGCTGACGCCTCCCCCCAACCCCCCTCCCACAGGTGTCACCCTGTTGTGCTGTGAGGTGCGGGCAGTGTGTGCATGGGGTGTGTGTGTGTGTGTGTGTTGGGGGGGGGGGTTGGAACCCAGCGAGGGCCCCGCTGATGCACTGTAAGTCCCCCCAGGGAGACTGTCCTGTGGTTCACACACACCCATCATCCCATCATCTATGTGTGTGTGTGTGTGTGTGTGTGTGTGTGAGTGAGTGTGTTTTTAAGTTCCCATTTGTAGCCTTAAGGCTGCACACTGTGTCTCCTGTTGGAGACCTGACCTTATGGGAGTTTTCAGGGGATGTCCGCACCATGTAAAACCAAAAGCACCAAACCGTCCACTAACTTAGTTTTTAGTATCAGCTTTCAACTGCTTCTTTGAGATTTGATTGTGAGTTTGGGGTCATTTACTGAGTCATATAAGAAGTGTATGGAAAAGCCCCACATGCAGTACAAAGCTCTGCCTGTCTGCCTTCCTGTCTGTTTGTCACTCAGTCTGTGTGTAAGCTTGCCTGTCTTTCTGCCTATCAGATTGTCTGTATGTCAGTCTGCCTTGTCTGACTGCCTTTCACTCTGTCTACCTGTCTGTCAGCCTATCGATCTGTCTGTCACTCAGTCTGTGTGACAGTCTATCTGTGTCTGCCTGTCTGTCCGTCAGTCTATCTGCCTGCCTGTCTGTCTGTTAGTGTGTCTGTCTGTCTTTACGTGCTGTGCCGAGTTCATTTCCTCATAGGAGGTTCTTCGTAGTGCTTCCTGTAACCTCCAGTCTCTTATATGCTTTAGTTTTGTGTGAGGTTTCAAAGGCCAGAGAAGCCTTTCTATGTTTTAACCAGTGTGATGTGTCCTTGGAGACACAGACACAGACAGAATGCTGCTGTCTGAATACTGACACAGGAACTGGATTCTGTCCTCGGTCATATGTCACTCGTAAGTTTGTCCTTGACGCAGAAATCTGAATTGGAGCATGTGGAGAAAAGCAAACAGCATGCGTGTATCTGTGCCTGTGTGTGTATCTGTATCTGTATCCTTACCTGTGCGCGTATCCGTGCCTGTGCGCGTATCCGTGCCTGTGCATGTGTCTGGGCTTGTATCCGTGCTCATCTGTGCATCTATGTTTTTTTGAAGATTATCAACTTCCTGGAATAATTTTTTTACTAAACTATTTTTTTTTATTTTCTACTGCATAAATTTAGATGATTATCCTCCCTTGAAAGGTGTATCTGCCAGTTGTACGGATTTGAGCGTGCCAACATTCGGTGCTGGTCCATTTTCTTAAGCGCCACATACCGGCACTGAGAGCTGACTTTTACCCATGCTGAAGTGGAATTTGATGAATTAGTCCCAAAATATCATGTAAAACAATTTTTCTCAACTTAGTCAATGGGGAGCCATAGTCAGTCCACATTTTTGCCTCCTCCCAGCTCCAAACACACTCAAACCAAACAATCAAGGAATCAGAGACACCAGATGCCTGGTACAAGTGTACTGGGAGCTGGGTAAGCTGTGGACAGTTTGGGGGTCCCCGAGGACTGGTTTGAGAAATACCGGTGTGAAATGTCATCAGTCATTCCACAGTCAGCTGAGCGGCAAAGCCTTCTATTCACAGCTCCCACCCAAGCCCGCCCAAACTGTCGATTTCACTTCCTGTTTTACGGTATGGCGCTGTAGATTTTACCCCAGACAGGGAACTTGCTGGGGAATTCACAACAAAAATGGTTTACTGATGGGACAGCAGTGCGGCCACACACAGGCGTGCAGCGCCTCCTACAGTGCGCAGTGAAACACCATTGCGTGTGATGTCATCGACGAGGATTCCTTTTCTTCTCTTGAAAGCTCACACACTCCCTTTACCATCGGGGCTGTGGTTTATGAACCACACTTTCAAATGCCTTTTCCCTGCAGTGATGGCATCAGGGAGGTGGAGCCTGGGAAGCCCATCCTACCAATCGGTGCTCCCCCCAGCCGGTCAGTCTCTGCCAGTGCACAAAATGAGCTAATGAGGGCTGATCCAGTCTAACAGCAGGTATGGCTACTCTCTGGGGGTGAGTCTCCAGTGGGTCTGGCTGCTGGCTGGCTGGGCCCTAGTCACTGCACATTACCTGTAGTGCTAATGTGCAGACATGGTCACATCATTCTCCAGGTTGCCCCCTCCTGGCCGTCCTTTGCCAGCATGTGTGGACCTAAAGTGGTGTGTCAGAGATGGTGGAGGAAGTGTGGGGTGGTGCCTGTACTGTTTTCATCTAGAATCTGTGTATGTGTGTGTTCCCAGAGAGGGTGGGGAGGGGGGGGTGTTCATATGGATTTTAGGACAGTGGTTCCCCTGCCACTGGGGTAAGGAGAGATGTGTGGGGTCCGGCCGGGGTCAAAGGGGAGTGTTTGTTTGAGCTTCATGCTGTTAAGCATCAGCATTTCTCAGCTCGGTCACGCGGAAAACCTCGTTAGTGATCAGCTGCGGCATTCTGGAGCCACATCACAAGTGACTTCCCGCCTTGCTCAAAAAGCCTTTGCTCGATCATGGAAGTCCAACATCAATGGACTTTTGCAGTGAATTTTGCAAAGCTGTTTTGATTTTCCCTTTATTGATGTCACTTTTCTACAACATGTTGGAATAGTCATGGGTCAAGCTGATCTGTCTTGCCATTTTAACCTCAGGTGACGAGATAGTGGCTTTCCTGAAGGCAAAAGCAGACTGTTGAGCGAGAGCTCTCACTGCACTGGTATAACTGTCCAAATGAAGATGTGGGCTTTCTTAGTCCTGGTCCGAGCAGCTCTGTGTAACTTTGAGCGGTAGACAGAATGAGAGCTGGGGCGCGTCGGGGTTCGGCAGCAGGAGGTGAAAAGCGAGCGGTGCCGGAGCGAGGCCCGAAAGCCAACCGACTGTCCCCGTGTCAGGACCTGTCAGCCCGCGCACTATAAAAAGCAACGCAAAGTCCTGCTTTTTCACGGAGCTGCCATACAGCCCCCTGCGTGATGGCAGAGTAAGAGCGCGAGTGGCTTTGTCTGGCTCGCTGTTCCCATCCCCAGCTGTAGCGTCCTGAGACAGCCAGCTATAAACACACTCTGTGTACCACCCACAGGACTGGCATTTTAAGTAGCATGGCTCTGCTCTACTAGTTGTCAATGCCTGTTACTAGTGCAACAGCCCATGTATAATTGCAGCAGGTCTCATTCTGCAGTAAGTAACCCATCAGGGCTAGCTAACCTAGCAAAGTATTACCCGGAACTGCATGTTTCTGCTAATCAGCATGATTATATGGGTTCTTCTGATGGAAACATGGATTTTATTTCATGTGTTCCACTGTCTTGCACTTTTTCTCACATTCTCTTTTTAAATCGTGTAATGTTAATTGCTCCAGAGTCTCCGTTAAGCGCTCTGGGCCAACCGTTTTGGGAAGAGCGCTATTTATACATAACTTCATTTTGAGCCAAATTTAATGAAGCGGAGGGTGTAGAAGGAGGCGGCCGGGCAGAGCTCTCCGTCTCGTACCGAAACCATTTTGGTGTTTGTCCCCAGGCCCCGGCTGCAGAGCCCATTCCGGCCTCCAACACGAGCAGCGTGATGGAGATTGAGTCTCACTACCGGCACCTCCTGCGGGAGCTGGACGCACAGAGGCGGAGCGGCATCCTGTGTGACGTCAGCGTGGTAGTGGAGGGCCGCGTCTTCACTGCACACCGCAACGTGCTGCTGGGCAGCAGTCGCTACTTCAAGACGCTGTATGGCGGCCCAGGGGCGGAGCCAGTGACCATCACACGGCTGGACATCGTCACGGCGCGTGGCTTTGAGGCCATCCTGGACTTCATGTACTCAGCACGTCTGGCCCTCACCGGCGCCAATGTCATCGAAGTCATGTCGGCGGCTAGCTACCTGCAGATGACAGACATTGTGCGGGCATGTCACGCCTTCATCCATGCCGCCCTCGACATCAGCCTGCGGCCCAAGCTGGCGGACGAGCCGTCTGAGTTCGAGGCAACTCCGGGTGGCGGCTCCTCCCCCTGGCGGGGACGCCGCACCAGCCCAGCCAACTCGTCGGGTGACTCCGCCATCGCCAGCAGCCATGAAGGTGGCAGCATCTGCAGCAGAGATGACCAGGGTCCCCAGAGCCATGAGAGTAGGGAGGGGGCCTCGACACCGGCACTGTGGCCTGCCGACCCTCCCCCTAGTAGTCTTAGTGATGGGCGGCTCCCCGAGTGTGCAGAGCCCCACACAGGTGAGGAACAGCAGCCTTCCCGGTCTGGCCGACGGAAGAATCGCAAGAACAAAGACACAGTCCGGTACATCGCACCGCAGCCCGAGTCTGGGGACAGCCACTCGGGGTCTCCACTGCCCTCCACCCTGTCTGTGTCTGGCTGGAGCGGCAGCAATCAAGGATGTTCAGGTATGGGCTCCGAAATCGCATAGTTCTCCATTCCACTACTCATTATGCAGTGTGGCTGTGATTAGCTAGCAGTGATGTGCCTATCCGCTTGTGCATCTCTTCCAACTTTGTGTCTCTCTACCCTCCTACCCTGCCCTCTCTGCCCTTTTCGCTTGGTATTGACTGATACAGTTCCTTTGGGATCTCAGTTCCAATCTTCTCCTTTGGGATATTAGCTCTGATGGTCTGCTTCAGAATCTCTGGTCAATGGTCCCCTTGGGAACTCTGTTCTGATGGTTTCCTTTGGGATTTTTGTTCTGATGGTCTATTTTGGAATCTTGCTCTGACGGTCTCCTTTGTTAGTCTCATGTTGATGGTTTGCTTTGGGATCTCTGCTTAATGGTTTGCTTCAGGATCTTGCACTGATGGTATCCTTTGGGATCTTTGCTTGATGGTCTCCTGCTGGGTCTCAGTCTTCTATGGAATTTTGGTTCTGATGGTCTGCTTCAGAATCTTGTCCTGGTGGTCCCCTTTGGGATCTCAGATCTAACGGTCTACTTTGAGATCTTGCTCCGTTGGTCTCCTTCGGGATCTCTTCTTGATGGTCTGCATCGGGATCTTGCTCCGAGGGTCTCCTTCGGAATCTCTTCTTGATGGTCTGCATCAGGATCTTGCTCCGTTGGTCTCCTTCGGGATCTCTTCTCGATGGTCTGCATCGGGATCTTGCTCCGATGGTCTCCTTCGGATGCTCTCACGCTGTCAGGCTTCTTTCCTCTTTTGCAGCTCCCCAGGGAGGAAAGCTCTCTGTGGCTTTTCTCTGTTCTGGATCCTCACTTGAGCTGCACAAGACAATGTCCCAGTTTTTTTCCACCATAGCAAAGGAGAAAACCAACACCCCCCCCAGCCCCCCACTACCATGTCATGTTGGGCAGCAGCCTGACCTGATAAAATATGGAGGAGCTGGTGGGGGCAAGCGCATGTGTCTCTGGAGGGAGGGGTAACAGGCCTCTGGAGATGGTTGCTTCAGAATGTAAAGCACATTTTTAAAGGATAGTATTTTTCCCTTAATTTGACATGGTCACCTCTCACTGTCCCCCACCCCCATGCCCATGGTGGGGGAACTGGCACTATCCCCAACTACTCGGGCTGCTGTGCCTGGCTCCCTCTCAGCAGCTGCCCTGACACTGGGTTTACACCCGGTGACCCCCCCACCCCCCAGCACAATAACTGTAAGTGCTTACAGCATAGCCAAGTGAGGCTGTGCACAAACCTTTCTGAAACCCCCGCCTCCCCACCCAGTAATCTGTATAGCTTCCACTGATGAGGTCACTGCAGTTAACCTCAGTGCAAAGGGGTGGACACACGGTCACACGTGCATGCACACACACATGCACGCACACGCATGCACGCACACACACACACACACACACACACACACACACACACACACACTTCTATTCATATCTTTGTGGGGACATTCATTTCTCCTGGCACAACCCTAAGTCCAACTATGACAACCTTAACCCCTATCCAGCCCTTTAACCATAAGTAACCAAACAAAATAGAAGTCTTTTCGCATTTTTAGTTTTTTGATTGCAGTCACTGATTTTCAGAAAATTGAGATTCCCTTGTGGGGACTGAAAAAATGTCCCCATAAGGTCAAAATAACAAGTTTTTAATCACATTGTGGGAACATTTTGACCCCATAATGTAATATATACAAGACCACACACACCCACAAACACACAGACAGGTTGGGAGACGGGGCGTGTCAGGAGGACCAGGTGTTCACCCGCTCAGCCTCGCTCTTGTCCTTCTTTCTGTTCTCTCCGTCCTTTTCTCTCCTGTCCATTGTTCACCAGCTCTGCGGTTGACACAGTGCTTATGTACCTGACTGGGCCCAACGGCCACTGCAGCTCCTGTTTCAGGAGGAGACCAGGGTTCCCTATGCCGGGTTTCTAGCTGCTTCAGCGCCGGGGCCCGGCGAGCTGGAGCCTGTGTCTGCACCCACACCCACGCCGCCCACACCCCCAGCTTTCAGATCGCTAACTTTGCGAGCCTCTTTCGCATTCCTGCCCCCCCTGCTGCTGCTTTTAACACTGCCCACGTTACCTTGAATCTACAATCGCCCCAGTGCACCCACCCTCCCTCCCTCATGCGCTCTCCTTTCTCCTCAGACCCTCCCTCCCTTCTGCCTGAGGGTCTGTTTAATTTGTCCCCCCCCATTGTCCTTTGTGCAGTCTGGTTTGTCCCTAAAAAATTAAAGTGAGTCAGAGAGCGAGAGATAAATGGCTTTGTGTGTTTTTGTAGCAACATAAATGAGGTAGCGAAGCAGCGGAAATTAAACTGTGGTGGGGGGGAGGGGGGGTTGACGGTGCTGCAGGGACAGGGGGGGAAGGTGGAAAACAGCCGCTGGGAGACAAACAATAACATGTCTCTGTACCCCCTCCCTTAGTGACCCTGCGTATTTTTCATTCCTGTCTCCCACGCCCCCACATGGCCGCTGATCTGACTCCCAGTCTCTGCCTAGAGGCCCCGCCGCCACCCCCTGTCTGTGATAAAGCCTTGTTTCATGCGAGTGAACCTGGAGCTCTCGCAGAGAGGTGGTGTGTCCTTCTTCATATAGGGAGCTACTGTTGTGCCCTAGGGTTGGCATTTTTGGCCTTAAGTCCCCTTACATGTAAGGAAGGATCCCATGTTTCTAGGGTTAGAGGTGCTATACCTTAAAATGTGGCAGACTTGGCTTCACCTATAGGTGTGGCGCACCCTGCTGGTTGCTCTGCATAAAGGCATCTCATTATTAAAGGCTCCCTGCGCCTAAACAGCCAGCTGACCTCGCCAAGCTGCCCCCAACCTGTCATTTGGCATGTGGCACCTCGGCTGTGACGTTTCAGGTGATCTGGTGACCCTAAATCAGCCCTGGGCGGTGACACAGTGACTCTGCTGACCGCTGAGCACCTTCCCTGCGCTAACAGAGCCTTGTGGTCTGAAGGCTTCTCCTGTCAGCTTCCTCCTCCCATGTGACGCGCCCTGTGGCCCCAGTGGCCCCATCTAACGGCGCATCTCTAGGGCCGCCGGTACGTCGTCAGTGTCAGTCCCGCAGGCCCGTCAGGCACGCTGTGGTCACGGCAGATGCTCAGGTCCATAATTATCCACTTGCTGTACACCATCTGCCGCTAGCACCCGAACTGCAGCTCCACCGGCATGATGCTCTTCATGGGCAACCGTCAGTCACTCGCTGCTCATGACTAGCGCTGCATGTGCGCCTGAGGGTGGCAGGGGGGAAGTTCTGGGCAGGGATTTTGGCACCTTCCATTTGATTTGAGCCGGCCCTGTTCTTTGTCTGTGGGAGGAATCAGCTTTCATATTTACTGTGCATCCCCCCGCGCGCACCCAGCCCTGACTCGAATGCACCCTCCCGAAGCTGTAATTAACTCTGCTCCGTGTGGCCATGTCTGTGAGAGTGCCTGTCAAAAGCAGACTTATCCAAAGCTATAACTCATGATTATCCTGGCTTTCCCCGGAACATTGCGAGGTGAGCATGTGCATTGTGTTAACAGAACTCTATGGTTCAACAGCAGAGCCTCTTCTGGTCCCGGCCGCCTTTTTGGGACACCAGGGCCTCTTCTGGTCCCTGCCACCTTTTGGGGCAGCAGTGCCTCTTCTGGTCCCGGCCACCTTTTGGGGGCAGCAGGGCCCCTTCTGGTCCCGACCGCCTTTTAGGGACAGCAGGGTCTGTTCTGGTCTGGGTCGCCTTTCCGGGGCAGCAGGGCCTCTTCTGATCCCGGCCGCCTTTCGGGGACAGCGGGGTCTGTTCTGGTCCGGATCGCCTTTCCGGGGCAGCAGGGCCTCTTCTGGTCCCGGCCGCCTTTCGGGGACAGCAGGATCTGTTCTGGTCCGGGTCGCCTTTCCGGGGCAGCAGGGCCTCTTCTGGTCCCGGCCGCCTTTTGGGGACAGCACCCCAAGTCTCTGTGGCCTGTAATGATCTGCTCCTCCTCTCCTAGTGGCTGACGCTGCCAGGGAAGATCACAACGGTCCGGGTGGCTACGTTGACCACAAGGAGCCCCATGAGGAGAAGTGGCACACAGGGCTGTCTGAGAAGGCCAGCCTGCAGGTGGTGCTGTCTGGTAGGAGTGGCATGCTGGCAGCACACACTGAGCTGCTAGAGGAGGAAGCTGGACTGCTGCTGGAGCACCTGCCTCAGACGGGAGGCGGGTCTTGTGAGTCTGCCCGCCGTTTCCCGGGTTACTGCCAGCCACAACCCCCCAAGCAGTGCCCTTCCCCCAACACACTTGCACTGCTCTCCCTTAGGTCCTCTTCTCCATCCGTAGGCCCTTCCTTCCACCCTGGGGCCTGATTTTCCTGATGTTTTGGGATTGCAGACGTGATGTGGAGAAAGCTGCGGGCCTCCTGTACCCTCCAGGCAGGACGCTTTCACTGCCCTGTGATGTGCACCTGGTGCATTGTTTACTGTGGGCTGCAGGCCTTCTTAGAACACGACTCCTATATCCCAGATCCCAGTGTGGGCCGGTGAAGCCGCGGTGAGCAACTCCACTCGGGGGGGGGGGGATGCGTAACTCGAGATCGGCAGCTTCGTCCTGCAATTTACACTGGGAATGTAGGAGAACCCACCTCTCACACACACCCACAGACATCCCTGCCAGGACTGCCCCAAGCTGCCCTCTACAAACAGGAGAGTAGAAGGAGAGAGAGAGCAGGAGGATGAGAGGACAAGGAGAAACCTAAGTCTTGCGCCCTGATGATTGCCTACATGCAGGACCCAGGCGGGGGGGAGGGCCCATGGCCTTTGTTCCCGCTGGCCTTCCTGTCTTTTGGGGTCCAAGTGATCTAAAAGCCCCCCTTTGATAATGGCAACCTGACAGGTGGGGCAGTGACCCCTGCCCCCCAGCCCGTGTTTCATACACCTGCAGGACGGAATGAACCTGCACACCAGCCTGCACCCCCGTGCCCCCCCCCCGTGTCCACTGACGGCCAGGCCATCTGTCTGCTGGTGGGGAGGGGGGAGGAGGTTATACACACGCAAGTCAGTGATGAGCAAACAAACCTGTTAAAAAGCAACCCCCCATGGGAAGCCCCTGTCTGCAGAGGGACAAAGAGGGTTTATCATGCTGCAGCTGGCCGGGTTCGGGCCAGGAAGCCTCATGAGGGAGCAGAGCGGCCCTCTGTGCCACTTTGTCCAGGGTCTGACCCCCGCAAACACCCACTCCCCATTGTGACAGTGTCTGAAAATGTTGATGAAATGATACTTTATTTGCCCTTTGCCTGAGTACAGGTACATTGGAATGCTTCTTTTCACATATCCTCGTGAGGTGAGAGTAAAGCTTGGGGTCTGAGCGCAGGGTCAGGACACTTATCTGGCACCCCTGGGCCATTTTGGGGGTTAAGCGTCTTGCCTTCAGGTCCAACGGAAATTCTGCCGAGGCCAGGGCTCAAACCAGGGACCATTCAAGCACAGAGGCATAACCCAAGCCACGCATCGGGTCAAAAAATGAGCTCTGTAGAACTTCATAGGGTTGCGTTCGGTTTAAGTCTCTACTGTCAGATGCTGTTAGTGGGTGTGGGGTCTCAAATGGGCAGCAGCAGCAAGTCTGTGTAGCTTACTTCTTCATGTGGAGAGAACCTGCAGTCATGTGCGCTTTTACACACAAACTGCTGGGGGCTTCTGTATTTGCTGTACATTGAGGGAAGAAAAAATGTGTATAACCTTTATTAGAAACTGGGATCTTTGATCACTGGATGTAAGTCTGATGCCACAGCGCCACCTGCTGTAGCTTTTCCTGATTGCGGTGTTTTCTTGCTTTGCACGGTTTTGACCAGCAGAAGACATTTGTTTAAAAATGTCTTGTATTGTTTGCAGAACCAGAAAAAGTTTTTTTTTGCAATTGATACCCACTCTCTGCTGCCTTTAATGAAATATATGCCGTCAAATTTGGTGTAGTATATGTTTATGTTTAATACCTATCAGGTGTCCGTTTTGGGTGGTTTTATAAGCGCTCTTTGGCCATGTGATTGTCTATAAAGGAGTAAACTCCACGGAAGTACACGATTACAAGTACAGAAAACAGGGTCGCTATGCAGCTGATTTTAGACCTAAGTGAACGTGTAAATGGCATGTAGCCACCCGCGGCTGTCGTGACACTGTCCTGTGTTTCACACCCAGCCCAGAGGCGCCTATTTAAGAGATATCGATTGCTGTGCTCCGGAAAGAGTGGCGATGTTAATGCGGAGACAGAATCGCCTTTTCCCGCCCGCATACTGATGTCAGGGAGACCAGGCGACACTGTCACTGTCGATCTCTCCGGCATGTCTGCCACTGTGGGGGAAGCAAGCAGACCTAAGGCCTTTTCATTCAGGCAATGATGAGAAAAGAATAAAATCTCTCAAATACCCACCCATAACAAAAGATTAATTCAGCGTGGTGAACTGGCAGCGGACGTGTTTAATTGTCCCTTAACTCCTCAGGAGACAGAGCTGTATGCTATAAAGCAGATCGAGTCCCGCTAATGCCTAATTTACAAACCATTTCGTTTGCTGTTTGTATCGGGTGCCTTTTCAGAAAGACGTTGGACACTCAGCCATTTTCATCTCCGTTTTCCCGGCGCTTTCTTTTAAGTCGTAGTTTGGATTAATTTAAAACCTGTAAGCAGTCGGGGTGAAGCTCGCACCTCGTGCATGTGATTTTCATAATACTGACATTAGTGTCCCGCAAATTAAGGATGCGACGAAAGGTAGTCGAGGGCTAAAGCCCGGCTAAACAGACGAGATTAACGTGAAACCCGAGCAAGCATAGGCGCCTCGCATTCTCCGCCGGGAGAAACATTAGTTGTATGATGGGCGCCCGGCTTCCGCCGCTGACTCTCCCCATCCTCCATCCATCCAGCCGGCGACTTCGCTGTGGTCCGGAAGAAGTTCCGCTGCCCCTGTTGCAGCTTCTCCGCCATGCACCAGTGCATCCTGAAGAGGCACCTGCGCTCGCACACCGGCGAGCGGCCATACCCCTGCGAGACGTGCGGCAAGACCTTTACCCGCCGGGAGCACATGAAGAGGCACACGCAGGTCGGTGTCCGGCAGGGGGCGATACTGAGTCGGAATGCGTAGAACCGCAGTGTCTAACGGTTGCACAGAGAGAAACCTGTAGTTATTCACTGAATACATATGGCCGTGGAGTGTAGTTCCTTTGATTTCTTCTTCAAACTATTTTGTGGGGTTACACTAGAACATAGAGCAAGGTAGCGCTGTGAATCGTTTTCGCGATAGGTTGCGTGAGGCCGCCTTCAGGGACGCGTGTCTCTGTCTCAGGTGCACAGTAAGGATAAGAAGTATACCTGCAAAGTGTGCAGCAGAGCCTTCGTGTGCGCAGCCAGCGTGGGCATCCGGCACGGCTCGCGCAGGCACGGCATCTGCTCCGACTGCGCCCGGCCCGGCGGCTTGCGGGGGGAGACGGTCACCCCCGAGCAAGCGGCCGGCGTCCATGAAGGTCTGCCGCACGACGGCAACGAGGAGGCCGGTTTGGGAATGCTGGAGGACGAGAAGGAGGGCAGCGACTCGCAAGAGATGGACGGAGAGACCCGTAGAGAGTCCCACTGGGCTTCTTAGTCCAGATGAGCGAGCAATGAACCCCAGAGGAAACTGCAACATGCAGCGTTGGGCGCCGGCCTTCCCGATACGCTTGGGGGGCACCCTGTGCGGTATTGCGGCTTTCCTTCTCTCTGGGCCCTAGGCTGTCCGAGGGCTGTCACGCCGGGGCGATGGAAGCCGCCCCTCCCTCGGTGCGCCCATGCTCAAAACCTACTTGATCGGGCGGCTGCCGGGGGCATCGGCTGGGTTTGGTGCCCCAGACTCGCCCCCAAGTCTGCCCTGCTCTAACGGGACACGCTCACTTTTACATTCAATTCACTCGTTCTGCAGACTTTTTACAGTTTTGTATTCATATAAGAAAATATTTAATGAAACAATTAAAGCTGAGTTCTCCCCTCAAGGTACAGCATGTCCCTCCATGAAAATGGACTGATTGCAGCAGACTGATTTCATCTCCAGATCCCTAACAGCTATACTGCCTATGGTCATGTCTTTGATAACCTTTCTGAATGTAATATGTTAATATTATCTGCACATGACATATAAACCCAAGGAGTTGGCGGGAGACAAAGCAGCTCGACTTAATGCAGGATTATTCCCTGCTTTCACTGCATCCTTGTTTCCCGAGTAGTACGACAATCACTTTCCATTAGTGAAGGTCCCCGTGCTCTTTAAACCGGGACGAGGGACGCTTGGCTCCCCGTCTCGCCCTGTGGCTTGGCCTGCCCGCACTGATTCTTTAGGCACGTTCCATTAGCACCTAGCCCCGGAGAGAAACAAAAACACAAAGCTGTGGGAGTTCGGCTGCAAAGTCGCCTCGCTGTTTTTATTTTTTTTCTGGGATGTTTTGGATGGAACTATTGCTTTTAAATATGATATTCTTTTTTATTATGATAAAGTTCCATTTTACTCTTTGTTCCTGGCAATACGAATAAGTTTAATATTTGTTTGGTGCGGCTAAGAGCTGGATGCTAACTTTAGCACTCGTTTTGTTTTTTTTTTTTTAAATATATATATATATATATATATATACACACACACACACAGTGAGAATTTTTTTAATAACTCTGCCTTGTTGAAAACATGTTACTCACAAGGCTGCAGCTCAATTGATTTTAAATGCTAACTTATTTGCTATATATAATATATAAAGGAAAGAATGTGTATATATAAAATATATAGCACAATCTTCTATACCAAAAATCAAATATACATTATAACTCATATAAAGTCTTTTCTTTTGTCGAATAGCTAGTTTAAAGATCAGAATGTAATTTGTTTCGCATTGAATGTGTTTTTGCTGTTTAAGCTATGTATACACAAATAATTTTTCTAATGTGGAGCTTCTCAGTCTCGTGGGATGGAGGGACTGGCATCCTGCTGTGAGTGTTTGTGCGCTTTCTTCGCATGCTGATCCACAGCTGCTCACCAGCGGATTTCCAAGAGCGGGATCCCTCCCGAACACGGGGAAGACGATTCATACCCGCCGTCCTGCAGCCGTGACGCTACTGACATTAAAGAACAAACTGTTCAAGCCTCAGGGCCCCCTAGCAGCTCCGTAGCGACTGAGGCATAAAGCGTTGATGATGCAGGAAATGAGTTGTAAGAGCGGCGGTGGGAGGGGCTGCCGCTCGCTGTCAGTCTCTGTCCGCTTCTCCCGCTTCCTCGCACTACCTGTATTAGGTTCCATTTCCGTAAACCGACTGGGGATTGACAGTAATGCCCAATAATCTGCCGCAGTCGGACTGATGGCCTGCGCTTGCTGACGGCGTCGTGTTAAAGCTGTCCTCTCAGGATAGTCTACTGACCCAGCACGAATCCTCTCTCACTAGCCACTGGCGGCCGATAGAGGTTTTCCACACACTGGGCTTTTTAAATGAACAGAACTAAACTTTATACTAATAACACAGCAGTAGGGAAATGGGAGAGACAATATTGGGAAAACACGTGACATTTTCACCCCAGAGAGTCGACTTATGCAAACGCCCTGCGTACTTGTAGAAACTCACCATAAAGTGCGTTTTTATGGATGGTGGACGGCAGGAGGAAGTGTACCCCGCCCAACCACGCGCGCGCGCGCACACACACACACACACACATATACACTTTATACCTCTTCTTCGCTCTTGACTTCATTTCATCACAGATTTATAGCATTATCAGTCAACTTTCAGTGTTCCTCTCGTTTGCTACAGTAGGTGTGTAGATGTCCTGCCTGTTCCTACAGGAAAAGGAGTGAATCTCACGATGGAACTCAGATAGGCCTATTTTAAAGATCCGTATAGGAATGCATTGCATTCATTATGAAACATATGGCAATAAATAGTCATTATTGTGAAACATTTAAATTATACGAACATTATAAGAATTGTGTATGCAAATCAGGGGACATTTCCCAATATTGTCTATAATGTACAACACACAGTATTGTATAATATACAGTTTACTGTGCTCCTAATGAAAATTAAAATATACTAAAATATGCTGTATGTTTTGCTATGTAGTACACCGCCGCACAAACACTGCATTTAAACGACTTTTTACACCTGAAGATTTCTTAGAAAACTCGTTCTGTAAAGGATAAATATGTGCAGAAAATAACTATGGGTGCATTGAACTGATTATCAGCTTCACATATAAAGCCATATATACATTATGAGAGTTTTTGGATCGTATTAAACTGTAGTTAATTTTTTAAAAGATGTATTACTCTGGTTGTTTACCGAGTGCTGTCTTTTGTGTATGATTATTTTACATGATCTCATTATGTATTCTTCCAAAACGGCTGATTTTTTTGAATTGCCCTTCAATTCCAGTGTATTTCTCTGTACAATGTGGACTTTGGTGTTGGGTATGAACCCGTCTTTTTGTACTTTAGGCGCTGTCTAATTGAAAACAGAGCCAGAAAAGCAGTGTGTTCTCATTTTGTGGACTTGATATTACCAGAAACTTTTTCCTACTTTGTACATGACGCGAGTATTTTTTTTTTAAAGCTATGTCTCTCTGCGCCACCTGCTGGTGGCAATTAGCTTGACAATGAATTGCTAACCAATCATTCCCAATAAATATGGAAAGTGCTGCTGGAAAAACCACTGGTGTTTCCTGCATTTTAGTCTGTTATTGGGTCAAATCCTAACCAAATAATATATGATATTCAAGGATAAAATATTTTACCTTAAAGACAGTTCAGTTTCACCTGAGTTAGTACCATGAAAGACAGATCCTGTAGGGGGCAGATTAGGGAAGATATTACTGTAGGTACAGTCTCAGGGCACTTTCGCAAATAAAGCTTTATATTATTATTATTATTAATAATAATAATAATAATAATTATATTTTTTTCCATTAACTTCCCCACCGATTTCCTTAACTAATACTTCAAAATTAGAAGTCAAAGTGTATACAAAATATATGAAAATGGACACTTTTTCTTGTCCTTACAAACATGAAATGCAAATGCAGTAGACCTGATATTGAGTATGTTTTTAAAGTTCAAAGAAATTATGAAAAGGTTAATTTCCAAGTACAGCATGACCATTGTTTACAGTGCTACGTGCAAACTTCAGCTGAGCACTTCATCACGTTTTGCTTCCCATCACTACAAAGCGAGGACGTGGGTCAGTTCTGCACAGAGGAGCTGAAGTGGGGTGGGGCCTATATGAACCCTGCCTCTGAGATACCCAACACAGGGAATACCTCCATGAGTCCACGTGGGCTGCACGGGGCTGCCGTCATTAAAAACATTAACCATCATATTCATATCTGTTTTTCATTCGATGCCTTCCGATCACAAGCCTAACCAGGGGAGGTTGATAGATGCCAACACAATCCCAAAAAATTTGTATTGTTTAGTGCTGCATTTGTTCAAAATATGCAAAAAGTAGATCATGTCTGCAGGAGCAACAAATTAAGCAAGTTATAAAACCTTGAGCTGACATGTTATATATGTGGTTTAACAAAATCTTTCAGCAAGCCTGGTCTGATCTTTGCTTAATGAAACAGACAGAGGTTTTCATTAGGACCAGAAAAGAACCTTAAGAAAATTAGATTACTGAGAAGGCTTATTAAACAAAAAATAATAATACACATTGATGAACAATGAAGAGAGGCAAAAGATTAGATAAAACACATTTGCACTGTTTGCATTTTCTGTGTGCAAATGCTAACTCATTTGTTTTACATTTTTACAGCTCTTCTGTACATCTGCACCCGGCACTGCGTGATTTCATCACTGAGAAAGTTTCACAAAGCTAGTAGGATGAGACAATTACGCCTAGTCACCTGAATGTCAGATCCTGGCCAATGAGACATTAGGACCTGTGCATTAGAATGCCAGTATTCAGCCAATGGGACCACAGCTCTAACTCAACAGTATGTCAGTGTGCAACTACCCGGGATGCAGGAACCAGCAGAAAGCTGGCAGTCCTTCTGTGGACAGGAACTCCTGGTACAGTCAGGGAAGCCAGGGTTCAGTCTGTGAAGATCTGCAATCCTTCTCTCCTATGCACAGTAGATCTTGGTTAAATCTGGGAAGGTCCGAAATCCTTCTCTCCTGCAGACAGGAGCTCCTGGTTTAATACGGGAAGGTCTGAAATCCTTCTCTCCTGCAGACAGGAGCTCCTGGTTCAGTCTGTGAAGCGCTGGCAGGCTTTCTTCCAACGGCAGGCCGTGCACCACATGTCCTTCTTGTCCATGCCATACACCTTCCTACACTTCCTAGCGTCGCCTCGTAGCTTCCTGGGAGGAGACAGGGAAGCATCCAGGAGCTCTCAGTTATGGCTTTTAATAGAAGATGCCCCGCTCAGTTGAGTGGTGACTGCAGCACCACATACCTGGGTCCTGTGGAGGCCTTGGTCGCTGGGGCAGACATGGGATGTGTCTGGGTGACAGTGACCTGGGGGACTGGCTGTGTCATCTCCCCAGTGCAGATGTGCACAAAAGTGCCCTTTGAAAGAACAAACCACAGATTAGAGATCACCAAGAACAACCAGAAGAGTATAGCAACCATGCATGTCTCATACATGTGTGCTGTGGCCTCACACCTTCAGCTGTGCGTGTGTGGTTTGCATGCTCTCCCATGTCGGATGGGATTCCTCCTGCAGTTCAATGACTTGATACGGTTCCTGTACGATTGTGCATGTGTGAGCATGTGCTCTATGGCAAGCCAGGTTAGATAAACACCATACTACATTCTGTAGCTCATATCTACTGTATAACATCGCAGAGTACTTGGGTATATTTTTCAGCCTTATACCATTTGTTACTGCATCTGCAAACAAATAAATAATTCATAATATTACTAAATGTAGTTTATAGCAAACAATATTCATCCATTCATCTTCCAAATGCTTGTCCTGTACAGGATCGCAGGGGATGTGGGGGTGGGGGAAGCCATTTAAAGCCTCAACTGTGAGTGAGATACATCTGGTCAATGTTCGAGCATCATTGTTTCTGATCCTGCCCCAGAGACACCCACAGGAAACAGGAAGCAGAGCGTGAGCAGCAGGAAGTGCATCGTGGGTGGGCTAGAGAATATGACATCAGCTAGCACTCTTTCCATTTGTACAACACAAGAGACACTCAAATGCTGAAGCCTAGACAAAAGGTCTTTTGATGCCATGAATAAACCGTGTCTGGCAATGCATGTTTATATTGTCAAAAAGCACACTGTATACTTACTTAGATTAAATTATTCAGAAGATAATGAACAGAGCCATAAAGTGCAGTCAGTTTCTGATACTCCTTATCCGCTTGTGTGTAGCATGAGTTTTATCAAAGCAGGTGTAAGTATGTAAGCAGGTGGCTGATGAACAGATTTAGATTTAAAATCTTTGAAGGACTGGTTCAGGTCCTAAACCACTCTGCCACCTACTGGTACAGCTGTGCAGCTGACAATAGCTGTTTGTGTGAGGTGACAGTGCTTCCAGCTGAGTTTCTGTGCTTTCCCACTGACAAAGGAGGGCTTTCTTAACCATTACAGCATGACTGCACCACTGCCAAGTTCACTGCAAGATCCCTGCAGCGACGGACGGGGGGTTGCCTGAGGTTACAGAATCAACCAGAAGCTCACCAGAGATCCCTTCAAAGGCCTAGGGGGTGACTGCCAGGATGAGCTCACCCCCTTCACACTGAACTCTGCCCTGGAATCCTGTGATGGAGGTGTGGCCTGAGACAGACAGTGAGTTGGGTTAGAGATACAGAAAAGCAGGATGCCGCTGATGCTAACCCTGTATAAACAGACAAATGGCACGAGGCAGGCTGTGTAAGGCCCAGAGTGTCCTTTACCTGATAGGCATGGTCAGTGTGGATGTGGCAGAGCACCGAAGGAGCTGACTGACTGAGAGGGCTGGAGAAGAATTTGAGGGCTGGCTGTACGGTGATGGCGATGGGAGTGGCACGTGCCAGAGTGTGGGAGGGAGGGAAGGTGAGCAGGGGCGGGGCTGTGCTGGGGGAGGCTGGCAATAGGCTGGACAGGCCTTCCGACAGAGAATCCATGTTGACCTCGATCTCGGAGTAATAGAAGTCCTCCTCTCCCTCACTGTGCTCCGAGTCCCCATTCAAGCTGCAGGAGTGTGTGCACAGACACACGTGACACAGGAACATGCATGTAGCTGGACACACACACAGGCAGAAACACACAGCCACAGACACACCAGCTACTACTTCCCTGCTGTTCTTCCTCTCATACATTTTTCTACAATGAGGAAATATGTTAAGCATTTTGGCCAGAAGGGGGCAGTAATTGGTATTGTATAGCACAGCTTTTGTTCAAAATGAATTTGAAAGGTTTATTACTTTCAGTCGATTTACAGGACACTGTGTTACAAAGATAAACCCGCATATATGTGGTTAACTGCCCAGGACCAACAGAATCAGGTGACTCTTCAGGAATTGCTTCTAAATAATTGATAAGACTTGAAACATCCAAACACAGAGTGAACAAAGTGTGAGAATGGCCACTATAAACTATCCCCTGGCCCTAAGCCTAAGCCTACTGCCACTTCCCTCTGTGTGTCCGTCCCGGGCTTACCCAAGGTGGACAGTGCGCACGTGCTTCTGGATCCCTGAGGAGGTGCTCAGGACTTTAGCACAGTTCTTCCACAGACACTGGAACATCACCTTGACTGAGCTCTACAAGACAGCCGCAGTGAAGGTCCCGGTCAGGGTCCACAGGTACAAGTCGGGCTCCGAGTACCGATACGCACCCTCTACACACAATGTGAGACGGCCTCTGCCATCACATGACACCAAATGCCCACCTTTCGCTTCCTCGGGCAGGGGTCATCAAACAGGAAGTGGACGGGCTCCGGCTCGTCTGTGAGATCCTGGGAATACGGTGTCCCGTGTCGCCCAATGTCTGCGGGCAAAGGCGGAGATGGCGTGGAGGGCCCTGACTGATCGCTGGTGTCCCAGCTGCAGTTGTCACTGGTGGAGCTACTGTAGCCTGGGGAGAGGCCTGCCGTCCACCACCTGCTGGCTGCCTCTGGAACTGCACATGCACAACATCAGAAACAGCAATAAGTTATGAACACTACAGGCTGGATGTGACTTAAGAATCCATTCCCCCTACAATCTTTATTCCCCCACCTATTCGCCCAACTTTCCCCACCTCTCCAAATTTTTTATTAATTAAAAGTTATTGGATTAAAAGTCCAACTTTGTGTGAGTGAACATGATCAGGTTCACCAGATCTGCATCTGTGGCTGTCCTTTCATGTGCCACCACTAAGTGAAACTGCTTCAGTTTTGGTGTGATCTCTCTCAAAATGAAATAGATGTCAGATCATCACCTACTGCTCCTAGGAAGTTTGAATCATATACTTTCAGACTTATTGTGTTCAGAAGATCATGTATCTTCTGCAGTCACCACTCCCTTTATTGCCACTAAGCAGCATTTGTGTCAATTTTAGTGCAATTTGTCTCAAAATGAAGTCAGTTCCAGACCTTCTCCTATATCAAGTTCTTGATCCAACAAATACTTTTTGAGTTATCGTGCTAATGAGATGAGTGTTTTAGACTGCCCTTCTCTTTGCTACCACTGTGTGGTGCTGCTTCAATTTTGGCGCGATATGTCTCAAAATTTGAGCAGTTACAGATCAGTACCCATACAATGCATCACATACTTTTAAATTTAACCACACTAAGGAGCAACAAACCAAAAACTACATGTATTCCCTTTAAAGATAATGCGATTAACAATGGGATCCTGGACATACCGATCAGGACACACTCGTGTGTGCTACCTGGTGAGATAGTTAGGGTTAGGGTTTGTGGGTTTACTGATTGAAATGCACATGTTTGTGCTATCTGGGGGACTGGTAAGGATTAGGGTTAGTGGGGTTACTGAACGAGATGTACCTGCGCTCGTACTAACTGAGGCTCCTGTGGGATCACTGAGCACTAAGGGGCTGGTGCACAGAGAAGTCAGGGCAGCAACCGCCATCACCTCCAGGTCAGCGTTGGAGACAGAGCCCCTGTAACACAACATAGGTCTGCCTCAGCTGCTGAGGAACACAGCATAGGAGCAGGCCTGCCTCCTCACACTGAGCAGGGCGAGGGGAACACAGCATAGGAGCAGGCCCGCCTCCTCACGCTGGGCAGGGCGAGGGGAACACAGCATAGGAGCAGACCCGCCTCCTCACGCTGGGCAGGGCGAGGGGAACACAGCATAGGAGCAGGCCTGCCTCCTCACGCTGGGCAGGGCGAGCGGAACACAGCATAGGAGCAGGCCTGCCTCCTCATACTGGGCAGGGCGAGGGGAACACAGCACAGGAGCATGTGTGAATCCCCATGCTGGGCATCAGCTCCAGCAGGCATCAGCTCTGGGGAATGTCTCCTCCAAGTACCCCATTTGTCGCTACAGCAGGTGTCTCCCTAAAACTCATTAGAAATAAGGAACCACTATAGGCAGGTGTCCATTTCCTAAGCCAGAGCTGAACCATCTATTTCACTAAGGCTTAAACCACTTGCCGAGCCAGGACTGAACCATTTCCTGAGCCAAATTTGAACCATGTACTAAGCCTGGACCAAAGTATTCTGGTTCTGGGGGGGGGGCACAGAGCATGTAGATTTTTGTTTGCTTAGCACACTAGAAACCAGTCTCACTGTGAATCAACAGATGTTCAATTTCAAATAGCAACTATTTCATATGAAAAATACTTGTTAATTCAAATAAGGCAACTCCTGTGTCTTAATGAAGGTCTTAATGCTTCTCATCAAAGTCCTGTGTTGCAACGCCGATATGCAACAGGCCCCACTGATCTCAATGATTGGGGGGGCACTTCAACTCGCCACTCAATACACAGAATGTACCAGATCTCAGCAAAATGTGCCTGTTCTCCCCCCAAATGAACTGGATTAACATTGTCATAACACAGTAAAACAAAGCAGGCATGGAAATGATGTGGTGTAATGGGGAGGGAGGGCGGGTTGAGGTGACAAACGCTGGAAAGCACCCATGACTACGGAGGCACCCTGTGTAGATAATAGGGACCTGCATCTCCATCAGTGGGGCTGCCGCGATACACATCCCGATGCATTGCCACCAACCAGATACACTGAATACATATGAAGCAACTACTAATGCAATACAATACGATTCATCCCTATTGAGATGCAGTGCGATTTGATTCAACACAATGCAATTCAACGCGATACAATGCGCTGCATCAGCAGACATGCCTGCAACTCGTGTGAGACTTGGCTGAGAAACTTCAAAAAAACTGGCCAATGACAGCAGTGGAGAACTGAAGATGGGAGAGCACGCTCAGAAAACAGTTTGGAGAGGGAGGATCAATCTAAATATAAAATTATTGCTCAACTTTCTAAATAATAAAGGCATGCTAATAATTATATATTAATAAATTGGATTTTTTTTCATGCAAAGATGGTTGAAACAATGCATCCCGAGTTCATCCCAAACTGTATCCGGTGCACACTTTTTTTTTTAACTGGAGCAATCGCACCGTGAACTTTTATGCCGGTGCACTGATGCGAATCCCTAGCAGATCAGCACTGACGTAAAACTGGGAAGCCCCCTGCTCCAAGAGGTCTGCTGTGGGATCCCTTGATAACACTTCACATGAAATACTGTGTAAACCTATTAAACTGCCCTGTTTGTCTGGTTTGCCTGTCAGAGTGTATGTAGCACCTGAACGCGCTGCTCACACCTTCTGCGTCATGCTGGAGCCAAAAGGTCATAGAGCTTGTGATCACAATGGCCTACTGACCCTCTACCCTGACCCGCCCCGCCTATGTCAGCTGATAAGGGACTTATCTCACAGCACTCGGCGTATGGACAGCAAGAGGCTTCCGGGATGGACAGGATGGTGCCTACGTGTCACCCAGCGTGACCGGAACGCCAAGTGGGCCAGACCCCAGGGGAGGCAGCTTCGTAATGTCATGTCCCTTCTGTGTCCCTTCAGATTGTATTATGATGATGCTTGGTGGGGCCCAGCATGCCGCTGCTCCCGTGTCATACAGGGCATGCGATAGAGGTGACTGTAAATTTGGGCAGGACGACATGGCTGAAAAACAATATCTCAGTATTTTAGGTCACAGTATCGATATTCAATAAACATTAATGTTATTAAAATTTTTCTAAAATACTTCTCTAAAATACATCTGACAGAAAGTCAGAATTTCATATCGAATATGTATTCGGGGGTGGTGGATGGAAAAACTGAAATGTAGAAAAAAGGTATTTCAAGAACTGAAGAACTAGGTTGTTCAAAAATTAAATGTATAGAGTCAAATTATGGCCACACAGCGCTGCAAACAAGTGTGTGTACCGTAAACAGAAGAAAACAAAACTGATGCATTAACAGAGTTTTTTCTTTACCAAATTATATACATATAATTCGGCACTCATTTTTCTTTACAGTATGTGTGTTGCACTTTGCAATACTTCTTTTCCTTTGCATTTTGCTATCTGGCTTCTTTGTGACACTGTGTGGGTGGGCGGGGCTTTGGGGGCGGGGTCTGCCACTACCTGATCCCCGATCCGTACCACCTGCCTGATTGGTATGTTGCGCGTCTGCGCATGCACAGTATTTTTGAGCATGCATATACCACATTACATTTCCCGGCGCTGCCCATGCGTACATTATCATGTGACTTTTTCTGGCACTGTCCAATCTGTTCAGCCTGCCATTTTATGGCAAACCATATTGTCTACATTTACAATAAATATAATCGATATAACAATACATTATGAAGTCATTTTGTATGTAAAAATGCGTCAAATATAAGATAATAATTAGATATATCTCGCAGCCGCTAGAATTTCAGCAGACATTAACAAAATAAAGGCAGGAGGACATGAAGGCACTGACCCATGGCCTGAATTTATAGGTAAACAAGGAGGGAAATGCAACCCCCAACCGTTTACTCTGAGGAACTGCAACGCACCGGGCTGCACCTCGGACTCGGACCATGTCCTCCATGGCACCGTGCTCCACTGAGTTACCATGGAAACACTACACACTTTGAAAGTTTCACGGAGCCTCAAGGTTAAACCGTAACCATGGTAACTGGCCCACCAATCAAAGCGCAGACAGTTGCCATGCTGACTGAAAGTTTTGTTTTGAGGTGACCTACATTTTTTTCCCTTCATTGAAGCATGCAGGCTTGCACGGACACACACTCACACAGGCACACACACACACGTAAATGAGCAGGCACACGGAACCATAAACACATATGTAAACATGTGACCACACAGGACATATGTAAATGTATGTGTGTACACACAGAATAATGAGCAGGCACACACACACGCACACAGCCAAAAAGAGGGGCCTGTCACGCTGGCTGTCTTTCTGACCCAAAAGAATGACACAAGGACTTGTTGAAAGTGTTAGCTTAAGCAGGGTGCTGGGGGGGCACAGCTTTAGGGAGGCCGGCATGGGAGAGGGCCTGTGTGTGAGCCCGCCATTCCCGCTGTGTGAGTACGTGAAAGCGTGTGCAGCCATCTGCTTGTGCTAATGTGTGACGATGTGAGCGTGGGAAGAGAGAAAAACAGAGCACAGATACATGCATGTGTGTTTTCATAAATGCACACACCAGCAGATGGTCTCAGAGGCTTCTGTGATGTCACCAGATGAAGCAGACGGTGGGAGGCCGTTCGACAAGCATATCAGCATGTCAAGCTTCATTCAAAGTCACAGGTCAGAGAAGCGGCCAATCACTGAGGAGGAGTCCTTAGCCTGGGCCACTAGCCCATACCCCAGCACATCATTCTCTGACCCCCCGTCCCCCACACACACACACACACAACAACACACACAATCAGACACACATACACAGAAATACACACAGACACACTGTGCAGGCTACATGATGAATGCCATTTCAATATGAAAAATATGATTGCTAACTCCATCCTAGCTGAAACTCAGAAACAGTTTGGAATAACACACAATTTTTTTGTTGTTGTAAATTTTATTACAAAATATTTTTCATGAGGCTGCCTGGACGATTCAGCCCAATGGCTCAATATAGACACATTTAGTGCAGGCTGGGGGGAGCTGCCCTGACTTCCCAGTCAATCAACCTGCCTGGTCCCCCTTTGCAGCCATCGGTTCGAGGCCACCTTGGTGACCAGCTAGACCCCTTAGCAAGAGACAGGAAGCAAGAGACCCCCTCATCACAGCCCCAACCATTTTCAGCCTGGCTTTGACCAGTGACAGAGGCAGTGTCCAGGATTCATCGTGGAAGCTTCTGGGCCACCCCAGGCAAAACCTGCACTGGCCTTATTTTATTAGGGGGGGGGGGGGGG
>JAODKC010000130.1:9649837-9661069 GCA_026777985.1 Mormyrops attenuatus
TGTCGGATTTAAGGTAGTCTGGGCAAAATGTAAGTGAACGAATATGAAGTCCATTTAAACTGTGGTACCTTAAATCCCACAAGTTACCCCGATAAGCCAGTAACCCTGCTTCGTAGTACAGGCCACTGGAGTGTAGTGAGCAAACCTGGAGCACAGTGTAACCCTGCCAGAGTGAGTACTGGCTGCATGAAGGGTCATAAGCAAGAGGACCACTTGGCTTTTGCTGGACAGGAAGTAGTTGGCACCGTGAGAAAGGCGCCATGCACATCTCGTAACCGCACAGGAAGTGAATTATGAGCCATTTCCTGTACTAGCCCTCGATCCGCTTAGCGGCAGCAGGCCGAGGGCTGGGTGTTTCCTTGCGTTCTCAGATTCCTGGTCAACGTCCGGGATCTTTGCCAATGTGATTATGGCCATTATTCTATTACCGCTGAAACCAAAATGCGGGGCCATCCGGGGGGGGGGGCGGATAATGGCGTGGCTGGGCGTGTCCGGGCCCCGCTGCACCCTGGGCCCTGTCTCCCTGGTCCCCCCTTCCACAGAAATGATGTACAAATACCTGAATCCTACTGCTTTTATGGGGTATCTTAATTCCAGAGACCAGGCCAGGCATCGTACTGTAAGACACCGAGACATACCTGGAGAGTCTCCCTGAGCCACAAGAGATAGGTCTGCATTTTTTAGCTAAAAAAACAAGCTCCGTTTACCTCCTGACATTTACAGGCACAACCTGTAATGAAACTCACTGAAATTACACAGCCATCAATTAAATGTATATATTTCCAGTGACTTGGCATCTCATATAATTCAAATTCTAGCTGCACAGTCTAGATGCAGGATGCATTGAACAGCCCCTCATATTAACGCGTGAGGTTCCTTGGGAAATACAGTAGCAGAACCTGTTGTGTTTTCTGTTGCATTCTCCGATTGTTTTCTGCTCATTAGCAATCAGAATGCTACACAGAAACAGGAATATTTTCAGAAAGCATAAAAACGGTGCTACTTTCAACAAATAGCAAACCCCTCCTAAGAAGATTTTTCAATCCAGTTGGATTTCTTTTCTTTTTTGAACACTCT
The DNA here is from genome assembly GCA_026777985.1 of Mormyrops attenuatus. Lineage (NCBI taxonomy): Eukaryota > Metazoa > Chordata > Actinopteri > Osteoglossiformes > Mormyridae > Mormyrops > Mormyrops attenuatus. Next base: position 9,650,915 of record JAODKC010000130.1, read on the forward strand.
GTTTATTAGCATATTATACATCCATACACTAAAAACATGAGAAACATACCCAACAAAAAACAACCAAAACAGGATGATAATAATAATAATAATAATAATAATAAAACAATGTTGCTATGCAAGTAATCATTGCTCATCACTCCACACCATCACCATCACAAACAAATTGGTTACACAGATGAATGTTGGCTTGAGAAGGAGGGAGCGCCAAAAAAATTACAGAGTAAATCATTCAAAATAGGACCGAAATGGGTGTCAGTTCTCATGGAAAAGTTCAGGTTTCTGCAGTCAGATTTCTTAACCACTATGCCACCTGCTGGCCAAACTCAACATGTAGCAAGAAGAAATGTAGTTTGAAAATGAAGTAAAATAGATAGTGGTAGAAAGTTCCACACCCATTCAAGACTGTGGGGCACATATGGCGGAAGCTGCATTTTAGGATCTCAGACTAAACAAACCCCAGGGCCTGATCCACCAAGACTCCGCAGCACAAACAGAAATGGCTCCTGTTTGCTGGCTGATGACACCGGTCCGGTCGAGCTGCCCTCCCTGGCTCTGCTGGTCACCTTCACGTGATCGCTGGCAGAAATGACGCAATGCCCCCCCAGCTCCCACCGGAGCTGTGACCCAGTATCCACCTGCAGGACGACTGAGCCTCAGCTCATCATCGATATTCGACTGAAAATTCCAGGTTTCTTGTATCTTACTGTGATTTCTAATTGTTGCCCATTAAAATGGGAACTACAGAAAAAGCTTCTATGACCCACTTATACAAGTCAAATTATACAATGTCAGTCTACATTGTAGCCCAGCACATCCAACTCTACTAATATATTACAATAGTGAAACTAGTAAAAACCTGTGGAAGGTCGGAAGGTTGCTGGTTCGAGCCCAGCCTTGGCACGTCTGTGGGTCCTTGAGCAAGGCCCTTAACCCCCAGCTCACTGAGCGCCACAACAGGTGGCAGCCCTTCGTGGCCAGCTTACTCTACCAAGAGCATGTTGGGGGAGGTATCAAGACAATTTCCCCACAGGGATCAATAATGTATCTATTATTATTATTATTTTTATTATTATTATTAAAAATGTAAGGAAAAGCATGTAACCTGAATGCTCACACAGGAAGGGTTTCCATCACCCTATCCCAACACTAGGGTACTGGGCCTCCTTTCCTGATGAATGATTGCAGGAAACATGGTCCCTGATTGATCCCGTGAAGGATCTCTAAAAAAGGATGAAAGGCACCTTTCCACCACAGTGATCCTAAGCAAAGCAGGACTGGCAATGGAGGTTGGCACTGATCAGTCATCCAACTGGACCGGCAGTTTCCTCAGCAGCACTGGGTTACCTCCCTGCTTTGCTTTCACATCCTGGAGCTCCTGCCTGAATGATCACGCGTGTAGCCTTAGCCGTTAGTCTAACTGCCTGTCTCTGGACTACAGGATGAAACTGGAGTCGCTGGGGATCTACAAAAACGATCAGAGGCAGAAATCGAACCCACAACCCACTAAGTCACCTTTCCTACTTTCTCAAAGATGGCAGGAGGGAACCAGAGTAAGAGAGGTAGGACTGATCTGTCGCAAACTCTGAACTGAAACACGCTGAATGAGTCAATAACAGTTAAGGAGTGAGACAGGGTGGCAAATTGGTGACATGACTGATGCAGCGAGTGGAGGCTGTGGCACGGAAATCCCCCCCAAAGCACCGGGGGGCTCAATGTAAAATGCAAACTCCTCTTGAGAGTAATGGCTACATGCCCAACACGGAGACACGCGTCAAAATCCTAAAGGCAGACATTTCACACAGGAGTTAGAGCAAAACACATAACAGCTCACAGTCACAGCGGGAAATTATGAAATGTGTTATCAAAATCTTAACTCACTGAAAGATCACTATTTTCAATGACACATATTCCACACACACTCACACAGAGGTTTGTAATTATATCTTTGTGGGGACTCTCCATTCATTTCTATTCTAATCCCAACATGACGACCTTAACCCCTACCCAGCCCTAACCTTAACCATAAGTAACCAAACTAAAAATGAAACTTTTGGCATTTTTAGTTTTTTTACTGAATTCACAGATCTTTGTGGAGTCCTGAAAAATGGTTCCCACAACATCAAAAAACAGGTTTTTATTACATTGTGGGGGACATTTGGTCCCCCACAATGTAATATAGACATAATACACACACACACACACACACACACACACACACACACACAAACAGATATTCATACAGAAACACACACACACACACACACACATAGACAGACACACAGATAGACACAGACAGAGACAGACAGAGTCAGACAGACACACAGAGACATACATACACAGATGCAGACAGACACACACACATAGACACACACACAGAGAGAGACAGACAGAGGCAGACAGACACACAGACAGACAGACACACACACAGACTCCCACACAGACAGACATACAGACAGACTGAGGCAGACAGACACTTCCCGCTTTCCATCACTGTCCTGTTTGATGCAACCGCTGATATTAATTATTCATCTTTAAGGCAAATTTTCCAGCAGTAGCAGCAACATTCACAGCGACAGAGCCCCCTCCGGCACCAGCCTCTCTCATGTGAGGAGATGGGCAATGCCTCCAAGTCATCGGTAACACCCCCTGCACATTCCTCTGTAGGGTGTGGCTGGCTAGGAGCCAGGGGGTGTCGGCGTTTACAAACAGGCTGGTCGCATAAACGGCAGCAGCCACAAAGATGGTTAAATATTTAGCCCTGTCAGGGCCCGGGGGCTAGGGGCCAGATCGGCATCAGGGTACTGAACCCCTGTCCGCAGCAGATGATGAATGATTAATGGAGACACCCGGAGCCCCCCCACCCCCGTCCAGAAGACGGCACCTATGTGGGAATGACGGAGTTACAGGGACCCCATCCCTGAGCCGCCAGGCAGCTCCTGACGTAGAGACAGGTGGGGAAGGCAGCTTGTCTCCCATGGGGCCGGAATCGCCAGCGCGTTCGCTAACTGGGGCTGAGGGACCCTGCACATCTCTACGAGGCTTTGAAGGAGAGCAGGGCTACCATGTGGGCATGCAAGCATATAGCCACACGCATCTTTGCCTGTGTCTGTATATGGGGCCATGTAAAAGTGCGCACTGCATCACAGTCTGTGCATGCAGGCATGAGTGAGAGTGTATCGGGGCTTTGCATTCAGTGTGTGTGTGTGTGTGTGTGTGTGTGTGTGTGTGTGTGTGTGTGTGAGTGTCCTCGTTGAAGCAACGATAGGTGCAGTAGAATGAGTCGAAAGCTGAATATCCCCCCCACCCCAATGAGTCGCTTGAGCTCATTAAATGCTCCAGTGTCGCCCCTCTGCACCCCAAGCCCTCTGCTCTCCCCTCTGTTGATTTACCATTCTTTGCTGTTTATCCCACGACTGCTTTTGGAACGGAGACCCAGAAATATTTCTCAGGAATTCCTCATTTTTGGGCTGCGTTTCTTTGAATTGTCCCAACAGACCCACACGTATAAAGGAAAATAAACAAATGTATAACCAGAGTGAAATATCTAAGGTGTGTATCCGGGGAACCTTAAACCTTGCCTGTGCTGGCGGTGCCCTGTTATATAGACAGACTCAAAGTAACTGACGCGTTTTTCCTCCGCAAAAGACGGTCCGCAGTCTGCGCTCAGCTAATGACCCCAGCAAAACACCACACCTAACAGGCGTGCGTGACAGCGGCCGGATCGATAGCTAACAGGTTAAAGCATAAAAAACAATAACGTTCATTCACCAGAAACACGAGTCCATTGACTGGAAAAGCGCAGCTTCGGACGGATCGCAGCATCACTGTTCATGCCGAAACCAGTGCAGAAATAATCAAAATACATATGTGCTTTTTTCATCGCTAAATACATTGAGGATTTTCTTCCCACTCGCCCTTCACATCGCAACCGACCTTATTTTGCAACATTTTTTGCACCTTGTTGAGCAAAATGATGTCAGGATACTATATGTATATATGTGCAGCCAGGTTTGTACCAGGTTCCAATATTTTTTCATGCGAACTACAAAAAATGTTACTATTCTGCTTATTTACCTGATACGCTATTTATTAAAAAGATTTTTAAGTAGGGTGCAAACGCGTTACAGTATTTCTTAATTACACCAAACTTCACTAATGAATTTACTAATTAGAGCTAATCACCAAGGAAAAATGCGAATAGCTCACAATCCAACAAAAGTAGCTAATAACGCACCTTCGCCCCTTTCAATAAGGCGAAATTAATAAATTCAAGCCCATTGTGAAAGCTTCTCACAATTAACCGCATCTTACCCATTGATTCTTAATCATCTGCAAAGCAATCGGGCAGCAAACAGGTAAAAGCGGGAATAACGTCCAAGGATCTCCATGTCGGTGTGTCCAGATGTTCGTCACAGAATGATAAAATAATAAAGATGTGTAGGAAAAGGCAGGCGGCTGCGCCCGCTGCTCGCCCATACTCACGGAGCCGCTCAGAGCCGCGCAGCATCTCCGCTCATTTCGAGCCCGTTCGCTCCGGCCGCTCGGACCCCGCAGCCGCGGCCCCGCCGTGGCAGAAACGCGCACAACTCATGGCGGCGCGCAGCGCTCGTCCCCGCCGCTTCACTCCTCCCCGTTACAGCCGGACGCCTTGATCTATTTTCGAATAGAAGCGTGAGACCCGCTTCCCCGATTTCTGACGCCTGCCCCAGCTCCGCCCCCCGTCCCCGCTCCTCGCACAGAGAGACTCGCTACCGTCTGACGGAAAGGAAACCCTGCCATTGAGAATGAATTAGCGTGTCGCCTGGCGCCGCCTAGTGGTAAACCGTGGAAAGGAGTTTTCGCGAAGAAATGAGCGCGCTTGTGGATAGACTAATCGCGCAACCAATCGGTAAAACGAGTCTAAGTAGGTCTGCTTTGTGCTTCCATCAATAAAATGAACGTAAAATGTGAACAAGAACAGTATCTTATATGTGTATTATATGTCAAATAAGGACAGAGAGGGAGGCAGGTAATCCATGAGCGCTTGATTTTGCGAACTACTTAAACATCAAGGGGCAGGCACTTAGATGCTGGCCGGGGGTTCCCCTCGGTAAATTTTGCGTGACTGTCGGTGATCGGTTCAATTCACCGACTGAGGAGGGGCTCAATACATTTTATGCGATCGTCGGTGATCGAGAAGCAGGACTCGAAACGGAAAACGGGGACACTTTCAATCGTTCGATCAACTGCGGAAGGTGCTCAGGCATCTTCAGTCCCCTCCGCACGTGCATGGTACATAATGGCACATTTGGAATATAAACCACTACCAAACAACACGTTAATCGTTTAATGCTTTATTTAGATTTGGATTGATTCGAATACAATTATTGCATTTTCGAAATAATACACGGATTTATGGCAACGAAATCGTTTCAACTGTTTAGGTATAGCTTTATGCGTAACTAGAATTTCCGATTACAGATTTAAATTGAAATTAAATGAAAATCACGGTATACAATGGACATGATAACATAATGTATAGCCCGCGACTCAGACCAGGATTAGCGGTTATGGGAGGCTTATAATGAATGTAATATTATTTATTTAGCATACACACATTTAATTCTTTCCAACTTTAATCCAACACAAAATCCACCACTCCAAGGATGCAACCATCGTGATACTTTAAAAAGTAAATCAGAAAAAAGAGCAGGGCTGGTCGAAGTCGCATTCTTACTGCTAGTGTTTTGTCCGAAATTGTAAAATATGATTAATCCCCCGGAGATAACACGAATGAGGCGTTATTTAGGCGCGCATTTGCTTGCATGGCGAGGCATGTACCTCGCCTTTAAATCTCATCTAAATTCGTACGCCGTCCTTCGCTCTGCTCACTAATCATCCCACAGCAGTTTGGAGGACAGGCGAGTGAATGGGCGTTTGTGCTGGGCGCTGAATTGTATCGGTAAAGGCTTGAATGGGCGATAGATAAACCGCAGTACGGCCTCCCTGAGTTGCGGGTTTTTAAAGCGCATGACATTTACTATGATCGACGCACCGACGTATGTTGACTGACACTATGAACCTTCAGACCAAAATGAACCTGGGGAGATGTTGATGCTTTCTGTGTCCCTGGTACCCTGACACTGGTGGCAAGCTTTCCTATGTGGTTAAATCAGTTAAAGTCTGCAGCTAGGAACCATTTTAACAAGCAAAGAAATCCCCCCCAATACATTCCAATAACTGGAGGATCAAGACTGATAGATATGACATGAACAATCTTTTTAACTGATAAGGTACCATATCTGAATCACTTCCACATCACAGTGTCATTTATTTGCATATATAATTGGCAGGACAGTGGACCTGCACACTGCCTCAGCCGGTTGCCAGATGTACATTAATGCAGTCAGAGGTCCCAGGGCTATTTCAGTTGTCATAGCCCCCCCCCCCACTATTTTGTTGGTGGCTTCTTTTCCTCAGGTTAATTGGTGTTTTTAAACTGCTCATTGTGTGATTGTGTGTGTGTCTGTATGTGTGTGTGTGTCTGTATGTGTGTGTGTGTCTGTATGTGTGTGTGTGTGTGTGTGTGTGCGTGTGTGTTGTAATTGCCTGGCATCCAGGGCAGAAGGTTCTGCTTGGCCTCAGCCATGAACTGGTCTTCAGCCTTCTTCTGACCTGCCTGTTCTGCATAAAGGGCTGTAGGATGGATGGATGGATGGAAAAGGTACTGTTGTCTTGTTAAGCAGCTTCATCCAGGATTCCAAAGCACCATGTATAGTTTCAGTTGACCAAAGCTTTTCCTTACACATAAACCTATTTATGGGGGTCAGTATTCATTCCCGGCGTTTCTTTGCCAAATCTTGAGTCCACAGTTGTCTTTTTCCAGTCCAGCATCTCTCATTATGTTTTGTGTATAGTTGAATGAGTGTGGTAACAGGTTGCAAACTTGTCTAAGCCTGTTACTAGTGTGGAACCACTCCATTTCTCCATATTCCTTTCTGAATGTAGGTTTTGGTCCAGTGTGGATACTCTGCTACATTAATTGTCTTGAGAAGACGCCATGGTTTGGCATGGCAACACAATCAAAGGATTTGTTGCACTCAGCAAAGCACATGTTTTCCCTTCTATAGAAATGGCTTGTTTTTTCATTACTCATTGTGCATTGGCAGTAATGTGTCTTGTTGCCTGTCCTGAATCCAGCTTCTATGTCTGGCAATTCTCAATCTCTGTGCAGCTCTAATCTGAACTGATGTGATATGAGGGGAACTCATGACAGCTTGCACACTCAGGTTGCTGTTCTTTAGTGCTGGAATATAAACCAATCTCTTGCAATCAGTAGGGCATGGAGCTGTTTTCTAAAACTATTGGCATACGAGCGTAATTCTACATTGATTGATGCTTCTTCAGTTGCTTGTAAGATACTAACGTGATCACTGATATGTAATGGTTGAGTACTGGCTGAAAATACAGTGTGAGCTTTGTATTTGTACTGCAAATACAGTTCTCTCCCTAACCGTTTAGGGCTTGGTCAGATGCCAGAGCAAAGAATAATCCTTTAAGAGCGCGACCAGAAGCCAGTGAGACACACATCAACAGGTCACGCGGCCTAAACGCACACTGACGTGTAAAAGATTCATCACACATCTGCAAATCAAGGGGGTGAGCCTGGGGAGGGAGTTTATCTAATGACTCAGATGAAAGGGACAGAGTGATGGACAGGCAAAGAGCTTTGAGGGGCAGAGAAGATGTAGGCCACTCTCCTGTATGCTTCAAGCAAAAGCAAAATGCATGAAAATGTGGAAACATGTATGTGAAGCCCAAAAAATGCGGATACAGTGGTGCCCGCGGTTCATAAACGCTGTGATCTACGAACAATTTGGTTCAAGCCCGAAAATTTCGTGAAAAAAATGCACTGGTTCGCGTACGAAACATGTCTCAGTATACCTCGAGTGCAATTGTAAATTGCAATTGTAAACTGCAAGATGCACACACAGTGGAAGATTTACACCAGCTAAGTACACGTGAGGATCAGACCGGGTACACACAAGACACGGGCAAACACACACGCGACAATAGGGAAATGCAACCATTAACATCAACAACAACAATACAAGGGTTAAGGACTGTTATTAAAGAGCGTGATTTCCCCGGCAAGTAAGTCTCCATGTCTCTCTCTGCTCCCACGATGCCTCGGTCCGCCCGTCGCCACACTATATTGTGTTTTTCTTTAAAGCTTTTACTATAAAACCAGAACATTCATTAACAAAAATTATTATTCGGTAGGCCTGTGAACGAATTAATCAATTTCAATGCTTTCTTATCGGAAAAATCGCCTTGGTTCGCGTACAAATTGGTTCACAACCACTTTCCTGGAACGGATTGTGTTCGTGAACCGCAGGGACCATTGTATATATAAATATGAGGGCTGCCACTAACAACTGTTTTTCTATGGATTAACTGATCGATTATTGTACCGATTGTTCGACTAATCTAAACGATTAATTTTCCTCGAGAAAAACAAATTGACCTTTTAATTTAAGCTAATTTTATTTTAATAACAACAAACTCTATGTCATTGCAGTGCTTTATATAAGACACCGGCTTTTCGGCACTATATGGACATTATTTTCACCCACAATTCCAGATTAGCAGTATTCCTTAAATATTAATGAGATGCATATTGCGATTCCCAAAAGTCAGTAATCTGTATAAATTCGGCGTATCTTTATGCTTATTAAATTCGGTCAGCGGAGCCCCACATGCTCCTGTTTTGGTAAATAATGGAAGCAGTAAGTACTTAAGTGGCGATGAAGAAAGGGGCAGCTTAGCAACTACAACATCTTTTAAAAGAAGAGATATTGTAGTTAAATAAGGTAACATTAAGATGCTGGTAGGGTGGCCGTACTTACTGCTGATTAAAGTCTGACTCGTTTCTTTGGTAATATATATGTCATTTTTATTTCAGTTGGCGATTTTTTCATTAGTTTCCGTTTTCACTTAAATTTTACGGTAATAAAACTGGTCCGAACATGCCCAATACGTACAAACACACACATTGGCACATAAAACAATGGAAAATAAGCCCATTCAATGGAGGTTCTAAGGTAGCAAGCAGGCAGCTTCATGGCTTTAATAATGAGTGTATTTAGCTACTGCAAGGACAAAAGATTTTAAGAAGTTCTCCGTATTAATGGTCATTTAATAAACATAAATAGACAACAATTATGGTGTTCCATCATTCAGAATAGTGCCGGTGTGTTTTCCCTTCAGGTGCTCCTGCATAGCGGTAGTGCCGCCGTGGTACGCCATCGAAACTTTGCACAGTGTACAAACCACGTTTTTGTTTAGTGATATTAAAGGAAAACATTTGTTATAATGGGTTGTCGCGTTTTAGAAATCATAAAGGGAATGTCATTGAAATAAAAACGATGCATCGATTTAACTCTTCTGCACTTTTGTGAAAATAAATTGTATACGCTATATGAAAGTCTTACAGTTTTTGTTTTTGTGGTGGGTGTTGTGTTGTATGGTGAATTAGGGCTCTGTGCTCTTACCCAGAAGGTTATGGGTTCCAATCCCATAGCCAGTAGCTCAGTTGTATCACTATCGGGCTCTTGAGCAAGGCCCTTAACCCCAGCCATTCCTGGGATGCTGACCTGGCAGTCACACTAAACCCCACAAATAAATCTTATGGATGCCTGTGTCTCTCATGGAAAACAAGATGGGGATGTGAGCACTGCCCGCTCTCTATTCTAATTATAAATGATCTTTAAAAGTAAATGTTATTAATGTTATATGCATTGTATATATATGCGTTATGAAGACGGAATGTGTCTGGTAAAAGCTACAAATGTAATATTCAAATATTTAAAATAAATGTAATGACATCAAATCATTTTTTTGTGTGTTTTTTAAATTAATCACCTTTAACTGAAAGAAATGTTTCATGATGAATCTCTTACAGTGATAATAGATTGTTTTATGTGCAACTGCACAAGGCACAATTTTGCCACTGACACTGTGCTTGTGTGGAAAAAAATAGGTTAGAAAAACAGAAAAATTTGGATATCCGATGCAGAGGCTTCCACTGGACAATTGTCAGGGTCAGCACCCATGTGTGTCCCTTCCCCGTTTGGCCAGCAGGCATCGCTGGCCATCCTGTCCCTCATGTCA
>JAODKC010000130.1:9661169-9683630 GCA_026777985.1 Mormyrops attenuatus
GTTACTTATGGTTATGGTTAGGGCTGGGTAGGGGTTAAGGTTGTCATAGTTAGCGTTAGCATTTTTCCCATAGAAATCAATGAGCGGTCCCCGTATACCCGACGTGTGTGTATGTATGGTGTGTGTGTGTGTGTGTATGGTGTGTGTGTTTTGTTGTAGTTTGTTGTTAGATCTTTGCACCTTGACTACTTGAGTTTGAAACCTGCCGACCTACCCTGCCCCTTTTGTAAGTAGCCTTTGTTTAGTCCCTTTTCCTGTGACCCCGCGTGGTCCTTTTTGTTTGAAGTGTGTTCTGTCTCTAATAAACCCTTTTCCGTGAGCCGCAAGTGGATTGTCCACTCGCTCTGCCTGCACCATGCCACGCTCTTGTTCGCACACCAAGTCTGCCCCAGTCCATGACAACAATAAGTTGTTAAATACATTGATTTGTGATCAAAACAGATTCATTTAAAGAGACTCCCTGTTGTTCAGTAAAGTGTGAACACTTAAGAAGCCTTTGCTAAGTAAACAGAAAAATGTGACTCAGCTATCGATTTTGCCATTCATTAAATCATCCTGAAGTGTTGCAATGGATACTGCAAGCTTAAATCTTAGTTTAAATTTAAGATTGTAATAGGTATTCTAGCGATCTGGGTCACAGAGTTTTATTGTGAAGTAAAATGCCACAGGGCTTGTAGGTCCACACATAATTTGTTACTTAACATGCAGAGAAAGATCTGGACAGGATCACAGAAAATATAAAACAATCAGCATATCTTTTTTGACAGAAGTCAGATAAAGATGAAGCAGGGGGATTTGGGTCGGGGGGAAGAAAGTGGGGGAAGGTGTGATGTGGACAGAGATTCAGGTAGTGAGAGAGAAACTCTTCTATAGTTTTACCTGCTTGGTGGGTGAGCAAACTGATTTGGGTACAAAACAAGCATAATTTGCTCTTTGGCTCTTTCTCTATCATGTTAACTTGGGTGTAGTTGTGAAGGCATTTGCATGCATGGATTTTTGGTGTGGCTATTATTCCTTCTTTTGGAAACCCAACCACATCACACGACTGTGGCTTAGCACTTTAGCTCTGAAAAGCAACCCTCAGCCGCCACACTGTTGGTGCACAGATGCACTTTGGTGTCTGTGCAGAGCACCCCTTTGTTCCTGCTCTCAGGAAGGAGGGAACATCTGCATGCCTTGCAGCTTCTAACCTTCCAGATTTGCTTTTGTAAAGACCGTCATTGCAGTCCGAATGCTCTGAGGTAGTGGGTAATGACGTCCCTTCGGAAATCAGAGAGGGAGACCTGTCCCCAGACAAATGCTGCTGATTTGGTGTGTTTTCAGGATGATGGCACAGAATTGATTTGTGGGATTCTGGAAGAGTGCTCAAAATGAAAGGATCAAATGAAGGATGCATGTGCCAAAGACAGAAAAAAAGGCCTAACAGATCTCTAACCACAGCTATGGTTTATCACTTAATACAGCTGCTCTTGCTGTCTTGCTGAACTATTTCATCATCATAATTCCATCTGCATGGGGATCAGTGCTGGATCCCGGTCTGCCACAAGCAGGGCTGCTGAGCACACCATCATGATTCCACCTGGGTCACCAGAGCAGGCGTGTCATGCAGAATCCATCAGGGAGCAGTCCTGGATGCTCAAGGATTTAACTAGAGCAGTGCTTTCCAATCCGGTCCTCAGGGACCCAGAGTCAATTCATGTTTTTGCTCCCTCTCAGCTCCCTATCAGACAGTCAGGGAGGGAGCAATGACGTGCACTGTCTGTGGGTCCCCGGGGACCGGAGTAGGAAACACTGAACTGGAATTTCACTCAGTACCACAGAGCTCCGGTACCTGGATACATCACCTTCCAGCAGCTCTGACTCAGCTTCCTGGGGTCTTAATCATATCTCATCATGCATGGCATCACTAACCAGGATCTCCTTTCAATGTTCTTATGTCACTCAGTGCTGGCTGCATCTCAGGTTTCTTCTCCCACTCTTCATGCTCCCCCTTCAACTGTCTTCAAGGAAGGAGCTGGATGAAAAGCAAAAAATAAGAAATTTGGAGTGATGTGTGGTGTCAGTTATTGAAGTTGAGAGCACAGAGATTGCTGGAGCTCACTGACTGTTTCTACTTAAACACCAGGCTGGGAGGGGGGGGGGGATTGGGGAGTGATAGAGCACAAAGTCAGGGTCAGACACATCCCTGACATTTTCAGCATGAACTGTTACCATGACAACCCAGGACAGTCGCAAACACTTCTGGAATTTATCTCACAGATGTGTGGCTGAGAAGAAACCAGCATCAGGCGACTACGCGCTAACGATATACTTCACTGATGTCATTTGGGCTAATGAGGGCAATATTCTTGTCAAGAGATGACTGCGGGTAAACCCCTTCAATGGGTACTCTGACTGGATCCTTCAGCAGGGGACTTGATTGGCAAGCTGCCTAATCACCTAGCTGCCTGATCTCCAGGCTGTCTGATTGTCAGGCTGTCTGATCACTGAGCAACCTGATTCCAGGGCCGCCTGATCCCTCAACTGCCTGATTAATAGGCTACCTGATCCTCAAGCCACCTGATCACCAAGCCACCTGATTTCCAAATTGCTTGATCCCTGAACTCTCTGTTTGCTGGGCTGCCTGATCATCAGGCTGCCAGATCGTCAAGTCACCTGATCTTTGCGCCGCCTGATCACTGAGTCGCCTTATCGCCGTGCCACCTGACCTCCGGGTTGCCTGATTGCTAGGCTGCATGATAGCTGGGCTGCCGTATCACCAGGACTCCGGACCCTCGAGCCGCCTGATTGCCAGGCTGCCAGATCACTGAGCTACCAGATCATCAGGCCACTGGATCCTTGAGCTGCCTGATCACCAGGCTGCCTGAACACTGAGTTGCCTGAATGTCGAGCCACCTGATCGCTAAGCCGCCTGATCGCTGAGCCGCCTGATCGCTGAGCTGCCCTCGTTAAACAGCCAGCAGCGGAGGCAGGCAGCTGGGATGCCGTGATGATCACAGGGATCCTGACAGCAGCAGAGAGGAGGGCAGGCATCAGGCTGCCAATTGGGAGTGAGAGCGAGCGAGGGGGAGCTGCGCACTTCCGGGGAAGGGGTGGGGGGGGGGGACCCCTTTGTTAGTCTCAACAAAACGCAAAAGGTGGACCTTTTATTGTTACCCTTGACAGCCGTGGGAGCAGGAAGCGCGACACTGCAGCCATATCGAGCTGTTCCTGAGCGCTAGCTACTCACATAGATCTATATTTATTTACTACGTAGAGTATTATTCATGGTATATGGGAAGTAAATACACAGCTATGTTTATCCAGATGCATATGTGTTATATATAGTATACATTTACTGGTTGCTTTATTGGGTACAACTATTCAGCTGCTCTTGGAAGCAAATATCTCATTAGCCAGTCATTTATCAGCAGCACAATGTATAAAATCATTCAGATACCAGTCAGGAGCTTAAGTTAATGTCCACATCAAATACCAGAATGGGGAAGAAAGGTGATTTAAGTGACTTTGAACATGGCTTGACTACTGGTGCCAGACAGGCCGGTATGAGTATTTCAGAAACTGCTGACCTGCTAGGGTTTTCACGCACAACCATCATCAGAGGTTACCGAGAATGGGCTGAAAAAGATATGACATCCAGTGAGCGGCGGTTCTCTGGGGCCCAAAATGCCTTGTCGATGGCAGAAGTCGGAGAAGAACGGCCAGACTGGTTCGAGCTGATAGAAAGACAACAGTAACTCAAATAACCACTCATTAAATGCAAGGTATGCAGAAGAGCATCTCTGAACATACAACACTCCGAACCTTGAAGCAGATGGGCCGCAGAAACAGAAGACCACACTGGGTGCCGTCTGGACAAGGCTAGAAGAACATTGCCTGGTCAGATGAGTCTCATTTTAATGAGCATCGTTTAAATGCCACAGCCTACCTGAGTATAGTGGCTGACCATGTCCATCCCTTCAGGATCACAGTATACCCAGCTTCTAATGGCTACTTCCAGCAGGATAACATGACATGTCACAAAGCTCATATCATCTCAGACTGGTTTCATGAACATGACAATGAACTGAAATGGCCTCCACAGTCATCAGATCTCAATCCAATAGAGCCCCTTTGGGATTTGGTGGAACGGGAGATTCACATCATGAAGGTGACAAATCAGCAGCAGCTGTGTGACACTATCATGTCGACATGAGCCAAAGTCTCTAAGGAATGTTTCAAGCACCTTGTTGAATCTGTTCCATGAAGGATTAAAGCAGTTCTGAAGGCAAAAGAGGGTCCAACCCAGTACTAGCAAAGTGCATATTTTGTTAGCCACATACACACCTTAGGCATACATGCTAGAGGATATTTATGGATGTCAGATGGATTTTTATGGCGCTTTTATGGAGATTTTAGAAGCAGTTTGGATTAATATGATGCACACATTCACTCCCATATATACACAGAAACAAAGCCATATGCACTCCTGCATGTCTTCTTCAGGTGAACAATGGCCACTGTTGAAATAGCTGCCATTAATCTGCTGAGGAGCCTCTATCAAACCAGTAAACAGGAAGGTATTAACTAGATCACGCTGACAATGCCTGCTCACTGATGTCCATTCAGCAAAGATATGAAGGCATGAAGGATAGACTGGGTATGAAGATTGATGGTGATATTTAGCTGTGGCCCTGTAATCACACCCCCCAGGTCTGAGAGGGACCTGCCACACATCTCATGTACTGCCACAGAGAGATACCCCCCAGTAACCACAAGGTGGCTGAATAACAGTGCAGCTCTGGTTTTTCTTTTTGAATGAAAGCTCTTTGGAAATCTCCATCTCCTTAGAGTTCAGGCTGCTGGGCTGGATCTGCAGTCCTGCTCTGCGATGGGACCTGGTGGTAATAAGTATTTATAAGGTTTCAAGTTTAGCACCTCTTGCTGACCCAGTTTGTTGCCAGCTTGTGTCCCTATCTCATCTTAATAAGGTTGCGAAATTCTGGGAATTAATTCCAATATATTCCCATTAATTCCCCTGGAAAGTTTCCAACTTGGAATATTTCCAAAATTCCCCAGCTTGACTTCCCATGGAATGGAAAGTTTCTGAAAAATTTCTGGAAAATTTTCACCCCTTTGCAACCCTACAGGTAAAGAGCCTTCTTTTGGAGAAAGATGAGATCATTAGGTACTGGCCCAGTATCTCTCCAGAAATCAAAACCATGACTGCTGCCCATGTAAAAACTTCAGTGGGACGATGTAATCTGTGAGGGGAGTGGTTAAGGGGTTAGAGGTTAATGTTAGGATTAAGGTTAGAATTTAGGGTTATAGTAGGTTCAGTACATGCTGTGCAGTGGGCTTGCAGGCTGGACACACTTTGTTGTGTGTTTGGGACCTTCATAACCATCTTCTTAGGATATGGAAAGTACTGGTCCCCTGTCTATTTCTCTGAACTGGTAAGTCTGGAGAGAGGGAAGGTGTTCTCACCATCTTCATATAACGTCCAAAGGCTGTGACTTCACAAAACACAAGAAAATAATTGGTGGGACATTTCTAAGCTCTCTTGTAAATCTTAAATCCAAAAAATTGCATATATTTTGTGCACCTTGTGCATCTACCGACCCCACACACCAGCCGTGCGATCTCTGCCTTCTGCTGCGTTATCGAGGGTGTTGTTGCACAAGGTTAGCTTTGAGCTGAGTGGCCCCTGCCATTTTTCACTGCAAGCTGGAGATTATCTTGCAGTGTTTTCAGAAGCTTCCTGTGGAAAAGTATGTTGCCAAAGTCATCTTCTGTTAACGCCTCCCTTGCTTGTTGTCTGTACTCTGTCATCTTCTCCAAGCTTAAATGTTGCTATGCAACTCTTGGACTCGATGACTCATTTGCCTGCAGCAGCTGCATTGATGAATGTGAGGACCTACCCACCCCCTGACCTTCAACATCCAGAGGCAACGCTTATGACAGAGAGAAAGAGGCCTCAGCTACAGGCACAGGGATCAGCTCGGTTTCAGGATCAGGAGCAACAGTGGTGTCAGCTATAGTCTCAGTGATCGAATCAGCTTCAGGAGCAGGAGTTGCCTCAGTTACAGACATAGGAATGGGCATGGTTTCAGGATCGGGAGTGGCAGTGGACTCAGTTACGGGCACAGGGATCAGCTCAGCTACAGTATCTTGAGCAGTGGCGGTGACCTAAGTTACAGGCACAGGAACTGGCTCGGCTTCAGGATTAGGAGCGGTGGCGGCCTCAGCTACATGCAGAGGAATGAACTCAGCATTAGGATCGGGAGCGGCGGCGGCCTCAATTTCAGGCACAGTGAATGGCTTGGCTACAGGATCAGGAGTGGCAGCGGCCTCAGTTACAGGCCCAGGGATCAGCTCAGCTTCAAGTACAGGCACAGGGATTGGCTCAGCTTCAGGTACAGGCACAGGGATTGGCTCAGCTTCAGGATCAGTAGCAGTGGCAGCCTTACCTACAAGCACAGGGATCGGTTCAGCATCTGGATCAGGAGCGACAGCGGCCTCAGCTACAGGCACAGGGATCAGCTCGGCTTCAGGATCAGGAGCAACGGCATACTCAGCTACAGGCTCAGGGATTGGCTTGACTTCAAAATCAGAATCAATGGCGGCCTTAGGTACAGGCAGAGGGATCAGCTCAGGATCAGGGGCGGCGGTGGCCTCAGCTACAGGCACGAGGATCGGCTTGGCATCTTGGTCACTAAGGAACACAAATCACTGCTCTCTATCAGATTCCAGAACAGATGTAGTACCTGAGCCATAACGTGGATTATCATGGATTATCTGACAGAAAAAGAGGGCATATTCTATATATTATTCATTATTAGTAGTATCGCATATTGAAATGTATTGGTGCATTCTCGATAATTTGGAACTTGAACATTTCCAACCTCCTATTTGAAAAAGTACGGTTGAATGGAATGGATTCGTAATGCAAATTTACGAAAACTAACGCTAATTCCACTAGTGTTTCACGCTAACATAACCTGGCAATTCACATAGATGTGCTAGTGGATAGTAGCACACAATAAATCATGATGTACACCGTGTGAACAGTAAATTAGCATCTCTTAGGTTTTACGTCACTATCCAAGCCTGCCAACACTTTTACTGAGCTAATCTTTCTGCGATGGAAAATCAAAATGAGCTGAAACTGCATCTTTAGTGTCTCTTTTAGATATGGGTTGGGTATGGCCTGCTTCCTGTACGTACTAAACTCAAGCTGTATTGCTGTGCCATAAGGGTGCCCTGTTCTAAGAAAGGAACATTAGTTTATCTGTGTTTCCTGATAATGCATACAGCAGGTCCAGAGGCACACCTCAGGAACGCAGGGAGTCTGAGATTCATTCGCATTAGAGATTGGGTCATGACTGCTGATGCCTATGATTCATACTCATGCATTCACTCATCCTTTTCTCAGCATCATTCTCTCACATATTTCTAAGTCAGGGGTTTATATTCAATTGAAACCCTACTGCCAGCAAAAATTCTAAAACAAAGACAACACTCAGGCAAGCATCAGTACATCCGTCTCAGAGAACACACAGGCCTCGATGTCACCCCTAAGCAGGAACAACCGGAGGAACGATCAGTCCAGCTCCCTGGACAGCCTGCCAGCTTTTCCTTGCTGACCAGGAAAGACAGGAGCTCAGCTCTGGGAGCCCATCAGCAGCTGTGAGGATGTCACTCCACCCTACTGCCCCATAAGCAAGTTCAAGGGGTTGAATGATCCACTGGTGGCTCACGTGACAACAGGGGTTTATTTAATAAAACTATAAACACACCAGGGAAAATATATCAAGACAAGGGGTCAAAACAAATACAGGAAAAACAGATTAACAAACTAAAGAAACCATACGTCAACACAACTATGGGGCAGGACTAAGGATACCAAACAGAGCAACATTAGCACAGGTACCTAATACAATGACTGACTAATGAACAAAACAAAGGCAAGCGCTAAAATGCACTAATGTCTGAAACAAACGAGGATGGACAGGTGCAGAGCATAAAACAATCAACCAATCACTGAATGCACAGGACAATGAGCAACAGATGGGCAATTAACACAGGCACTGGAAAACAGACAAGGCACAGGTGAAATAACTAATGAGCACAGAACTAAGAAATCTACAAGACCTAAAACTGAGAAAACAAGGAGATGCTACACTAGAAAAAGGAACAAGCAAAGTACAACCAAAGCACAAGGAATACAAACATAGAACTCGAAAAGGAAACCAGAAAACACTAGGGAACAAAACAATAAATACAAGATAACAGATGAGACTGACCTCAGCCAACCTTGACTCCAGGCTACAGGCCCGGATTCTAAGACACACACTCAACCCCCTTAGCTATGCGGCAGCCTGGGAAACAGGGAAGACACATAAGGGTGAAGGACAGAGTGGGGAAAGGCAGGATAACCTCCTGTGCCTGCTGGCCAAAAGGGGAAAGGACACAGGAGGAGGGATAAGGCACCGTCCCTAAAATCCGCTATATCTGCAGAGGTGCAGGTAGCATCGTGGCTGGAGAACTGGAGTCTGGAGAGAGCTGTGCCTTCGAACAAAGTAAAGAGGTGTAAGAGTGTGAAGCCTTATCTCTGTCGTAGCGAGGATGAAAGCAGACAGCAGGCACCTTGAGAGGAGTCAGCATGGTGAATGTGTAAGCAGAGGAGCCACACAGAGTAATGAGCACGATCACCACCACTAACCCCGCCACACTCCCAGCTTGATGAATTATCGGCCGGCTTGTGATCGCAGGTCTCCAAGAGTGAAGAGGAAGGTCAGAGCTGCCTGGCGTGCTGCAGCTAGGATGCTGTAATCTATTCAAGCTGCGTGCCGCTGGGATTTCATTTACAGGATCGGCGTAGGCAGACACACACATACTAAATATTAATATAAACACATATGCAAGCACACACACAAACACACACACTGAAAGATTGACATACCGATGAACGCAAACACACACTGACAGATTAAGATACAAACACACTGAAAGATTAACATACAGACACGCAAACTGTCAGGGTCTGTGTCCATCTGACCCTGTCCTATGTGTCTTGTCCCCTTTCAGCCAGCAGGTGTCGCTGGTCATCCTGCTTCCCCCTGCTCTGTCTTATAGTCCATCAGCCCCTAGTGTGTTTTTCTTGCTGCCTGGGCTGCCGCATAGCTCAATGGGTTGAGCCTGTAGCTCAGACACTGTATTCCTCCAGTCATGAGTTTGTATATTTATGCACTGGATTTTCCTTAGTGTCTGTTATGGTTTATCTTTATGTTCCTGTTTTGGGACCATGCTTGTGCCTTGTTTTATTTTGTTCTATCTGCACTTATGTTTCTAGTTTTTCCCTAGTGTTGTTAGCCTCTGTGTTGGTAATGTTTCCTAGTTCCTGTGCTTGTTTTGTGTATTTGTGATGTATTGTACCTGTTTCTTGTTGTTCCATGCCTGTGCTGATTGGTTGCCTGATTGGTTGATTTTGTTATGGTCCACACCTTGTTGGCTCTTGTTATGTGTGTTGTTGTAAGTCTCTGCCCTCACTCCATTTATTGGTCAGTTATTATACCTGTAATCTGTATTTGTTCTGGAGTGTGTTGTTGTTGCTTTGTGTTAGTAGCTGTGGTTATCTCCCAGTCTAGCTCCCAATTTTCTGTCTCCTGGTATGTTATTTTGTGGTTCTCCCTTTATGTTCTGTTAAGTCCTCTGTTTGCTGTGAGCCGCTCCACTTATTGTCATTTTTTTTTAACCTGCACCATGTACCACTGTAACAGAAAGCACACACACTGAAAACTAATATATAGATATATGCAAACACACACAATGAAAGATTAACTGACAGACACACTCAAACACATGTACGGAAACATTAACATACAGGCATGAATACATGAATAAGTATACACGTGCATCAGCACCTTTACACACATTTTACTTTGTTGCCCAGGTTATTAAAAATACTGACACAAGATTCAGACTAGAGCTCACTTCCCCTTATGTCCTTATATGCATTAAACTGCCAGCTGTGTGACCCCAGTGTCTTTGATCCTTGCAGAGGGTACAGGAACAGCATCCTTCATGGGAAATACCCCATCAGGTACATGCCCGCTTCTGCATGCTTAACTACAGTGCCTGCTGTGATGATGTCACTTCCCCAATGACAGCAGCTCCTGGCTCTGTGAGACCTACTCTTCTAGCTCCTGCACAGTAGGGTTGGGTCCAGCAGGGAACGGCTATATGGACACATCTTGCCCATGGTTCTGTACTGTTGGTAAGTGCCTTTGGCAGGCCTAAGAAATAATGAGCAATGTAAGATACGTGTGGAATCACTGCAATAGATATATTTGCCTAAATGAGCGCAGTCCGGCTTGGCGCACACATTGGGCTGCTTGGGGTCCACCCACTCAACGTTTTGCGATCAATCTGAGCTTCAATGTTAAGCTGCAAAGGTCTCCCCACCCAAGCCCACCGATCATCTGGCCATTTGGGAGTTTGGATGAACTCATTTCACCCGGAATATATTATAACAAATTTTATTAAAATAGGCACAATTTAAATGACTAATTATCTTAACTTCTCCAACCTGAGAGGATGCACTCACTGCCCCAGCTTGTTCTCTGTTACCCAGAAAGACCAAAGAACATTCAGCTGATGGGTGGGTGGATTGATGCAGGGCAGCATTATTCTGTGGTGGTATTTTATTGCTCAGATAATGAGCCTACAGGAAGGAAACACAAATGCATAATCGGGGGAGGATGGGTGGCTGTATATCAGAATGGCTCTGAGTTTATGCTGCATGTAACTAAATTAAATTCTACTGAAAATCCTGTCCATAATGACTGAATGTGGAAATCATGAGAAAGTAGGATCGCCACACCCAATATAAAAGATGTTAAGATTATTTGATAGCTATACGGTATTCCGAAAATCAGGTATTGGAAAAGCAAAAAGGCAAGGGGGCCTGAACTCTCAGAGGCAATAATAAGAGTCGTATACCTCTGTAGAGCCAATAAAAGCAGAGACTCTGAGGTTGCCAAACAAAGCAGGGAGGATTGTGGGAGATGACAAGGAAAGGGAGAATTAAATGAGTATTTAGCGCAGATGTTTACTGATGCACAAGCTATAGCACAACGTGTCACTCTATATAAAACAGATTACGCTGCCGTACTGCCTAATGTGTGCATGTCTTGTTAAACTCAGAGCCAGCAAAGTGTTTAAAAGATTAACCATACATCAAATGAATGTATGTATGTAGTTTAATCAAGATTAAAGTTATTATATAGTACACAACTGAATATTTAATCTCATGAATTGTTAGAGATGGGATTAGAACCTGCCCTGCCTGGTACACCCTTGTTTTCTGGCACTTCAGTACCCTCTTGGGTCCAAGCTCAGTCCTTTTGTCCCACCAGCATAATGCCTCTGTGTTCCTGTATCGTCAAATGGAGTGTGTGATGTGCTGTAAGTCTTCCTTTAATTGCCCACTGCTATACTATCTGCCTTATTTGCAGTTTCGCTTCCATAATGTTTGTATGAGTTTTGTCTTTTGTACCCAACACCATCTGCATGCCACTCTTTCCCCTGCCCACCTCTAGAACATCCCCTGTTCAGCAGACCCAGGTTCAAGTGGTTACCTGGTCGCTGTGGTGTTCTCTCCAGAAAGCCAGGCCATATGTGTGTGACCCCCCAGTTTGGGGTGCTTTAAACCTGGTTTCGGGGTGTTGTATATTATTTAGGTTAATACTGTTTGATATTAAATCGACAGAAATATGATTTAATGTGACAGAAACATAACTTCAATTTAGCTACTAACTTGTAGATTTGTTGAAGAGTCACTAATATAGGAAGTTAATCTTTTGTTTTATTTAGGATAGGGGTTATAGAACCTGCCAGTAGTGCCATGTGTTAATATTCTCTATAAAGACGTAAGCAAAGAAGAGAAAGTGTTAGGTGGAAAATGCATGTACAAGAACTGAGCCACAAATGTTTTGTTGTTCTTTTAATTGTGACGTTACTGTTGATTAAGTGCAGAAACCAGAATTCGTTCCTGTAATTTATAAGCAAAAAGAAGCTGCAGTGGTGGTAGTAACCAAGAAGATCTTTTCACAACTTTCTTTGAAGCTGTAACAAAGGCTTCTAACTGTATGTGAGCTTATGCTGTGATTCCACATAAAAACCTGATACAAAAACTCAAAGGGGATTGAACCCGGGAGAGTTGAATGAGCAGGAAATAGACACATGTTCCAGTCCCACCAGAGGTCTCATTTAAAAGGACCAGCCTGCAGTCAGGCCAGTGTGGTCTGGCCAGAACCTCTGATTCAGGCACATTTGACAAATTTAAAAAATGTCGCTGATACAGAGATGCAACTGGTAGGTAAAAAGGTGCAGAGTTCATCACAAATGGGCAAAATGCCAAGTAGGTAATTCAGAGCATACTCTAATATAAAAACAGGGGTAACCATGGCTACTTCTGAGAAAGACACAGACGTTTATATAGACGCCTCCATGCCAACAGAGCATTGCCATGGCAGCCGTGAAGGCATACTGAAATGCAATTAGTATGCGGGTAAGCATCTAGAAGCGGCGGAAATGAGAGTGCAAGAACGCGGGGCTGGGACTGAGTGATGCATCAGTGTGCTCGTAAGGTAAGTGTATGTGTGTCGGGGAGGGGGCATCCCTCAGGGGTGCTGCCCCTTCTATACGGGATATGTGGTTGGAATATGGGTGGCTTGATAGATATGCCCCCTATGTTGTCTGATACATTCATTATATTATTCATGCACCGCATTAAGGTGACGCTATAATTGCATATGACAAACTTCATAGTCTTATGTGAGTCTCAGCTATATTCTGTCCATTTATAGTAACTGGAGATGGGGAGCCTGTGGAAGGTGCAGTGTCAGATTATGATTAGGGTTACAGTTCATGAAGGAATTCTCTCACAGCTCCACCAACTCTGTAGATCTAATGCTTTGTTTTCTATAATATTAGCAGGCCTTGGCGGGGGGGCAGCCAGTTGGCCTTGGAGCCCTGAGTTTTTTTTTCTCCCAATTTGGAGATTTTTGGTTCCCCTACACCATTTCTTCTGACATTCTTTCGTTGCGTCTTCTGTCTGTTTCATGCACCATTCTGTGTAAATGTCACACCCTCATGTCAAGTTCCTTGTGAAAGGCACTATATAACAATAAATAAAAATCATATATGTAGACCTATTTGCCTGTGCAGAGTGAAGCCTCTGTACTTCTGTGAGAGAATTTTAGGCACCACGTTATTGATTGTTACAGTTTTCCACAATTGTTTACATACACTTTTTACAAGCTTCACTAGCATAACACTAAGAGCAAAACATCTCGTATCTCTTATGAAATGAAACTACGTAATCAAAACTGTGTAATCTCATCTCAAAATAGAATTTCTACATCCAGATTATACACAAATAACCAACAACATAATGATTTACTCAGTGAGAACACCACTGCCTTTAGCAGTGCCTTTTTTGACATTATTATGCTAACAGAATGTATTGTAACCTATTGCAAAAGATTGCTGCAGTGATACTCCATATGTACTGCTTACTGAAATACATATGCACACACAAAGAGAGCAGCAAAATAAAAACTTGCTTTTTCAAGGCAATGAATTTCAACAGAAATCAAGCCTTATACATATGGAAGCAAAAAAGGTCTCTATTCAATGAAAGAGCAGGCAGCTGTGAGTACGGTGTCCTGGGAAAAGGCCGCTGACCCACAATCCTCAGTGTCCCGATACTCTCTGCACACCACATGCTGCTGCTGACCCAGTCAAGTCATTTCCTCTTATTCAGTCAATGCTGTTAGTAGGAATCAACCAATGTAATCATTGTATATATCGGCTGCTGAATAGTAAATTAGGAGAAAGGACCAAAATTTGAATATCTTTGAGGGAAAGTTCAAGTCCTTGGTGTTGGCTTACAGGTCCATCAATTGTCAGGAACCCATCTCCATCAAAAGGCTCCTTAAGACTTATATCCCACCTTGCCCCCTTCCCCCCCTGACACTGGCTAGAGTTCCCACCATCATGCGAGAAGTGACCTTTGCCAATCAGGAGAGGGGCCAGGACCTTTGGCGACTCTCTGCACGATATCTCTCCCTCTCAGCGGTGTGCTCGAAGGTAGCATGGTAGTCTTTAATGTCATCTACCTCCATGAGCTTTGTGAGGCCCGGGTGGGCTTCTATACGAGCAGTGGCCTCAGCTGCTGATGGCTGAACTCCCACCGATAAAGTGGGGCCATAAAGTGTTACGGCTTGATGCCCAGCTTTAGTACTCCTGGCTTAGATTAGATTAGATAAACTTTATTGATGCCAGAGGGAAAGGAAGCAGGGATGTATACAGTGGTGGTAATTTGGGTTAGGGGCGGGGTCACACTGGATGGTGAATGGACAGCAGCAGAGGTCCACAGATAAACATTAATTTATCTCACACACAGATGACATCATCTTCTTCTTCTTCATCATCATTATCACTGTCATGTGGTGTGGGCAGACACAGGCAGGGCTGTGATAAAAACGCACTTTAATGGGATTTGGGGAACAACGGTCCATGACAACCAGTATGGAAGCAGTGGAGCATCCTGGGATTTAAATATTGCACCAGGCCCTGGGCTTTTCATTTCTGCGGCCTCCAGTCGACCCTGCCTGTCTGCCTCTGCTTTTGGTTGGTAGGTGGTTTAACCCTATATGACATGCATAGCTCATGGTGACACAAATTACGAGAGAGAGAGAGAGACTGAAGGTGTATACATGTGTGTGTGAAAGAGAGAGTGACAGAGAGAAACAGGGACAAAGTGTGTGTGTGTGTGTGTGTGAGAGAGAGAGAGCGAGAGAACAGTATACTAGGCCCTCTAGTTTGGAACATACATTTACTGAGTGGGATGAGGGATCATGGGGAGGGTGGGCATCCCAGGGGAGGAACAGAAGCCTCCAAGGGGCGAAGCAGGTGTCCCAGGAGAGAAACAGGAGCTTCCATGTGCAGGGTGGACATCCTGGGAGAGGAACAGGAGCCTCTATGGGCGGAGTGGGCATCCTGGGGGAGGAACGGGAGCCTCTATGGGCGGAGTAGGCATCCTGGGAGTGGAACAAGATCCCCCATGGGTGAAGCGCACATCCTGGGAGAACACCCCCAGTCAATAGATCTGGGTGCTTTCTTTCGCTAATGTGCCCACCACTAACGCAGAGAAGCTTTACCGCGATGCTGCCTTACATTGAAAGCTGCTTGATTTTTCTCATACGCATTGATTTATCTTAACATCCTTCCTTCAGTCATTACTGCCCTCTAATGGTGAATTTGTGCAAAGACCCTGCCTTCCACTGACGTCTCCCGTCTTTGGAGAAAAACAGGCTTTTTGTTCATTTATGAATTCTGTCAAACCCTTGATCATTAAAACCCACACTGCTCTCACTCATTTAATTTTGAATGTGCATCTTCTTCAGTCCCCAGCCTGCTGTAACACCACAATTAAAGATTAAGTACACAGAAATTACACATGAAAGTGTTTATTGGATAAGACGGATGCATCCTCTTTTATTCAGTGACATGAAACAGTACAAGGCTACTCTGTTTCCGTTTCCTTAAGGATGTGTCGCCCCCTGTCTGTGGATGCAGACATTGGCAACTACAGTATCTCCGAAATGAATGAAGCGTCTGTGAAAAATCATATCAAATAATCATTATGGTGTCATTTAAATACTATACTGTAGATGTAAATATATTGCACGTTTAACTTTCAGAATCATGTTTGTACTACATGGTAATTCTCATTACCTATTTATCTATCATTACCTTTTATATAATTCCTGAGCTGCTCATATATAATTGGTCTTTATTTACATATTTAAAAGCACTTAATAAAACATGGATACAATGCTAAATATTTGTAAATTAATGTTTTTTTACTGTTTGTTCATGGATAATTCTGCCCATTCCCCAATCCATCCCTCCATCCATCTAGTTCCCAGTGTGTTTAAAATTCCAGTGGTCATGAGGACGAATCTTGGCCATTGTGGGTGCAATTTTCTGACACATTTCTGCCAGGACTGGCCCCAAATCCAGCCCCCTGATCTCACAGGGGAGGCACAGGTGATGTACAACTCACTGCCCCGGCTGGCGATCTCAAGAGAAACATAAGGAGGATTTACTGCTGCAACAGCAACTGCTGCATCCCTACAGGTGGTAGGGAGTCATGTGTTTATAGGTTCTTACAGAACTTTAAAAGTGACAAAACTGGAACCCATAAACTGGAAGGTTGACTAACTTGATTTCAATTTAAGTAACTTTTATTTACACAACAGGCTGCAGCTGCATTTACAAACACACACAGTCACGCCGAGTGACACAGTGACAAACTTGATACATGCACAGAAACCCGCATCTACACCGGGGAGGGGCGTCACCATAGCAACAGCACTCTCAGGAGAAGAGCACAGGCACACTTCCCTGCATGATTGGGTAGCTCTGCAGGCGGACTGCGCAGTCATCAAAAGGTGTCTATGGGGGATGAACACGGTGCTCGCAGGCACGTTGTTCCTGTAGGGGGCAGCACACACACAGGCACGCCATGCCACAATGAAAAGCATAAAATGATCAAACAGCACCATCGCTTACACATAAACGCATACACACAGTCACAAACACCATGTCACACATTCACCAATCAAACACACAGTCATACACAGCATAGTGTATAGCCAGACACACAGACACACTGTACATATGACAATACACACACATGCACATACACAGATACACAACATGCAAGCAGAAAGAGAATCAGCAGGCTTCAGTTGGGTATAACACTCCAATGGACATTTTAGGTCATAATAATGAGGGTGATCTCTGGGTCCTAGAAACCATATTGCTTAGATGTAACTGCGCTGGGTATGACCTATCCTCTGCCCCCTTGGCTGTGCAGCACTTGCTTGTGCCCTCTGATCTGACCCCCCCCCCCCCCATTATGCAGGCCCGCTGCTTCATGTAAATCATTCATCATTATTAGCGCAGTAGTGCTTCACTGAGCCGCTCAGAGTTCATACCTCCCATGGTGGACATGGGGAACTGGGACTCTGTGGATGGGAGGCAATGTTGCAGGCTAAGGAAACGGCGGCTGTGTGGAGGCAAAGAGTCCCACCTGCAGAGAGAAAGAACAATCGACTTGAGAAACAATCGGGCCAGATGAACTGACAGGGTTCTGAGAGCACCACAAGGGGGCTGACTGCCAGTCTGGATTGCATGGGACCTACAGGCCTCTTTATACTGCGTTTCACTCTGCCAAAACGGAACCACCTGATGTACCATGGCTATGTGGCTGGGCTCTCAGTCAGAAGGCCCCAGGTCCAAACAATAGGAATGCCATTATACTCATTATACAGGGAATCTCATTTGACTTATTTGGCTAGCCTTGTAATCCAAGCTCTCAATAACATAGCTGGAAAATGAGCGAGAAGGTGACCATGTTCCTCCTTGCAGTAGTGACTGTTAACTCCAGAGCTCACGGGATGCTGTGCAGCTTGTAGATCTTCACTGTCACTTACATAAAGTAGCGTGATATTCCTGGCTGGCGCTGGTATCCCTGTACTTCCCACAGTTATTTGATCATGCAGCTGTTTGTACGTGTCACCTGTTACCGTGGGAACCATTTGGTGTGTTCCTGCCATGGGCCATCCCCAGGGGACCATCACAGAAGAAGCATTTTACACTGCCACTGTGCGCCTGAGACAAAGCAGCAAGCTTGAAGGGTACACTA
Source organism: Mormyrops attenuatus (assembly GCA_026777985.1). NCBI lineage: Eukaryota > Metazoa > Chordata > Actinopteri > Osteoglossiformes > Mormyridae > Mormyrops > Mormyrops attenuatus. The sequence goes on from JAODKC010000130.1 coordinate 9,678,934, forward strand.
CCCACTCTGTATATTCCTAAAAGACTCACAGGCACATACGTCTGCATGGATTTAACGTTAAGTATTATTACTGATGATGTTCAACAGCACAAACCATAAGACATCTTTACATGGTGATCCGGTCACGTACGCCTTGTCCCAGCTGACTGCCTGTCACTCTGATTTAGCATAAAGCGGCTCCTCCATCGATTATGGCACCAAATCTTAAAAAGCATCCGAAGCCCATATAGATCCATCAGGAGAAGCATACAGCTCTTTCAACTGACCATATCATATCTGAGCACTTTGACACATAATACTGCTAAGCAAATTCACATTTACAGCTGTAGTTGAAATAAACACATGCAATTCTGCCTCTGACTAGTATTTTCTACCCCAAGCCTCATGACGTCATGGTTTCCTTGTCCAAAATAATGTGTTTCGGTACATCTGTAAGACATCTATAAATGTGTGTATTCATCAAATTCAGTACATGCTCCATATGATAATACATCCATAAGTACCATTCTGTTAACTGGTACAACAGAAGCAATTTTTCTAATGTTTTATTAATAAACTCTAAACTTTCAGTAAAATGTGTTTTATCCGTGATAAAAAATCCTGCTGATCTGAGGCAGTGGATGGGCAGCTCTGCGCTGGTGGGATGAATGGGTTACCCTCCACAACTGCTGTCCTCAGAATCTGGTTTAATACCTGACCACCCAGAGAGTCAGATGATCCCCATGCGGGTGAGGACTAGGAAAAGTTTCCCACACTCCTTCCCAGAACAAATTAAGGGACGTACTGGACACCTTGGTCCAGGGGACGGTGGCTGGGATGCTAGCGTCTCCATGCACTTGCATAGCAAGAGCACCTGGCTAGGTCAGCAGCTTTTGTAAGGGTAATAAGAAGTCCTTTTCAACAAGTGGTGCTCTCCATCAAAGGAGATATATGCAGGGTCTTGTTGAGTGGCATCATCACCCATCGGTCTGATGTGATTTGGTCATCCAGTAAATACGTGTGATTCAGTACATGTGCACTCCATAGCGGCAGTGGTTCTGACTGCGACAGCTGCATCTTGCTCCAAGCATCAAATGGTTCCAGGGCATCAAGAGCCCAGAACAGTAGTGACTTCAGTGAGCTTTGACATTTGACACTTTAAAAAAAAGCGGGCGCTGATGACGTCAGAGACAGGGGCGCTAGCAGTGGCACTCACTCAGACCCCGGATGGATCTGCCGCCATTGGAGGAAACGGCGGCAGCTTTAAAGGGAGCGTGACGTCAGTGGGCTCTGGTTACGTCAGCGGCGCCGGCTCATGCCCCGGATGGAGCTGCCATTGGGGGAAGTGGACGGGGCCGCACAATAACTGGGGGCTTGTTGGACTGAAAAAGAGAAAAGGAAAAAGAAAAAGAGCACGGAAGGAAAGATCAGCTGTCAAATTAACGGTGTATAAACTGAGATCTGGATACCGCGGAACAATCTGTAGTGTTTTTGCGGCGGATTAACTGAGCCGAAGTGGAGCTGATATAAACAATTAATCAGTGGAAGTTCTGCTGGGGAAAAACACAGCGAGTCCCGGGGAGACAGAAACACGGGGACTGGAGAGGCACTGACTGGAGGCTCCGCTCGCCGCCAGGGGCTCGCCTAGCGAATTATGTCCGCCACAAGCATCGATCCTCAGGTAGGCAGGGCGGGGTGATCCCGCGGCCTTTGCCGTGGTCTCCCTGCACTCAGGGATCGCATCCCTCCTTCCTGTGCATTTTAATGTCGGAAAAATACAAGCGATGGTCGGAAAGCCGCTGCCGGCAAGCAGCTCTTAGCCCCCGCGGGAAAATGACTCTTTCTCGGCCATTTAGCTGGCGGTTTATATGCGTCCGGGTCCAGCCGGCCGCTGGTCTGTTCCTTTAGCTTGCCGCTCGCTTAGCTTCTTAGCTCCCCCGGCGTTTACTCCGCGTAGCCGGGCTCCGTCATGTATCTAACAGGTTAAAGCGGCAGCTTCGCCGGGCTGCTGCTCTTTTTCGCCGCGCCGAAGCCCTACGCGCCTCAGATTAAGTGCTGTTTTCATAAAGTTACGTGTTTCTCTCTCTCTCTCTTTTTTTTTTTTACATGTTGTTTTAAACGGAATGAAGAGACCAAAAGGACAAGACACTAAAGGTAAGAGAAAGGCGGCGCTTTAATGGCTGGTTGGATAACTTTCCGCCGCGGGGTAGTGCGGCTCTCTGGGCTCTGTGATTTACACCCGGGGAGGAGGAGCGTCATCACCATAGGGACCATATTCATGTATCTATGATTAACTGCAAGGCCCGTGTTTCCACACCGGAGCGCTACCTGGCTAACTAGCTTAGCTGCTGTTGCATTCTGGTCATCCGCTGAACAGGAAGTGCAGCTCCGGCTCCGACGTCTGGGTCCCGGGGTCAGGCGGCTCGCCCGCCGCTCGGGGTAGCCTGTCGTCCGTTTTCCTGCCCCCGCAAGCCCGGCTCCCGTTCGTACTAAACGTTAACGTTAGCTAAACTGTAAGTCTACCTGCTTATGTTGGGTCACCTGTTTTTAAAATGCCTACATATGAATGGCTTGCCGCACAGCCGCCTGCGCTGTCAGTTCAGCCACTTGGGGGACATCTGTTCGCATTTCAGCATAACTTTGTGGAAACGGAGCAGTTAGCCTTTACAATGTATACCCAAAATCCTTTACAATGATCTTTTGAGAGATCCTGCTGTTTGTATCCTTAGAGATGAATTTACAAGTGAAGGGGATCAAGTTTAGCAGATGCTGTTAATGGAGGAATTCCCAGGAATTCTTACTGGGAATCTGCTTTAAAGGGGGGGGGCTGGTGACTGACTCGGTTGGTTAGACTGATACCAGGCTTAACCTAAAGACTGAGCTGTGGTTGTAAGTTATGGTCCCTCCATACGATCCGGGAAGAGCTTGTTAAATAATTCTACAAAAATCTGGCACGATGATGAATATTTGGACAAATACTGGTTTTTACATTTAGCTGTGATAATTTCAGTGACCCCTCCCCCCATTCGCTTGTCTTTCTTGTGGGGAATTTCAGAGTGAGTGAGTGAGATCCATCCACTTAGTGTCAGAAGAAAATGTGAGTGTTGCCTGCCAGCTGACTAGTGCTGAATAATCCCACTGTCACACAGCCTTTCCTGTTTCCGTGCAAAATGGTTCACTTCACCAGAAGGAGACTGTCCTTGACAACGACTTTGAGCCGTACCTCACCGGTCAGTCGAACCAGGTCAGTGCTGTTCTGTCTGTCTGTCTGTGTGCCTGTCTGTCTGCTGTTTGTCACTGACTCCTGCCTCGCCTTGCTGCCTGCATCTCCCAGATGCCTCATGTCAAATGACTGGTGTGCTATTAGTACTCCCCTCGGTACGAGGTAGGTCCAGATGCTACCTGTCAGTGACGCTTTTTACAAATGTATTATTGCTTATTGCAGGAACAGGCCATATTTGGCTGGTTACGTGACGTGGCTTACCCACATAAATTATACAGCTGTCACTGCCAGTATAGAAATTTGTTTAACCTCATAAATTTTCATAGTGGAAATTATTTGAAGAATGTATTTACTTGAAGAATCTCTCTGGTGGGTTATTAATAACCTTCTGTAATTTACCTCCCGGTTAGTTTTAAAGGAGAATGCAGGCAAACTTTAGCTGCTTTTATAAACTGCATATCAGTCTGTGCATTTCAGCTTTAACTAAAAAGAATGAGCTTGTAAGCAAGCCTGTCCTTCAGACTGCTGGGTGTCTTGCTGAATCTATGGATGGTGGCTTCCTATGCTTGGTTAATTGGTGAAATTGAGAGTTTAGGCACCTGGATAGACAGATAAGCCACAGGGCATGCTGCTGCCTGCTCTTGTACTGTAATCTGTACTGTAATCCCGTAGCGTGTCTATCTGAGATTTAAATCTTAAAGACTGGCTTGCTGCTCTTACTACAATGTGGGCGGTGTCCCTGAAAACCTCCTCACTCTGATTGGTCGTTCTTGACTGGCAGATGATTAGTGTCATTCAGTAACCAAAGTTTATCCAGTTGCAACAGGAACGGATAATTCCTGATACATTCCATGATGATTTTGCCAAGTGACTCAGTGTTTTCCAAAAAATATGTGGTTTAGTAATTAGAAGGTGGAGTCGGTGGTGTATTAACAGGTGGGAGGTGTAATTGTGAGATGTTGTGTGATGCCTCAGTGCTGTGGTTGACATGGGAGCTGTAACGCTGTGGATGTCGTGGGAGGTGTAACGCTGTGGATGTCGTGGAAGGTGTAAATTTGACAGCTTGGTGCTCTGGAGGTCGTGGGAGGTGTAACGCCGTGTGACACTGGTGCTGTGAGTGTCGTGGGAGGTGTAGCGCTGTGTGGTAAATGGATTGCATTTATATAGCGCATTTTCTACTCCTTCAAGTACTCATAGAGCTTTACAGTTTTTGCCTCACATTCACCCATTCACAATTTCACAGACAACATTCACTCACCGGTGGCGGAGGCTGCCATGAAAGGTGCCAACCTGCTCACTGGGAGCAATTTGGGGTTCAGTGTCTTGCTGAAGGACACTTCGAAGGGGTCAGGGGGTGCCGGGGCTCGAATCTGGAACCCTCCGATTGTCAAACGATAGCACTACCTCCTGCACCGCCATTGCCGTGTGTGTGTGTGTGTGTGTGTGTGTGTGTGTGTGTGTGTGTGTGTGTGTGTGTGTGTGTGTGTGTGTGTGT
>JAODKC010000130.1:9686857-9706604 GCA_026777985.1 Mormyrops attenuatus
AATCAGGGTTTGGCAGCACCAGTAAATATACCTGGCCAGTTTCTTTTGTACAATCAAAGACTGGTGCGCAGTAGCCTTGTTGTCCACACGGAGGCAGTATTGTAGTGGCTGTGACTGCAGGACTCTGCGGAGGAAGCCGCGGAATTGGCTACAACGGGACAATGAGAGATGAAATTACTCATGACTAATTTTGGTGTAAAACTATATTTTTTGGATCATGTATTTCTTGGCTCATTACTGTTGTGATGATGACTTAAGTCATTTTTTTTTCTTTTTCAAAGCCTTAACATTTGTTTCAAACATAACTGTATCACAGGAGTGATATTAACTGTAAGTTAATCTGTAACTGTACCAGTACATCAGGGAGAGAAACGCGGACATCCGAAACTTTCTACGGAGGCTGTAGTGTGAGCCGCCTGGCTCTGCTCCAGTTAGGAATCTGACTTTCGCTTGTTTAAACGGTGTAACGTACTACTCCATCTTTTCCATCATGGGTGTGTGTTCCTATGTTTATGCCAGTCTGGGAAAATGTAGCATTTAAAATCAATGAGAAAATATTCTGATATATATTTTTAGAACGACGTGATGTATTTGAAGCATTTGAGTGAATTGTTTAACATTTTGAAATCGCGTTTGAGTTACCAGTCACCTCCGTTCTGACTTCTCAATATTTTCGTTTTCTAAATTGTTTTTCCTATAAACTTATCTTCACTTGTCCTCAGTAATGCTAAGCTTTAACGTAGGAGCATATTGTAACGGAAAAAGCCTCAAATGTGTAACCCAAATTTAATGTTACTGATTTACTGTCAAGAGTAAGAAAAACAAAGAAATGATGTTTCTGTGTGCTGCTTTCTTTGCGCTGTGTGATGGGGAGCGTGGATGCCCGACACGCGGTCATTAATTACGCTCCCTTTAAGGGCGATGAAACAGAACTGTCTAAAAATTATGTAACTATATTTTCCCTATATTTTGGTGAGCTACAGTAAAGAGGATGCGGTGCTTGCTCCGCCGTACCGCTGCGCATCGCCGTTAAATGTCGCCCTGTATAGGCCTATCCGTTTGAGGCACACCGTTGCTCCCATGGTTTCTTCATAGGGATTCTATGGTACACTGAGTAGACAAATAACTGCTACGCATCCCGCACAACATGGTACAATTTATTACCATTATTTTAGCGTGAAGTCTAATATCAATAAATAGTTTAGTAAACACAATTCCTTTATTTCTACTTTAATGTAAAAAAAAAAAAACAGAATACACAAATAAAGTATATTTGTCGTTGTAATGATGAAGTATGTAATCGGTCCAGTTCGGGGGGGGGGAGCAACTGCCTGCCTCGCCTGTCCCATCCGTAAGACTCTGATGGGACGTTTGCCTTTATACAAGGGAAATAAGTGCGCATTTAATCCTAGTTAATAGTATAATAACGAGGCACAGTGCCCCTGTTAAATCGTTTACCAGAAAGAGGCGAAGTGTCCAAAGTCAGCCTTTGTAAAGGGCCGCACACGTATTTCATTGTGCTTTTCACTTCACGGTGAGTAATTACATTCTCACGGAGATACTGTATTACCGCGGCGGTGGCTGCGGGAGCGGAACCTGCCGCTTCGGCCTTTCATTTATCGCTGGGCGGCCGGTATGCGGGGGAGGCTCCCTACAGGCTACTCTATATGCAGCCACCGGCACGCTGCCCCCTATCATTTAAGGGCCGAAAGAAAACGAAGGATACTCCGGCTTTTCCCATTGTTGACTGAGTTATGACTCGCAAAGTTAAGCCCTGTCTGCGATCAGAGGTTAAGTTAGTGAAAGTCACATACTTGTATAGTCTATACCGTCCGCTTTCTTTTAAAAGCAACTCTTGGCATGGACGGGTTCGACTAGCAGACTCGGACACACACGTGCTTTAGGATAAACTGCCGGATTTATATACGTATTATGTAACCTTATAGTGCGTTTTAAATCAATCAAATGAAGTGCTGTTCATTTAAAATTTCCATGCAGATTTTAACGCTGACCTGGTTGCGTTTTTCCAGCTACTTTGTTTAAAAGCAGGTCTAATTATACGCATGAGAGTTTCGGTACAGTTCCGGGTACATTACTTGACTTAAGTTTTTGTTTTCGTTTCGCAGAGCTGTCCGGGGTGCTGATGATTTTACGTTATTAAAACGTTACAAACACGTTAGAGCGTAACCCTAGGTAACTAAAGTACGTTTAGGCTAAATACGTCGCATCCAAAATATTACGCTCAGCTGGCGAATTGAGACGTTAGAGCTGTGCTGTAACCTTAAAAATGCACCGCAAACGTTGAAGACGGAGTGAAAAACTTGTATTCGTTTAACCTACCTGTATGTTTTTCCTATGGAGTTGAACTGTGTACGAATTTAAAAATGACCGTCATTCCGGTGATCCTTTACAAGGTAACAAATTTTCCTGCGACCCTGACAATAATAAACTGTTAAAAAAATAAAGGGTGCATGGATTAATGAAATTTAGAATTGGAGAAAACGACGATTTGGGGTAAGCTGAATAAAAGTCACGGTATTTTTAAGCGTTGTTGGTAGGTTGCTCAACATAAGCAGGTTAAAATATACACGCCTTCATGGGGCAACCTGCACTTAACAGACAGGGAAATAAAGAAATAGACAACCAATCAAGAAACACTGGAATCGACTCCTAGGTGCTGGAGCCTCCGAGAGCCGGAGCCATTCGCACTGAAGCGGCATGACGTAAATCCCGGGGGAATGATCTCTTAAGAGCTGCCGGTAAGTAGGGTGTCGCCTCATCTCAAGCTGTACTGAAACCGAAGTGGCTCTACCATTCTTTAATGGCTTTAAACGACTCTCACTTGAAAACAGGCTTATACCTTATTTCAGAAACATCCATCAGGATCTGTTTTTGTGGGCTGCTTGGAATTATGCCGCTTAGATTTAGACACTTGACTTCGGTTTGACTATTTGATTTTTTTCCCCCTATAGTCAACAGATGTTAAGTGAACGCAAAAATATTACACTTTCCAACGGACAAGGTCACTAGTATCAAAATAACAAAACTCTCATCTTTAATGTTTTATTGAGAAGAGAGCTTCCGTATATGAAAGAGAAACAAACTGATGTGGTGTTAAACAGTAAAAATGCATATAGTTTTATAGGGCGGACTGACTCTGGCTGACTAGCAGTTTTCATTCAGTGCTCTAGATCTGAGACGTACTACGTTATGATAACCTAGCGATCGGCAAATTATTCCTTAATGTCTCAGGTGAAAATCAGATACATTATAGTAAGAAAACAATTACTCTGTTTATTCAATTATAAAAACATGTCGTGAACTTGCGCCAATCATACCCGACACACGGTTGGTTGACACACATGTAGTCGCCTGGCACAACATTATTAATTATGTAAGAATCCAGCATCATACAGACCAAACCAGAGCTTTTGCTTTAATCCCAAGTAAAACCAAACATGCAATGTCGGTAAAATAATGCTTTCGAATCTGTAAAACACACTAAATATATATTGTGCAACTTCAAATTTTACGTGAATTTCAAATGCTATTTAATGGTAATTGCCGAAAGTTCATCTCTCAGACAATTATGAGAAGCATAATGCTACTGAGGCCCCGAATCTATCCCCTTCATGTCTAACTGGTGAGCACGGCTCTCGTCGAAACAGTGCGAATACTTTCCCTTGATACTTTAGAAAAGGCCTATTATTAACCGGTTTTGTTTATGAAGTAGGCTAGTTTAGCTTTCATGCATAAGTGCTTCTTTTCATCGACGTTTGATCAGCACCAGCGTTTAGTTTAGATGCACCGTGTGCGGCGGTTTAATATGATGCAACCGGACTGTGGAACCAGGCCAATGTGAGTCTTACAGCCTCACGTGTTACATATACGAGTGAAAATTATTTCTGGAGAACAAGGAAATTCATAACAACCTGCTCACACAACAAGGTGTTAGTCATGTATTCGCGCCGATATGTTTTTATTTCATGAAAGGAAACATCTTTGGCTCTGAAACATCATTCCGAATGCTTTTAATTGTATCAATCATTTCACAGTTGAGGATAGGTAACACTAAATGAATCGCATGAAATTTGTGGGAGTATATTCCTTGCGTTTAATTTGGGTGATTTTGATTATCTCACAGTCACATATAATTCCATATTGGTACATAAACCACATAGATCCACGGCGACAGTTGTATGCTTCATTGAAAATATATAGTTGCATTTAATTTTCACCAACGATATATCCCTGCAATAGAACTTAACCTCCTAAAAACTTTAATGTGACAGTGTATTTAATTAATGCCCTAGACAAAGTACATATAGTTGGCGCTGAATCACATGAAAAGTGCTAAGGAGCTGAATGACATCTTAGGGACGACCTCTAAATAACATGATCGGCCTGGTTGTGGCATATTATGATACGTGCACGCTATTTAAATATAGTAATGTATTGTAACTGGGTGAAAGTGCACACACAACCCGATAGGAATTAAGTAAGGACACAGGCTGAGATGTCGTAGAAATGGTTGTCCAGTTCGGTGGTATTCAATGCTAGCATGAGCAGCGCATGTCATATATCTGGCAGTAAACGCGTTTTATTCCCGTTACACGAGCTACATGGCAACGTTCACCGTGCTTTGAAGGACTGACTATATAGTATGAGGTGGGGCTGTAGTATTCTTAGCTTGGGATAAAACCATGACCGACTCTCCCAAAAGAATAGTATAATATAATATAGGCCTACTTATTATAACGCACTTGGTTTTTGTAAGCATTTTAACGACAAAAGTATTGGGTAGTCTAACTCGTTTGTAGGGCAACTACATCATTCAACGAAGATCTGCGTCTAATTAGGCTGCCATGTGCCCTTCAAGGGTAAATCTAACCAGGAAGCATTTGGAGCAGTGGTGGATTTTCCTTATTGGTCGCTTCTCGTAAAACACGTTACAGTGTTAAGGTGATAAACAGAGCTGGTCTTAATATTGCGCTCGTAAACCGCCAGAAAATTTTACTGTTGGTTGAAAATTGTAATCCGGAGGGGTTCTGTATTCTTTTGCATTAATGCGCTAAGGAAACCCTCGCCAGAACGTGGGTTCTTTCGTATTTAGCACCATTTATTAAATGTCTCACTGGGTACTGGCCAAGCATTTCTCTATGCTAAGCTCTTACATAGTAGCATGAACATGGCTGACAGCACGGTGCTCTTGAAGTTCCTCTCTTGGCATTCACCGCGTGCCTTAATTGTATGGATATTAAATCAAGGTCCGCTGTGAACACGCAGAGTGGTAACCCTGTGCAAATGAGCTCCCCACCCCTCGCTTGTCCTATACCAGTACCTCACAGGACATTATCCAAAATACGTTTGGGGTTGAGTCCCTTTGACAAAGCGGCACGTCAGTGTCAGCCTGTCTTTATCGCAATGCCCAGGAAACATGCAGTTTGTAAAATAAACTAATCCGAGAAATACACACATTCACCGCGATATTTCTATCTAGAAACGTTTCGCATTTTTACCCACATAATCGCACTTTAATAAGTGCGTGTGTTTGCGGAATCATTACTATGCATGATTTATATTATAACATAATTTATAACCAAAGTTAAACCAAAGCACGAATCCATTTAACACATTGGCAAATTCAGTCGATGCGAAATACTGACTGCGTCGACAATCCTATAGATCAATATCCAAAAAGCAGATAGAACAGCTAACAGCATCATCCATTTCCACCAGTTTTTCAATATACTCTCAAACAATCGTTGTGAAACTGGGCTCCCATTGTTCAAAATAACGCATGACAGTTGCTAAAAATTCTTTGCTCACAGTATTTTTTTAATTTATAGTCCACTCTTAATTACTGTTTGCCTTGCATTCAAATTGAAAATGTGCTCATTTGACTGAAAAATGCAGATCGTACTGTAACTGCAAGCCCATTTTCTAATCCAATGCAAAGTCTCCTGAGGTTCATCTGTAAGGTGCGTGGGCCCATCTCTCGCTTTTTGTTTGTCGGCTGCATCAGACTACTGTACAGCACAAAGCGAAGAGCAGGACAGCAGATTTCGCGTTGTCCTCAACTGGTTCGTACACGTAGATTATAAACCTTTCCCAAAATACCAAAAGGAGGCATGAAAATAAAATAAATATGATCAGCTTATTAATATTGCTATTATCTTCTTCTTCTTGTGAGAAAAAAAAGACTTCTCTCTTTTCCTGATCGAGGTATATAAGCATCCCTGCTGATGGCCGTATCCTATTCCTGGAGCTTCGGCCAGCGCCTGTAAGGGTTACATTTATCCCGGTTTTATCTTGATCGTCCAAGGCAGCAGTTTTTGGTCAGACCCTTGTGTTTTTTTTCGGCTCCTCTGATCCAGCCTAGCGGATTAGAGCTCCCTCTTCCCATCCCGGGGACTCGCAGCCTTCTGCTGATTGGGCTCAACACAAGAGGATTACATCGGGACACGGTGACGTCATTGGTCGGGCCTGAGTTCTCCCCCATTAACCAAATCCTCATCATCGAGATGTCCTTGAAACCACGGGGACTGACATTCTGCAGACTGCAAGAAATTATTCAAATGCATATACGTGTTATATGAATTTATGGGCTGTAAACATATACGTTTGCGGACAAATAAGCAGTCCATTTAATCTGCGGTCATATCCTCTGCACCCATTTGTTTCGCCTTAAGGAAATGGGATATTTATTTGTCCTGCTTGAGTAATATAAAAATCTAAAGATACGTCCTGACTCATCCTGAGTTTAACAGAGCGACACACACCTGAAAGTCAATTTCCTAATTAATTATTATTTGGAAGAAAGCAAATAGAGAAAATATATTTCAAGTATGACCGATATATTATCAAAGAACAACGAGACTGTAGCTTTATACACTTTATAAACTTGACAATTAAAAATGCATAATTTTCATTATGAAAAACTATACATTTTTTAAAAAATATTTGAACATATGTAACTTACTATAAAATAATCATTTTCTCATTTTAGAGCACACTTTTCATGTGTGCAAGAGACCTCTTTTCTCAATTGTTGTCACTTGTGATTTAAATGTTTACGTTCACAGAATCCACACCTTAAGTACAGAATTTGAATTTAAAAGTAACCATATTATTAAGTAATATATGCGTCACAAGCTTATATATACTAGACGTCGCTGTATGTTTTACACACGGTTACGTTTACATTTAGGTGACCATAGATTTATAGCAATGTTTGTTGTGTACTCTGTAAAGCATAAGCACATGAAGATGTGGTCTTTTTGGAATATAACTGACATATTCATCATCGCCCAGGCAAAATTTAAACATTCACACATAGAGTTCTATAAGTCGAAAAACGGATGTAGCTAGTTATACGGAAGGCATACACCTCATAATATAGGAAAAGTAATGTAATGAAATAACTCTTTCAAAAATGGAACTACTTAAGATGAAAACTTTTTCGGTTTGTACGTTCCTGGTGTACCAGGCTAAGCCTCGGTTGCAGTTATTCGCTGTCCATGGTATTGAACATAACTGATGATTACACGTGCCTGTAGTGTTAAAATGCCAAATTACACAACCCGTTCCTTATCGTCCTCACCGAGCACACATGATATGAGCGATTACATACACCTGTAAACACTCCAGAACGTTTATTAACCGGTATATGTATAATCATTTTATAATTATTGGTCTGACAACATGACAATATTAAATATTGACTGAAAGTTTTCTTCAAGGCTGAAAAAACATGCTTAATTGAAATGATAGAAAACTGCGATTTCTTTCTATTTAACAACCGTGATCGTATTCGTTTTCTTTTTAATATTTTGATAGCTATCAGGTTATTTATTCGATTGAGTTGTATTATGAAATAAATATTCTGATTTATATCGATTTATACTCAGAAATTGCATGCATATCTAACGTATGTGACAATTTTAGTTTTTATGTTTATTACATATCGCATTAATCCGGTTGTGTAATCCATAATATAATTATGTTATTATCCTGATTACAACATCTCAATGGATTTACTCAAATGTCCCTAGAAACATATCGATCAGTTGTCCCGAAAGAAAATAGGCTACCCCCACCCCCACTCCAACATCTCCTTCTGACAGAACAAAGAATTAAACATTTGCTATATGTTTTCTTGATATCGATAGATTATTTCAACATTACACATCGTACTACCCAGATACTTAGCATTACAGTAAAACTATACTTATAGCTACAACTTCAACACCTGCACATCTTTATCGGAGTACACTCGTTTTAAAATGCATAATATGCTTGGCACATGTGTGTATAGGCCTAATGTTCAAAAAACAAAACCAAAAAAAAAAAAAAACGCTGCACCGTTACAAAAATCTTATTCACAGAAAGCGATTCGGGATAGTAAATTAAACGCTACTACAAGCGAAAGAACGGACGCAGAAATTCACATGGTAGCTCGCAGTAAATGATCTAGCGGCGGAATGGCGCGGAGTTTCTGCTGCAACCTGCAAACGTGAAGCTGATGCTCTTACGCGTGATTCTCCGGCGGCTTCAATCCCCTAATATTCCTAGTTTGTCCGCAGTCTCGTTTGGTCTGTAAAAACATCAGCTGTCGCCTTTTGAAGCGATATTGTTTCAGAGGATTAGAGGTGAAGTTAACGGCACATGTGGTTTGAAATGTCCTGCTCTCTTCTGCTCCTTGTCTCCGCGGCCTCCTCCTCATCTTAAAGTGAATGAAGGAGGAGCTGGCCCGTCGCATTACAATGACATTCAGCCCTATTCATGCGGGCTCTGTCTAACGGTCTTTGGGCAGCAGATTCGCCCCATCAGGGGTCCGTAGCCCTCTCATTACGCCCCCTATTTCAATACACTATCAGAAAGACGTCAACATCGAAGGATTAAGAGTTAGCTTTAGTTATGCGCGATTGGGGATTGAACTTGGTGGTTAGCGTGTTTAAAAGGGGGCCTTTTATATGTTTAACGTACGATGTGTAACTTTTAAAATACTTTTGGTGGCTACGGTTAAGATGATAAAGCCTGCATGTAGTTATGGGAGTGGGAGGGTATATCAAAAATATGTAGTTAGCTGCATTTTTTAGAGATGCACTCGAGAAGTGGCCGTATACATTGGTCCCTGGGGATGTGGGGATAACCATGGCGCTAATCATATAAAGAGAAACAGATAAAGAGTCAGAATACGAGTTTAGTGTCAATAAACACGTTTAACAAACAGATCCGTTCAGACCGTTGTCATAATTGTACTAGATACTGTTAAACGCATCTAATTGTCCAGTCATAACCCAGTAGATTGGACATGAAAGTAACGCAGTATACCGTCATTAATGTACGTGGACTGAGGTTGTGCGGAGATCAGACGACACCGAGAATCCATGTAAATGCAGAGTAAACATAAATGCTTGTCGAACTGCACCCATGCAGTTCTCAACATAGAATAGCCTACATTACAGAAAATAAGCAAAACAGATTAAATCGGTTTCCTTTGCACATACTCTGCGTTTAATGGACTCCTGCAGTTGCAGAAAACACATTATGAATTTTTATCCTAGTGAATTTATGTCAATGTTAACAGTAAAATAAGGAATTCGGTTTAGTTTAGTCGGTATTTCATAATTACACTGCGTAACATGGAAACCATAAAAGCATAAATTCCTACACACAACAAAAACGGAACAATAAAATGAATTTTACAAAGAAAATGGGAAAATTATGAAAATACATCCTAATCCATTCAATGTGCCAAAGAAGAACTAAGAATATTTGATAAAGATTTGATAAAGAAAATCAAAGGTAGCCTATTATTAATAAAATATCTCAATTTGTATTTGGAAAAATGTGTATTTTTCAAACACATTAAGGTAAATAATAAAATATAAATTGATGTTTATGAGTGGATGTTTGTTATGTACATATATAGGTATACATGTTACATAGTGTAACAAAATAATGTTTTTTAATAATAAGAAACGTACTGTCTTATATGTGTCGTGTCACATCCATTCGAATATCAGGACCAACATGAAGCGTTCATGCTCATACGTGACCATTTGTTTTTGTGTTTGCAAAACTGAATAGATCCCATATGTCACAAAATGACAGGAACACACACTAAAAGATTTTTTTAGTTTTTCAAGTCAAAGCCCTAACAAAAATATAGTGTCATTTACGGGTTAACGGATTGGCTGCTACATTAGATTCTTAGAGTTTTTGACATGTGCAAACAAACAAAAGCATAAAGGAAGGAATAAACAAACAAACAAAATAGATGAATGAATTCGAAATGTGAATGCTACGTACAAGGATGGTCAAAGAGTGTAACGTCTCACAGAGGAAAGTCCAACCTTGAGAATCATGAATGTTGGAGGCGCAAGTGCTATATCATGGCGTTTTGGACATGTCAGGGCAGTTCAAACAGAGGGGACAGAGGTCATCTGTATGACGTAGATAGGAATTTCAGTGACACACTTTGATCAGTGCATTCCCTCCAAGACACTAAATTTCTGTGTTGCGTTTTAACGACAATGTAGAAAAACTGCAAATTTCTGAGACACAAAGGACAAAGATTTCTATACCAAAATAACTGTATACATTCAAAAAATATTGATAAAATTGCAATAATTATTCATCATTTCGTTATGTGCAGATGTTTTTCTGCATGTATATAATGTAACTACAAACATTGTCCAGGGGCAGGAGCGGAGGCTCTCGGGATTGTCTCAGGAAGTAAAGAGAAGCGCCCCACAAAAGAATGCATTGTTCCCAGGGAACAATCCAAGGGGCCCGCTCAGCTGTCTCCCACAATCACGGCGGTGGGCGATGATTTCAATGCAAGGGGCCCACACTTACACATTTGAACAAAAGATGCAAAAAAAGGTAATCAGAAAAAAATGACATTTGGTTCAACCCGCGAGCAGACATCTCCTCTACAGGAAAACCTAGAGGAAAATGCAGTCCTGCTAAAGAGGAGCCTTTATGCAGCGGGCAGTTAATCAGGCGCGTGCTGCTCTTTTGCCTTTTTCTGCTTAGTATTTCAAATTGTCCACGAAGATATTGGCTCGTGCACCTGCCGATTATCCCACAGGTAAGACAGCTATCAAATCTGTTCATTTCAAACTAGACTAGCTGTGTTTATATGTGACAACAGGCGGAAGAAAGACGTCTAAAACCAACATTTCGTTTAAGAAAATCATTGGCCATATTTCGTAGAAGTCAATTTCGTAGATTTCTTATATCACAAAAGAGTGCAAAACGAAATGGCTAATGTTCTGTTCTGCTTGTTGGTGTATACATATATAAAGTTTTCGTCGAGTCACAATACAAAAACTGTTTGGGACAATGAATATTGTGGTGAAAATTATAATTTTATTTCATTTGTATTTTTCGCTACTAATTTGACCATTTTATCCACAAAGAATAATACATACGCAGATAGATGGTTTAATTTGAACTATTACGGATATTGATCAGTTCACTGACCACTGTGATATGTATAGTACACTACAGGCAAGTTTGCGTTAGTTACTAAGTAAAAAAGTGTTTTTTCTCTATTTTCTCTTGCAAAAAACTGGGGTGTATTTACCAAATGCCCTCACAATGTGGTAAGACCTGTTACTTTCTAGCTTCTGGGGGCATTTTTCAGGTCCCCACAACATAAATCTCAGTTTCATAAAATTCTTAGAATACAATGAAAACTGTAAAATAACCAAAAGTCTTATATTTTCTTTGGTTATTTTTGGTTATGGTAAGGGCTGGGTAAGTGTTTAGCGTTATCTTCGTAAGAATTAGGGTTATTCCAATAAATATGAATGGCAGCCGTTTCTGTTTTTTTGTTCCCTCCCCTAAAGCCGTACGGGACGCGCAGACGACAGCCATCAGACACAAATCTTATGACATGAGTCCACGCAGCACACAACCTGGAGGCGATTAACTGTAACAGTTTTACAGTTTAGGAACGATCAAGAAATTCGAAAAAAAAACGACAAAGCATTTTAAATGCAGCCGAAAATCAATTAAAATCTTACTGATTAATATAATACTTATAATAGCATGAACACGGAATGTTTAATGTGAAAACTGAAGTTAAACCAAAAGTTTACCCTGAATTTCATTCCCTGATATGTATTAAAGAGAATCAAATATAATGCATGAAGTGATTATAGGAGTCCGATCCTGTAAACATAATAGAAGAAAATTATTTGTCGATTTGAATCGAGAGAAGCAAATTAACTTGGTGCATCCATCTGCATTATGATACCCCCTATCTATAAACCATGAACCATTTAAATCTCACCATTTATTAATCTACAATGAAAAAACTCCTGAAATCGATCGTTTCTTTATATTTTAAGAACAGAATTTTTGTGCATTGCTTTTTCCAGAAATTATTTAAAGGAAATTGAATAGTCTAAAATAGAACACCAAAACAAAATAAATAATCCATTCATCCATTTTCTGTAATCGCTTGTCCTATTCAGTGTCGCGGGGATCCGGTACCGATCCTGGAGGCTATGGGCGTAAGGCAGAAAAGTAAAATCGTCAAAGAAACAATATCGAGCCAAAAAAATATATATATTGTTGTTCTTAGTTTGTTGTTGTCGTCGTCATTAGTCCATCACATTTCTGTGGACACCTTTGTATCATGTATTACGACGCCAAGAGCAGTTTGCTGGTGGTGGTCATGTGGTCAGTGCAGTGCTACATGCAGGGAATATTTCTGCCCGTTCCCTGCTGAAGCATCAGACGTTTGACCTTTTTTTTTTTTATCCGTAAGGAGTGATGGATTCTTTCTCCTTATCACATCGTTTCGTGTGTCTTTGCTACGTTTATAGTCCAAGGGGGTCCGCTTTTCACTGGAAAGGATTTCAGGGCACACACTCATTTTGCTGATAGAGTGCCTGTATGTGTGTGTACAGGAATGACGTACTTGTGCATGCATTTAATGATTTTAGACTGGAAGACTTCTTTTGTTTATATTACTTGTTTTTTTTTTGCATAATATGCTACAGCAAACACAGTATTCTATATTAGTCCGTATCTATCCATTTAAAATGTGGTACAATCTTATGGCACCGTTCTCATGCCTGGATGTTTACTGTCTGACTGGCCCTAACAGCTCTTCCTTCAGCTGTGGGCTGTTGCTGCTGTCTGATGCATTTCAACAAAAATGTGGGTTAAATTTAGTGTCAAGATTCTTGCACTATCTGTGTTTAACACTGTCAAGACAGCGGAAGAGGAACACGCGTTACAGAGCTGATCCTGGGTCAGTTTGACTGGCGTTAGTGTATAAGTTTTGTTGCTCAGCAAAGCTGAATGATTTATAAACTGTATAAACTCATAGTTTTTGGGAATGTGGGAAAGTTCCCTGTTAATGACTGTCACCAGCAACGTTTCACGCATCATGTTTCCTTTAGCATAGCGTTAGAATCGGGACCTGATGCGGCAGAGCCAGGTCCCGTGCCATGGGCTGTCCCTGAGGTGACGCCAAAAAGCCAGCATGCAGGTCTGCAGCTGAGTCTGCATCACACACCTTGAGCACTCAGGTAAAATCCATCAGTGTACATGGGGCTGGAATCCCAAGATGGAGGAGTGGGCCCGCCCACTGCATTGGATTCAGCCAATAGCATGAGAGCATGTGCCACACTGCTTCAGTAAAGACAATGTGCCTGTACCAAAAAGAAGCCAGTTCAGAGGTCATTGTTCTCTTTGTTGTATGGTTTTTGGTTCATAACACATCTTACACCCATACCATCTAAACAATACACTTTCCATGCCATTCCATGGAAAGGGCAAAACCATCTCCATTTACCTTTGTAGCTGATCCATTTTTCTCTACCAGTTATGCTGTAGTTGCTGGAGTCCTGAATTTGTTACATGAATTACTCTAACTTATTTTCTTCCTGCCCAGGTGATGCCTTGCGATTGATTCAGCCTCACTTAGTTACATTGCAGGAAGTAGAGAGCCTTTTGAGTTACATTTTAATTAACGCTTACATTTTGTAAATGTTTTAACTAATTTTCTGTTTTTCAGCTTTATGGAGTTGGTGGTGATGTTCCTTCAGTTTCATGTAAATTATAGCAATCCTTGTATTGATAGTAAGTAGACCCTGTTTTATATAGACCCATCGTTTTATCACGATCATTATTGCCACACGGCCAAGGTTACCAGAAATATTTGTGGCTAACTGCTGTTGGAGACACCATGACATGATACAATTAACAATTAGGCCGTGATGCAGATAGAAAATAAACACAAGACACAAGATACACAAGAGAGAGGCGTAAATGCAAGGTATGTGGTAATTTTGTGCATATTCAAACAATGCAATGCAGAAGGTCGACACAGGCATAATACAGGCAACATCTACACATATAACACATAACATAGGCCTACATCATGTGCAATTTGTACTTATAATGTGCAAACAGATGGTCAGGGGTCTGCGCCAATGAAAATGTTAGCATTTAAATGGTGCAAATGTTGCATTCGCATGCATATAATAATAAGTATATAACAAAATCTGTACATACATTTAGACGTGCCTCATCTAGTGTTATATATATGTTACACAGACTATGGTGCCGTTGTCAGGGCAATATTTTTTTGTCACTGCAGATAGCCGATTGAATTGTGCTTATTCATCTGATGTGTGCAAATACTTATACAAATAGTATTTTGGGAATAAGATGTTGACAAATGATTTATAGGGAGGAAAGCTGCGACAGATCGTAATTGCTCTTACAGTAAAGCTACGTTTTAGCGTAAAATATATGTGCCATGAAAATCCATTATGACTGTCATGATGCACTGCTCGCTTCTGCCGTTGCTAAAAATGTCCTTATTACGAGGTCACCACATTACAGTCGATGTGCGGATGCTGGGAAAATATACCCCGATTTCAGCCTGTTTCACCCTGACTCTGCCCAATTTCACCTGGTTTCACCGTGGTTTCACCTGGTTGTACCCCATTCACCCATTTCACCCAGGTTCCGCTTGGTTTTACCCAAAGTTTCACTCTGGTTCCGCTTGGTTTCACCCCGTTTCACAAGGGCCACCAATGCAGAATTTTCTTTTTCTCCACAGAACCGAGTGCTCCGTTTATGGCCAATTAACTTTTAAGACACTTCCAGTTTAATTTCAAGTGCACAATATTCACGCCGATTGCTGTATATTTCAAGACCGTGTCAGTTCATTAAAAAGAACAATGAAATCACTATGAATAATTCATAAGGTGAGTCCCTACTATATTAAACGCACCTTGTTTTAGCCATCATTTGAATTGAGAAGACGAGCAACACTGCACAAAAAGAAGCTTTATTTTTAGATGTAATCTAGCGGGACTGACTTTACGTGATAATGGGCGCCACACATTGTATTCCTTGCACATCAGCCTTGCCGATTAAACAATTCACATTTCTGAACAATGGATGCGCTTTTGATCCCCATCGGCATAAACCCATCTCCTCTTTTGCATTTTTAATTGGGCAGCAATCCTTGTTGGTGTTAAAGGGTTCATAAAATTGTGGTCCTTTTCAACCCTATTGCCATAGTTTGAATGACCAGAGGAATAACATTCAATGAAATGTTGGGTAGTTGCTTTGTTATTCTGTCCCCTTCCCGATTATCACCAAATTATTTTTTAATTATAATCATGTTGTGCTTTAATTGTATTCAAGCTTCTAATATTTTTTTTTTGCTTAACTAAAAAAATTAGAACAGATGACAATGAGGCTCCTCAGAGTGCTACAGACCTTTGCAAGACACATGTACTGTTTAATGCAAAAAATAATAATCTCACAATAAATCATCTTGTAATATAAACTGTTTTACAAAGTGAAATCAGGAAAGTAAAGGTCCCAGCCATGGCAGAGAGAGCAGGGGAGGCACCCAGTACGCATAGCAGCCATTTTGTGTTAGCAACAGGGAGTCAGCAGCAGCGGTGTGAATTGGGCGGTTGCCCTCTGCACATCACACGGCATCAGTAATCGTGTGCTGCCGTCTGTTGTGCTCCGATGTGATGCTGATCCCACAGCCTGGATTCTGACTGAGGAGCTTTACTGGCCAGTTCAGCGTCAAGGTCACGCGGGGATTCGCACCAACAACCTTCTGAGAGAGAATTCAGTCCACTGTATGCATGAGCTTCATAGCCCTTCTCTTACAGAACATATACCATATGAACAAAAATATTGGGACACCTGGCCATTACACCTACAGGGACTTTTATGACATCCCATTCTATGTTTATGGAGTGTGTCTGTGGGAATTTTTGCCCGTTCATCCCAAAGAGCATTCACCTTACTTTGCACACTGGGGCACAGTCATGCTGGAGCAGAAAATGGCCTTCCCCAAACTGTTACCGCAAAGATGGAAGCATAGAACTATCCAAAATGTCTTGGTATGCTGAAGCATTAAGAGTTCCCTTCACTGCAACTACGGGGCCTAGCCCAACCCCTGAAAAACAACCTCATACCATTATCCCTCCCTCACCAAACTTTACAGTTGGTACAATGCAGTTGGGCAGATACTGTAACATTCTCCTGGCATCTGCCAAACCCAGACTTGTCCACCACACTGACAGACAGAGCAGCATGATTTGTCACTCTACAGAACATGTTTCCACTGCTCCAGAGTCCAGTGGCAGCGTGCTTTACACCACTCCATCTAATGCCTGGCATTGCCCTTGGTGATATGAAGCTGGCATGCAGCTGCTCGGCCATGGAAGCCAGAGGAAGTTTGGAATTCTGCAGTTAATGAGTTAACAGAGCGTTAGTGACTGTTACGCACTATGCGCCTCAGCACTCAGTGACCCTGCTCTGTTATTTTACAGGGTCTGCACCTTAGGGTTGAGTTCCTGTTGTTCCTAAATGCTTCCACTTTGCAATAATACCACTTACAGTTGACCGTGGAATTGTTGCAAAAGTGGCATCCTATGACAGTACCAGGCTTCACTGAGCTCTTCAGAATGACCCATTTGGCAGCTCTGACATTCTGCTCATCTCCGGATTATATTATGTTATTATTATATTGTTATAAGGAACAGGCTTGTGGCTTTTCCTGCTGCTGGATGTTGCCTGACTGTAAAATAGGATGAGCTCCGAGCTGCAAAGGTCACCATAAATAAGTGGGTCCATCGCACACATAATGCTACGCATAGTAGGAACATGTTTTGGGTCAACAGGTGATTAAATTTTCCAAGCCACGACTGGAGAGTCAACAGTCCTTTGATAAAAGTGACGGATGGCCGGCCAGATGGATGGATGGATGGATGGTAACATGAGTTCCTGTCAGTTCGGTGCTGGACAGTCACCTGGCTTGTGATGTCATCAAAGACAAAACCCATGTCTATCGATTTGCTTCCATTCCTGTGAGAAACAACAGCAATACAGCTCAAAGCAAGTGGGGCTGTCATCAGCTCCAGGGGTCGAAGCTGCAGCGCTGAGAGGTAGAGCAGGAAAATTACAGGAAACAGACATGTTATCACCGCCTGGTTTTGTCCCTGTGTGGCAGACACCTAAATATGATCTTTAAAATTCAGCTAAAATTTTTCCAAGCACAGCTCAGCATGTTGGGTCCTTTTTTAAGAATGATGAAAATGTCTGTCTGATTGCTTCACTCCGACTCGCTTGTCCATACGGAAGCTGGATTTGAACGATTTGCTTTTGCAGCAGCTGCATGTGCAGCTTGCAGGATTCCTATAGCTGATGGAAACCGTGAAGACCTACCTCATCAGGAGCTCTGCGGGTGCAGGGGCCTCGACGAAAAGGCTTAGAAAAGCGGGAAGAGCATCTTGCTGCCGCCCTTCATATATCCCTGTTTAAATGCCTTTTTGCTGCACAGACTGGTGGATGTATGCTGGTGTGAGCATCCACTGCCAGTATGTCTTGGCTGTGATGTTAATATTTAACACGCTCCAACCCAGTGCACATGAGGCTGCAACTGGTGATTCTGTTGCATCTCTGGGAGACAGCTGCACTGCCAGCTGGATAGAACGTGCCCTCGTGTGACTGATAGCTCCCTCCTCTCCAAAGCAAGCACGTGCAGGTGCCACTTGCTGTCACGGACACAGTAACATGGGATCTGGGGAGCTTTCATGCAAAAACAGCCATGCTCTGCTGCATGTAAGAACTTAGCAGGCCACGGTGGACTGAACAGAATTGAGATTTGAAATTAAAATGAAATTCTTCAGCTGCCATGAACTGTTATGATATGTGGAATTATGTGTCCACTTGGGGTCCCACAATTCTATGCCAGGTGTTGGGGTTTAGGTAAATGGAATGACAAGCTAAGATCCGGTATCTTGTAGTATCATCTATGGTCCACTTGAGAACCTAAAATTGTTTTTTCTTACAGCCTAGACCAGAGGTAGGCAACCTTTTTAAAGCAAAGAGCCATTTTGTCCTAAATATCTGACGCAAGATTTACAAAGAGCCCCTGGGTAGAGAAGGGGGTTTGAGACACGATTTTTAATGCAATATGGGTATATATGCATTTAACACAAAAAAAACTTCAAGTACTTACAGAAAATAAAGACTGTCTCAGGGGGGAGGGGGGCATCTCAGTTTTAAATCACTCGAATGCATAACAGGACAAAGCTGACTAATATTATGACATTGTTCATTCTGTAGCGATAGTCTTCGCCCTCACCCCTCCTTTCTTGAGTAAAGATCCTTTTGCTCTGCAGTTGTCTGCCCTTCATTCTGCACTTCGGTACTGTAACTGCTGACCAAGCAGCACAAAATGTCCTCACCACTCCGATCTCAGCTGCATATAATAAGTAAATCAGAGAAAATATACCACTTTTTATGAAGACTTGGGAAGGAATGGTGACGTTTTACTACAAAAAGTATGTGAAAGAATTAGGATTCCCAATAAACGTTAAAGCATACATCCAATGTCAGGCATTGAAGAAAACTCTGGAGAGCATTTCATTTGACCAGAGATGTGATCTCGTTGTAGAGAATGACTTTGAGGAATATGTAAATGATGCAGTTCAGACATCACAGAAGCGTGCAATGGACCGCCCTCTTTCACATACAGCTAAAGAAATATCTAAATTAATAATAATAATAACCATGAAAAAATAATTTATCTTTATGAAAGTGTTACCATAATATGTTAAGACATGAAAATCTATCGTTCTGAGAACAGCTGCAGCCATGTGGCCAAAGAGCCGCATGTTGCTCATGAGCCGCAGGTTGCTGACGTCTGTACTAGACAGAAGAATTATTGAAAATTTTAGAAATAATTGGGGCTTGTCTGTCTTAAGTTAGATGAGGTACTCTTCCTGAAAGTCAGTCAGATGAGGTGCCCTTCCTGAAAGTCAGTCAGATGGGATGCCCTTCCTGGAAGGCTCAGTCAGATGAGGTGCCCTTCCTGAAAGGCTCAGTCAGATGAGGTGCCCTTCCTGGAAGGCTCAGTCAGATGAGGTGCCCTTCCTGGAAGGCTCAGTCAGATGAGGTGCCCTTCCTGGACGGCTCAGTCAGATGAAAGGCCCTTCCTGAAAGGCTCAGTCAGACGAGGTGCCCTTCCTGGAAGGCTCAGTCAGACGAGGTGCCCTTCCTGGAAGGCTCAGTCAGACGAGGTGCCCTTCCTGGAAGGCTCAGTCAGATGAGGTGCCCTTCCTGAAAGTCAGTCAGATGAGGTGCCCTTCCCGGAAGGCTCAGTCAGATGAGGTGCCCTTCCCTGAAGGCTCAGTCAGATGAGGTGCCCTTCCCTGAAGGCTCAGTCAGA
>JAODKC010000130.1:9706711-9724446 GCA_026777985.1 Mormyrops attenuatus
CAGTCCTCTAATTAGTAACCTAATTAGGGAGTTGCAGCGAAAACCTGCATACACACCGGCCCTTTGCGGATAAGATTGGCTACCCCTGGTCTAAGGTATATTAAACTATCATGCACCTTTTCATTTCTGCATGACATTATACATGCAGCAGATTTTATTCTGAAATGGAAAACAAAGTGTGATCCATGGGTAAGAATAGATTGTTATATATGGAGAATAACACTGTGTTTTTCAGATGTCATTTAGAGGTAAGAGCACACCATTTACCACCAGGATGCACAGAAATTGGTAGAAAAAGGAAGAGAATTGGAAAAAATATTGCAAGACGTGTCGGTAGGTACAGAAGATTACTCTTTGAGACTGTGCACAGAGATGTGGCATGGCATGTTAGGTCACAGACTATTACCCCTTTGGCATTTTAGTTAACTCCTGGCTTTATCTGTAGCTATTTTGCTGGAGGAACAGGTAAAATACTGTTAAGGTCAGGGTTGTGTCTGATCCAAGCTGGAACGCTAAACCACAATTTAAAACCGCCAACAGTGCAAACAGTCATTATTATTGATCACTGTTTTATTTTATTGACCTGTAATTTAAATGCAACAATTAGAACTTTGCCTCTTAATGGAGTTTAAAAAAGAGGCCCATTTTAATTCTGGCACAATTTAGTCATTTTATCCTCCATGCTGTGCTGCATTCCCTCTTCCACCCGGCTTCCTGTTCTCCTTAACCCTTCCTGCTTCATCTTACCCCTTTGGCTTGTGTCTTCCTCCATGCTGTTGTGTCCTGTTCCTCCTGTTTTCTTACATACTATTCCCTCCGATCATCTGTGCTATGCTCCCTGCAAGCCTCCACACCACCCTTTCTCTCTGCTCTGTCTTGAGAAACTCTCTGGCTTTGCCTCCACTTGCCCACTGATTGGACCAGCTGCTCCACTTAAACTCACCAAGGCAACCACAAGAGGTTGCCTAGCAACAGTACCCCCCCACCACCACCACCACCACCGCCACCCCACCCCATCCCCTGGCCGGGGCTGTACAAGTGTGGCTATATAAAGCGAAGCGGGGGCGATTGAGCTTCCCTGATGCTGTGAGGTGCGGCTACGGTGATGCAATTCAGTCTCTGTCGGTGGCTCTGGGTCACTCACATGTGTTTGCTGCCTTGCTCAGTGGCCATATGCTGACCTTCTTTTGGAAAGAGGCTTTGGTTGAGGGGCAGAGGAGCGTCCTCTCTGGGAGGGCCAGGGCCTACTTAATGCTTAATACCCAGAAGTCCCAACACACAGCCATGGCACCCACTGACAGCTGACTCTGAGTCCCAGAGGGCGTGGAGGTATCGAGCCCCAGTATGTAAATTCACCTCTCTCTACACACGACATTCTCTATATGACAGAAATAAATGCCTGACCTGGAGGCAGGAGGTCTCACCTCGCAGCAGTTGAACACAAAAATGTGCAAATTAATATGACGTTATAAAACTACTTTTTCTTTTTACCACCAGTATCCCCATTTAAAGGGTAATTTTCTAGTTGATTGAGGATAATTGGCTGTGTTATTTCTCTGGCTCTGGGTTGGGGCAACAGAAATGAATGCAATAGTTCCATTCCTGATGATGGAAGGATGCTTGGGTGGATGGGGTTAGGGTTAGGCCTGAGTTGGCCTGCCCCCCCCCAAATGGGAAAGTGCCCTCAGATCTGCTAATGGGTGCCTAGTATCTGGTGAAACGTTCTAGCATCATCAGCGATATGGGGGAACATTACATAGCAGGCACCCCCCCCCCCTCGCTTCTGTGCTTGCATTCCCTGTTGGGGAGGGGAGGGGGCCTCCCGCTGCTTCTCCTGAGACGTCTCCTTCAGTTTCACCCCTTTAGGCATGTGTTGGCTTTGGAAGTTTCTGGACTGAAAAGCAGCGATAAGAATCAGCTTCTTCTTAATCTTCTCTCTGGCAGCCCCGCATCACATGCTGGATCGGCACGGACAGCTGGCGAGATCGTGGGCACAATTGAATCCGCAGGCCCCTCGCTGACTTTCTGACGCACCAGCAAAGCTCCTCTGCTTTGCTGTTGCTCTGCTTCAGCTTCTACAGAAAAGTTACACAGAAAATTTCTCAGGTGGCTTTATACTTCCATATCTGCTTATTGCACTGTATTTAAACCATGTGTTTAGGCCCCCTAATCTCACACTCCTGTGTTTTGTACATTTTAAATGATTGTGATGCAGAGACCAGTGATGCAGAAACCAGTGCTTTGTTCTGAACTCCATGTTCGGGAGAAAGTGCCCTATGTTCAGTGTGGCTAAAACAGCCGATTCATGTGGCCCAGTGCCCGTTGGCGGGTCACGGCACAGCTCACAGAGCCAAGCATGGGTCACGGTGTGGCTCACAGTGTTGGGAGCAGAGGGAATGACATTGCGGAGCACAAGAGTTTGAATGCATAAGCATTCGTCTGCATGCAGACCCTGCAAAGACCTGTTAGAGAGCAGGGCTGCTCATCTGCTGGAGGTGTCATGGCCATGGACCGCAGAAGGGAGGTAGCAACGGGTCTGTGGTCATGGATGTATGCTTTGTGGGATCAGAGCCCTGAAGGATGACACGGAGGCTTCCCAGCCTGCAACACTCTGGGATCCTGACCATTGTTGTGATCTTCTGTATGTCCAGCTTTACTTAACTAATGTTGTCATGGTTCCAGACGGATTTGGTGTGAGAGCGAGGCATGGGGCAGGTAGGAAGGAAGGTGGACGACCCACTGGTGGCTTCACGGGAGAACAGGGGTTTGTTTAACAGATCACAGGGAAACACTACAAAATGCAATGAGTCCACAAGGGGTCAGAACTAAAAGGGTATAAAATAACTAAACAATCTACAAAGGCAAACTGACTACACAGGGAAACAGGTAGGGACTCAAAAATAGCAGAAACCACAGTAGCGAGATGATCAGCTAGAAAACACCAAACAATCACAACGAACCACTGGTGAACTAAACAGAGACAGGGACTTAAATACAGAAGGGTAACAAGACTAACAAGGGGCAGGTTAGATTAATCAACACAGTTGGAAAAAACAGGTCACAGGTGACACTAATAAACTCCAAGGAACTAAACTGGGAAACTAAGAACTAACCAAGGAACATGGAAACAGAATCTTACACTGGGGAATTACAGACAGGTATAAACACAAGCACGGGCACGAAGCATGACACCAAAACTGAAAACCACAAAATCACAGAGACTAGGAGAAACTGATGAAACCAATGAAACACTAGTGACCACAAACAGAGGAGGTGGGATTCAAACTTTTAAGGAGAAAATGCTTTGATGAAGCTCTCCAGTCTATAATAGAAGAGCACCGTGAAGGCCAGCACCACTAACAGGAAAGATAATGAGACATTATTACGCTAATTCAAGCACTGTTGTATGGCTTGAAATTTAGGATTGCTCTGCTGGAGGCCCAACAGGACCCCCTGCCTTTTTTTTGCTTCATTTTGCTGCCACATGGTTTTAGGTCCAGGTCCTCAAAGGCTGCAGCAAAAGCCATGGCCATAGTGAAGTGGGGGGGTGGAGGAAAGGCGGGGGCAGGAAGGGGATGGAGTTTGGGAGGATCAGGAGAACACAGCATGGCAGACAATCACTCATCTGTGTAGTGGCTTCATCTGGTTCACGGAGGCAGCGCCACACTCTTCCAGTGACCCATTTACATGCGCAATTCTCACATTCCCAGGGATGACAAATGGGCTGTGATGTCTGTGGCTCTCAGGGGAGTTTAAGGAGTAGAATTGGTAGCACAGCGCCCCCTGCGGCAATGGAGGTATTTATGTTTATGTTCCGGCTCTGTGCAGTTTCTCTAGTTGGATCTAGGAGGAAGTTCTGGCAAGACCATCATAGCTTTATATAATGGATTGGTTAGAAAATCCGCACAAATCAGTGAGATTCCTGGCTCTTTGCAGGTTCTTCCTGGAGCTGCTCCTCCTTCTCGTTCTGTTGAATTTCACTCTGGTTGTAAAAGCACCTCCCAGAGTCAGCTGATGGCAGCCGGAGCTGCGATAACCTGTGCCAACAAGGTGACTGAGGACACCTTCCAAGGTGTCACCATCTGCACCGTGCCGTGCCTTCTTTGGACCTCGGCCTGCAATTGAGCTCGCTGGCCCCCCTCCCATCCCAGCAATCTGGTCACACATAGGGGGTGCTGTTGTTCATTTTTTCATGACTGGCCATTCAGTCTTCAAGACAGAAAAAAGCTGCTTAGTCCTATGGCTGCTTGAATAATGTATCAGAAAGATGGGGGAACATGGATGATGAGGAGATTTTTAATGATGTCAGGAAGATGAAGGTACCTTGGGTGTCATACACATCGTGATCCATCGTACTTATTAATACCAGACAGTTTCCTATTTAACAATGATGTAGAAATGTAACAAAGTGTGTAGGATTTTGCTTATTATACACAGTACAATTCTTCAAATTCCCGACCTCCCTAAATAAAATAAATTTAATGCCTAAACAACTTGCACGACACGACATGCACAAACATGGTCTGGTTTACATCCTGACAGTCACAAGATGCTAACAAAGCACAAAACCGATTTCATAAAGCCTCACGTACACAGATAAACACACCCTCTAAACAAACTCAGGTCAACAGCAGTAATATTGTGGCTTTCTCTTGGCATCATAAGCATTCTGCATAGCCTTGCTACTGTGCAAAAACATAACTTTCAAACCTCTGACTGTCAGGAACAATTAATATAAATCTTGTCTCGATCAGTTCAGCGAGCGGGGCGTTTGGTCAGCTATTCCCACACTACGACCAGTTTACCAGCTCCCTAGCCTGCCCCTGCTGGATGGCCAGCTAAGGCTGCGGCAATTGTAACCGGCGCCATGAAACTGTTGTGTAGCATAGCTTTAAAGTGGGACATGTAATATGTTCTTGTACTTGTCTTTTTACTGCCTATTCTGTTCCTCCTTTTTCAAGTGGCTCCAGGTTATTGGGTGGCCGCGAGGTCCGTCATCAGGGAGGGACAGTAATCCCCATGTTACAAGGTGGTTGGCTGGATGAGGGTTCTTCTTCAGTAAGCTGGGAGCTATGTATTGAATGCTGTGTGTGTGTACATGCTGAAACACATGGGTAAAGACAGATGATGTCACAGATGCTTAATAAACGGGGTCATTTTGTTGTGTTTGGCCATTTTAGCTTGTTTGTAGACTAAAGGACTCTTGACTGGTGACCATGCTGAAATGTTATGAATATTTTTATTTAAGTGGCTTTATGATTGGATAGTGTTTCTTTAATGGATGGAAACTTTTATATTACTGTTATAAAGTCACTTTCAGCTAGAATTTTTGATGTCATGATTTTTTTTTCTTGTGATCTTGGAAGTTTGTAAATGAGCAGAAGGCTCATGGAAGGGTCATCCTAGAGGGGGCGCAGGGAAATTAGGCAAAATCTTTCCACAGTTTAGGCCTGAATTTCACAAAGACTTTCCTCAGAATATTGCGTTGAAGGACAAAGTGCTGGTGAAGTGTTTGTACATGTCAGAAAAGGAGAACTGGCAGATGCTGAGCAGGGACTAGGTGGTGTAGGACGCCTGTCATCTGGCCGGGGATCAGACAGCTTGGAAGGCAAGAGTGTCTTCAGTTAAAGAGGTCACTTTGAGGGTGATGATGCATGACGATGTCACGAGTTACTCTTTGTGCTGTAATGAAGCCTGTCTTTTTGGTGTTTCCTGGGTGTTTTCTGTCTTTTGGGGAGGGGTGTCACATGAGCTCAAGTTCTGTGGAGGTGTGAGGTGGATGGTGGCATCACAGAGGCCTGCGTGATGCTGCAGAGGCTGTGAGGCGTGTCTCTGAGCAGTCACTGTGGCGTTCTGAGGACGTATGAGGGCCCTGCACATGCTCACAGATTCTCATTCATGCAGCCAACCGGGGCGGGGGAGGGTTGGAGGGGTATGGTCAGAGGTCAAGGGTCAGGGGTCACCCTCTCTTTTCTTTACTTTGGAGGCTATGCACCTTGCATTTGACCCTCTTTGTTTACAATCACCATAACCCCCACCCCTGGCAGAAAAGAGCAACGGACAGAGGGGCAGCAGATCGCCTATGAGTCAACACCTCCCTTCTGTCATTCTGCTCCCACAGACACAGTACTGAGCTAACAGGCCCCTAGAGGATGACAGCCCATCCCCAGCCTGCCTCTTAGCCAGTGCACTCCGCCATGAGCTACTGTCAAGGACGGGGACAGACCCAACTGGAATGTGTGCCACTCACCACCACACTCCCAAGGGGAATTCAGGTCACATGGCTGCTGCTGCAGTCATCTCAGAAACCCAAGATGGAAAGAAAATAATAGAATACTCATGCCCCCCTTGTCCATGCACTTCCTGTTATGTGACCCAGGTGGTAGGTTGTGGATGGAGAGGAAAATGGCTTGCAATCTTTGCTTGGTATGACAGCCAACCTCTAGCGGTCCTGCCTGAGGCACCCAAGCTTCATGGCCAGTCCTCCTAACAGTCAGTGCCATGGCATTCTCCAGGCATTACATAAAGCCCAACTCCCCCTCCTGGGCTGGAGGAGGCAGTGCGCCAACTCTCTGCTGAGTCAGCTCTCTCTCTATTACAATCAGACATTTTGGACACTCATCCAGGGAGTGATGAATGAAAACTGAGTCTGTTCTTGCTGCACATGGCAAGGATGGCTAATGCTAACATCAGTGGATTGTGTGCAGAGAAGCGCATCATTATGTAATATTATGTCATGATAGTATAAGTGGAGGCTCCTGTCTCCATGTTGAGCTCCAAAACCATAATGGCTTAAAAACCAGAGGAGTCACCGTCCGCTGATGGTACAGCACCCCCATGTGGACGGAGGGAGTCCAGGCCCATTTCTGCATGAAAGCAGATCATAAATGTGAAACTCATGGCGGTTGCGGGGGGTGGCATAGCAGGGGAACCATAACACTCTTGTTCTGTGGTAGTATGGCATTGTCGTCATGGAAACAGAAGTTTTTTTGTTATGGGTGATTTTTACATGGCCTGATTAGCGGGATATGTGAGGCCATGTGTGGCTTGCTGTGTGTGCTTGCGTATGTGTGTATGTATGTGTGTGCCTGTGTATGTGTGTGTGTGCGTGTGTGTGTGCATCTGTGTTCAGTTCAACTGAATGACCATTACTAAAGCCTACAGCCAGACATTGTCATGTTCAGCGCATGTGTGATGGGACTCAGCTGCAGGCTTCCCCAGGCTGCCTGAATGTACAGAAATGCAGGACAAAATGGTCAGGAGGCCAATTGCGTTGTTATGGTGGTACAGTTACATTTACATGTGCATTTCCTTTGAGAGTTTAAGGTTCTCAGTTTGTCATGAAATGAGCTTATTTAACCGTCTAAACATATCTGTACGAGAGCGTGAACACTGCTGCTTATGATCCTACAATAGCATGACTCTGTCTCACTACTTATAAATATGAGTGTGTCTGTCTTAAACCGTCATTTTTTTTTCCTGGCACAGTACTGATGAGCATCTCTGTCTAGATCAACGTAACACTACGGGAATCACTGAGGAAGCAGGGTACTACAGGCAGGTGGGATCAAACCTGAGTGGAGCTCACCGCAGATCCGTGAATCTCGCTGCAAATCCGTGAATTTCGCCGCCATTTTGGTGCCACACCAAAATATTACTTAAGTGAAAGTCATCAGACCCAAGTGCAGATCCATGATGATGGCTGCAAATCCATATTCAGTGTGCACTGTGAGTTTTCCCTAAGATATTTCAGGATCTGCAAACATATTCGCTTTAACCATACAGCAACAGAAGTTAGGACATGGTTTTGGTCAGGGTTAAGCCTAACCATGCATGTTAGGATGTGATTATGCTTTGGGCTTTAATAAATTTCATTATTTTAGTAAGCAGACAGAAGGGAAAAGATAATTCAGAGAAGATCAACTCAGCGAAGTAAACATATCTGAATTGCATTTTAATAACTTCTAGTTGGATGAAAACTTAATTATGCCCCATCTCAGTAGGTGCCATTTTGTATTTGGTAATTACTTTTTAATATCTCTTGAGACTGGCTCATGTGGTGACTTTTTGATCCAAGCTGCCTGCTGGACAGAACACAATTATGTTTTTCCCTCGTTTCCAAGGTAATTTGGTCCCTGAAATTGCAACAGTACCCCCCCCTCCCCTAAGCCGGTCCTTCATCGATTTCCTGTCTGTGCCTGGCCATCTCTCTCCACTGCCCAGACCTTGAGAGTGACCTTGAGAGCTGCACCCCTCCCCCACACTCATCCATCTTGACACCACTGTCCCGTCTGCCTGGTTGTTTACCACACAATGGCGTGGTTTACTGTACCATTTTCTTAAAGGGACAGACCCTTCAGGCACTTTAAGGCCCTGGCCTACTTAGTGTCCTGCGATAGTCTCATGCATTGGGTATTGTTCTCAGTGACTGAATCAGCATTCCAGGACCTGATCCTCTGATGGCCTCCAGTACTCATGCCTTATCTGCCTGACTGCTCTTCCTGCAGCCAAAAAGACCCCAGAACTCCAGCTTTATCAGTCACCCATCCATCCATGCAACTGCTTATCCTGGTCCGAGAGCAGGGGGGCGGGCCTGTGGGGCCTGTCCCAGGCAGCACAGGGCACAAGGGTGGGGACACCCTGGGCACGATGCCAGGCCGTTGGAGGGTATTAATTCAAATGAAATGTATTTAGAATGGAGGGCAGAAAGAGAGCAATAGACAGAGACGTGGAACACATTTAAAAAAAGCAAAAGGTGAAGCTGCTTCGTTTCGTTCATTGCAATCTCCGTGTTACGAAGGAGGATCACCTGTACTCTGCAATCCTGGCAATCTCTTCCTCACTGCCAGGGGCATGCCAACTGTAAAAGAAGGAAAGGAATCTCAAAGCGGTGGTCCTGATCCCAGAAAACACTCCTGCCATGTTGTCCTTCTGCCCAGGGCACTCCTGGGCATGTCGGCGAGCCGCTGAGATAGAGAGAGAGACAGACACACAGAGAGAAACAGAGAGAGAGAGACACAGAGAGAGAAAGAGATAGACAGAGACAGACAGACAGACAAAGAGAGATAAAGAGAGAGAGAGAGAGGGAAAGAGAGAGAGAAAGACAGACAGAAACAGAAACAGAGAGGGAGCCCTGGTTTGTGTCTGGACAGCTAGCTAACCCTAACCCAACCAATTAACCTTAGCATCATGGCCCCAGTAAGAGTTGTGTTTTTCTCCATATTTGTACTTCGAGATGAATTACATACTCACGTGTCCTGCTGTAAACATTATGCCCACCTTGCAGACTAAATGGGATTGTAAACATATGTAACAATGTGAGTATCCAGGTCTGAATGGGAGGATAACTACAGTACAATCAGATTCACACACTCTTAATTTCTCCAGGAGAATGCGCATTTCATTTGGACAAATAATTGTTGCTAGGCACTTCGCCAATCAATCAGTCAGTCAGTCAGTCAGTCAGTCAATCAATCAATCAATCAATCCACCAATGAAACATCTGCACCTAATCTGATTGTTCAATGCCTAACTTGATTCAAACACTGAAGTAAAATTCAGGGTCAAATACTAACCAGCAGCAGAAAATCAGGACATAACAGGATATTTAAAATGCAGGTTATGCTTTCTAGGACAACAGCCCGCATTCTAGAACCTTCCTAAAGGTGGTAATTCACGTATAGATAAATTTAATGATAAACAGCATACAGTCACCACAAAAGCAGGACCATTTTTTTCGGTCCCACAAAGGTAAACTCAATTTTATAAAAATCTGTGACTGCAATCAAAGAACTAAAAATGTCTTGTATTTTGTTTATGGTTAAGCATAGGGCTGGGTTTATAGTTAAGGATAGGGTTGGATTTAGGTTGTCATAGTTGGGATTAGGGTTTTTCCCGTAGAAATGAGTGGACGGTCCCCACAAAGATATGAGTACAGGTCTGTGTGTGTGTGTGTGTGTGTGTGTGTGCATGTGTGTGTGTGTGTGTGTCATGTGTTTGTCTGTGTGTCTGTATGTGTGTAGTCTGGATGCTCCCCAAAATAACCTCTGCTTCACGGTTCACAAACCAGGGGTGTTCTGCAGGCATGCCAAGGGCATGGCCCCCAAGAGACTGAACAAACAAACAGCAGGCCGCTAGATTGTTAGGGGACAAATCCCCGCGCAGTGCAGTCTTGAAACAGGGTTGCCATGTAAACAGAGGAAGGTGGCAGCAGAGTGGTGGCCGAGTCCCAGGTGAACGAAGATTGTTTTAATCACAGAGACATGGGGCTGAGTAATTCCCCATAAAGGGTTACCAGATTGCCTGCTGTCCACACTACTGCCCATAGCTCCAACCATTCTACTGCCCATAGCTCCACCCATTCTGCTACCCATAACCCCACCTACACTATTGCCCATAACTCCGCCCACACCACTGTCCATAGATCCGCCCACACTACTGCCCATAGCTCTGCTCACACCACTGCCCATAGCTCCACCCATACCGCTGCCCTTAGCTCCGCCCACTCCGCCACCCACACCACCACACACAACGCTGCAGGGCTCCAGTCTGCAACTGATATGGTCACATTTATTAAGTGTGCAAGGTAAAACTGTACATGATTCCATCTGTGCAGGTGTATAATAATCATTTTTGAATGTCTTGGATGTTTGTTCATCTCCCCAGTCAGTCGTTGTTCATGTTACTGCTTGTGTTCCTAGTCCTGCTCCCTGTTTAGCTCAGTTCTCTAGTTGTGTTACTTTGTGGTTTCTCTAGTTTATTCTTCTGCCCACACTGCCACCCTGTTTGTAATTGACCCCTCGTGGTCTTTTTATTTGTGGTTTACCATTTTGTGTCCTGTTTTTCTTTAATAAAATGTTTTTGTCTTGGAGCCATAGTTGGAGATTCACCTTTTTTCGGCTTACACCATGCCCTGTGGTGACATACGCACACTGCCACCCACACCACCACACACGGCACTGATGCCCACACTGCCACCCACACCACACACGGCACTGCTGCCCACACTGCCACACACACCACCACCAGACACCACTGATAACCACACTGCCACCCTCACCAGCACCACATATGGCACCGCTGCCCACACTGCCACCCACACACACCACCACACACGGCACCGCTGCCCACACTGCCACCCACACCACCACCACATACGGCAACGCTGCCCACACTGCCACCCACACCACCACATACGGCACCGCTGCCCACACTGCCACACACACCACCACCACACGGCACCGCTGCCCACACTGCCACCCACACCACCACCAGACACCACCGATAACCACACTGTCACCCATACCACCACCACACAGCACCGCTGCCCAGACTGCCACCCACACTACCACCACACAGCATCGCTGCCCACACTGCCACCCACACCACCATCAGACACCACCAATAACCACACTGTCACCCATACCACCACCACACAGCACCCCTGCCCATACAGCCACACACACCACTGGTGTCCTTGTCCCCACCCATACCTCTACCTTCCAACTGCTTTTCTGGGCCTGAATCCTGTCGCAGGCAGCAGCGGGCCCACTGCAGGGAAGACCCACTCACATACTCAGTTATATCATTATTACTGGTCCTATTACCACCATATCGCTTTTCCAGGATATGCAGTGAGAAGCTGGATGGAAATCTTACATTTCTCTCACATCTTCTAATCCGTGAGATGCCTACTGGTGTGAGACAATGTGGCCCCTACTTTGCCCTCTCTCCTTTACAAAGGGTTGGGGACTGGTGATTGGGGGGAGGGGGGGGGGCTTACCTCCAGCACCGGTCTGGAGGCCCAGAGGCCAGGGAATGCCAGAGGGAAAAAAGGACAGTCCACGTGACAGCAGCCAGCAGACCGAGGAGGGGGGGAATGAAGCCGTAGTGCCACTGCGGGGCAGCCGCCCCCCACCCACAACCGGGGCAGATCCCAGGGTGCAGCAAGCGGGAGACTGATGTCTGTGCCTGTCCCACCTGAGGGGACATTAATTGCATGTATGATTGTGCTTGCTGTATATTCTGCATGTTGGCATGATGCTTAATTATACAAACCTGCTCCGTTTAGAGGCAATACTGCATCATTGTTGTTGCGCCGGCTTTACCAAAAAGAATAAGATACCAAATTAAATAAAATAAAAGACATGAATCAAAGGAAAGACTTGTGGAGCAGACAGGCATAGGTAATGTGCAGCGTGATCAGTTTGCCTCCTGATTGGCTCACATCTCAAGGGAAATCATGCCATTCAGGAGCTGAGGAAATGTCAGGGCTGGGTGGTAGACATCACCTTGGTGACCTGCTATTGCCCAGAAACAAAACACCTCATGGAGGCCTGATACCGGGAGGCCTGATTGAGGCCTGATCCAGAGGAGGCCTGACTGAGGTGTGATCCAGGGGGGGCCTCATCCAGGGGAGGCAGACGAAGGCTTGAGCCAGGGGAGACTTGATGAAGGCCGGGAACCATCTGTCAGCACCAGCTACAGCCCCATGGGGTTGGGAGTGAAGATGAATTCCCAGGATAGGCTGTGCATGTAGATGAGGCAAATGTGAAAATCATTTAAGGTCCTTCCACCAGGTCCAGATCTGTGGTGCAGCATGCTGCTGCCTTCTACATTTACGGTGTATCCTTAAGTGAAGATACCACATAGAAACACAGACTCACTGAGCATCACAGCAAGGTTCAGTTTGTCACTACTGAAGAAAGGCACTTCTGAATGAATGAGTCGATGCCAGAGGTTGATGTACAGCTGCCGTCACACTACTGAGTATGTACAAGTGCACAGCTTCAGTACGTCTATTGATCTATCATCAGATATTTATACTTTCGCAGATACGGCTCTTGGCTGGTGATCACGCCACTCAATTTGCCTCTGATTTCATGTGACTCTGCACTTTGAACACACTATGCTTTCGCTACACAGAGATATTTACCTGCTTCCCTGTGCATCGATCTCAGTCCACATCAGCTGCTTGCCTGGCAATATGCTCAGCATCTGTACCACCTGCAATCCAAGCTTCAGCCCTGACAGGGCAGTCAGGTTTGTTTCAGTGTGCTGGTACAGCCAGCTAACTGATCTGTAATGAGCAGAAATGCAACAGCATCAAGCCGAAATCCTGCAGGATGTGGATGAAGGGTCAGCTGTTTGGACTTTGAGATTTCAGAGCGTCCAGGCTGACCTATGAGCCTGTCGATCAGAAGGTCAGCACAGCTGGAGATTCCTCCATTTTACCCCCATTTCAGTCATTAGCTGCATAAACAGGGGAAAAGAAAAGAAACTTGACACAGCTAAATGTCAAAGGATATCACAAACCATGATAATGATGGAGATTTAATGCTTAAGCCTGTGAGCGGAATCTCACAGGATATCACAGCTCACATGTGCCGTGATAATGACACACTGCAGATTTAACTCCTAAGCCTGTGAGCCAAATCTCACAGGATATCACAGCTCACACGTGCAGTGATGACGACACACTGCAGTTTTAAAGCTTAAGCCTGTGAGCGGAATCTCACAGGATATCACAGCTCACACGTGCAGTGATGACGACACACTGCAGTTTTAAAGCCTAAGCCTGTGAGCGGAATCTCACAGGATATCACAGCTCACACGTGCAGTGATGATGACACACTGCACTCTAAGCCTTTAGAGGATACAGCTGCAAGTATTTATTTTTAGGTATATTTATCTCATGTTTGCCTACAACATGACCAAAACAACAGTGCGTTAGCCTTATCTGTTCAGAACATAAATATTATCTAATGACAACTGCAGAAAGATTAATTCACAGATGCATGATGAATCGTAAATACAGTTTACTATTACATTAATATTACAGTAAATTCCTGTTTTTCCATTCAAAACCATAAGTACGGAAAATGTTTGTAAAACTTTCCTCTACTTACAAACGTGCATTTATGGGTTTGTTTGAAGATTTGCTTCTGTCCAAGGTGAAGAACAAAGCGTGATTTCTGTAGTCCTTCTGCTGTGATCAATGTGATGACACTGTACCTGTGTTACATGTTCATTTGCAGTTCAGCATATTCAATGTGGTACAGAGCAGTCACAGGCAATTTCCTGCCAACCGAAACCAATAGCGAGGAAGGGGGTGGGGTTTGGGGAAGCCTTCTGAGGGCCCCCGTGACCACAAGGTAATCGGCAGACGTGCAGCACTTCATTATGCCGCTAATTAATTCCCAGCTCGTTAGACATCTTCTGTGGGTTCATTTGTGCTCACTGCTTGATTTGATTAAACTTGTCTGTATGTTAATAAATGTGTTTTTCTGTCAGCTTGCAGCACAGTGCAGAAGAAACACGCATGCTTCTGAGTGTGCAATGCCCGGCTGTTATTATGGGCTTTTCACGGTATCAGTGTCACCCCAGGGTGCGTGGCACCTATTTATGTGACAGCAAAGTCTCTGACTTTTCCAAGTAGATTTTCACAGCCTTCCCCATTGATCCTCCCCACTGGTCTTTCCCATCAGTCTTCCCAGGTGGTGATCCCCATTAGTCTTCCTTGGTGGTCTTTTCCATTGGTCTTTCCCATCAATCTTCTTTGGTGGTCTTTCTCATCAGTCTTCCTTGGTGGTCTTTCCCATCAGTCTTCCTTGGTGGTCTTTTCCATTGGTCTTTCCCATCAGTCTTCCTTGGTGGTCCTCCATCAGTCTTCCCAGGTGGTTCTCCCCATCAGTCTTCCTTGGTGGTCTTCCCCATCAGTCTTCCTTGGTAATCTTTTCCATTGGTCTTCCCCATCTGTCTTCTCTGACCATCTGGATAAATGGATGTTGAGTCAGTGCTAACTGCCTGCGGTCATTTCATGAGCTGTTATGGGTTGCTATGGGGCACCGAGCTCACATACTGCAGGATATGTCACGCATCAGCCACAGCTGTCCTGCAGCCGCATCATGAACATGACAACTGCAGCTGCAGCACTGTGTCACCATATAGTAACACAGCAGCACCCATCAAGCTCCTGACCCTGAGACCCTTATCTTCTCCATTGAAAACATCTATCCATCCATTTCCTGTAACCATTTATCCTAGTCAGAGTCACAGGGGGTCTGGAGCCTATCCCAGAGGCTACAGGTGGAAGGCAGGGAACAACCCAGGATGGGGCACCAACCCATCACATAGTACACTGGAGGAAACCCCATGATGACGCAGGAAAAATATGCAAACACCACATACGTGGAATCCAGGCGGATACTTGAACCCAGATCTCAGAGGTGTGAGGTGACAACACTAACCACTGCATCACTGAGGCAGCTGCAAGAAGCCTCAAATCTTGCAATAAAAGGTCTTCAACCAATATTTGATAACGATTTTGGTAAGAAAAAGCTTTGCTTGCCTATAAAATAATTTACATGTTTTAACTGAATGAGTGGAATTTTGCTTATTTGAAGATAGATGTGCAAGTCACATCTGCTGATAATATTACTGAACCAATTTGCCCAGCTAGAAATAGCAAAAGAAATGGAGATACAGGTTAAGGAATTATACGTAGGGGATTTCCCTGGGGACCCTGACTGGGATAAGATGGATGGATGGATGGATGGATACAGAAGATTAATTCAATTCAATTTATTTTTATATAGCGCCTTTCACAACAGATTTGCCCCAAGGTGCTTTACATGGGTGGGTTGTGACGCAGTCCAACATCATGAAGAGAGAACAATACAAAACAGAGAAACTGAAAAAGAAATAAAGGAAAGCCAGACAGAGGAGAGGAACCAAAGACTGTCAAGCAGGAAGGAAAAAAACCTCTGGGGGTCCAAGATCAACTGGCTGCCCGACTCCCCTGGACATGCTAACATTATAGGAAAAAGAAAAGCGTGGGCTTGCTTGCTAAAAG
Organism: Mormyrops attenuatus; assembly: GCA_026777985.1. Lineage (NCBI taxonomy): Eukaryota > Metazoa > Chordata > Actinopteri > Osteoglossiformes > Mormyridae > Mormyrops > Mormyrops attenuatus. The sequence continues at coordinate 9,722,565 of JAODKC010000130.1, forward strand.
CAGGGTGTAAACTGTGGTCAGGGTCAGAGCCAAAGTCCATCAATGAGTCAGTTCTCCACGCTGGCTTGTGTAATGATATTACAGTTTATAAGTTCCACCCACAATGTCACCCTTCCATGGGACTGAACCAGGACTCTGGGCACCATCTGGACATGTGGGAAGGAAGGCACAGAGTATGGGTGGTCAGAACTTGCATAGACACATTAATGGACAAACACAGATCAAAATGGTATGTACAGCAGTACCGGCAGCCATAGTTATGGTGTGTTATATGTGAAGTTGCAGGTAGACTAAACTGAAGTAATAGGTCTTCAGTCAAGATTTAAAAACTGAGACCAAATCAGAATCCCGAACATCGGCTGGTAAACCATTCCACAATATAGGGGCCCTGTAGCAGAATTCTTTACCTTGAAGTTATTCTGTCAGGTAGGCAGGTGCTAGACGTTTAAGTGTCTTACATGTAAGTTGGAGAACTTTGAAGTCAGTCCTGAACCTAACAGAAAGCCAGTGCAGGGAACTTAGAACAGAGGTTATGTGTTCAAACTTAATGCTCCCGGTGACAATTCAAGCTGCTGCCTTTTGAATACACTGCAAGGTGTTTAATGTGCAGTGCATGCTCCCATTAATGCAAAGTGATAAGCAAAAAATCCAGGCGATATTCTCCTGAGGCTGAAAGCCAAACAAAATCCATTCCAGAATATTCTCTCACTCACCATCTTAAGTACTCACTTGTTATACATCATTTGCTATAAATAATTTTGCTCGTGGTGGGACAGAAGCTGACCACAGGGGTGAGACAGAGCCACAGAAAACTAATTAAACTGAGCCCTTTTAATGACGGGAGGGAGCTCAGAGCAGCACGACAGACCTTACAGCACTGCGAACCCAGAATAGACATAACGGCAGGGCGCAGGACAGGGCTGGTCCCAGCCCGCGTGCTCCCTAGGCGAGCATCACCTCCGGCACCCCCTGTCCAAGGCAAAGTGAAATTGCAAGTCAGCGCCCCCTCAGAAAATGGCGCCCTAGGCGGCCGCCTACATCGCCTGGGGGATTGACAGGCCCTGGTGCAGGTGGCTGGGGTGGGGTCCCCTGGGCTAATGGGGTCCCTTCAGCACTTGACTTACTTAACGAGCACCTGCAAGAAACTCCCTTCCTTACTGGCATTTTAGGCTTGGGTCTGTGGAGCTGATGGTCCCCCCTGCCATGCACACTGGGGGGTTCTGGTGTGCTCACAAGGAGCTTAGATGTCAGGTTCAGGTTGAGGTATGACAGTGTTCCCAGGGTGCATCTGTGATCGTCTCATGACACCTTCAAATGTTACCTGAATGAGGTGCCATGAGCAAATAACAGCATAGTTTGATGCTGTATAGGCTATAAGCACACACCCCACAGGCCAATCAGTCACCCCGTGTGTAAAACATGAGGCTTTGGCGTGTTCATCTGGCGGCGTTCATGGGGCCGCAGATAACCCAGCTCATTTCCCTGTTTCAAATGAGATTTTACCCAAGTATGCCTGAGATGTGAATCACTCACAGTAACACTGTGAGCATTTAGACCTTCCGTATTTTTTACAGCTACGGCTTTTCAAAAAATGACCCATGGGCCCCTGAGAGCGGAGGCAGCTTGGAAACTGGGTCATGGAGGAGATGGGATTTGGGGCAGAGTTACTGAGCGCTTTCAGATGTGCAGCGACAGCGAAGGAGGACATCCGCTTGCGGTCAAGCCAATCTGCTAAGAGCCGCTTTAAACCTAAAAACTAAAAACTAAAATCAATCTGTCTATTTATCTATCCATCCATCCTTCTCTTGACTGATTGACCATCCTCAGGGGGCACATACAGCATCTTGTTCGCCCTTGGTGGGGGGAGTCATGCTGGTGGGGG
>JAODKC010000130.1:9724546-9742235 GCA_026777985.1 Mormyrops attenuatus
GCGTGCCACAGGAAAGATGGGAGCTAAACGACGGAGCAGCGCCCATATGGTGGCCCCGGCAGCGAGATCCCTGCAGACCTGTGCTGGTAATCAGAGTCTGCAGAGGAAGATCAAAGGGATCCATTCAGAGTCATTATAAAGGCTTAGCCTTGATCTGGTGCAAATTTTTCAACATGGTGTTTGTTTTGTTCAGAGAAAATAGCTATGAATGATGGGTATGTACATGTATGAACAATGTGTGTACATGCATGAAGGATGTATGTGTACATGACTGGACCATGTGTGTACCTGTCTGAATCATGTATGTACGCATATGAGCGAAGTGTATATTCATATATGAACTATGTGTGTACATGCATGAAGGATGTGTGTGTACAGGAATGAACCACATGCATACATATATGCGCACTGAGTTTACTCATGTATAAACCATGATGTGTGTCTATGTATCTGTGTGCGTGCCCATGCATGCTGTTGACCTCTGGATTATAATGGCTGAGACACCCGAGCTAAACAATTTTATGTGATTTTATTTGATGTGATTGTTGCTACCAGATGCCCTCCTGGGATTTTCACGCACTACGGTGTGTGGAGTTTCTGAAGCATGGTGTAAAACACCTTGTTAATGAGAGAGGTCAGAGGAGAATGGCCACAATAACAGGAAGATCACAAGTGCAGATATAACAGCTCATTACAGTAGGCGTGTGCAGGACTGCTACTCTGAATGCAGGACCTGTCTACCCTTGAAGAGGTTTTGGAGGCAAAAATGGTTCCTACTTGGTTCTAGTTATGTTTACCAAGTATATGTATGTGAAAGATTTTGCGGGTGGTTTCTGCAGCACCTGCTTGAACACCTGTCAGGATGACCTCACAACTTGCTTTTGTGCACCTGTAACAGCCTAAAATCCACGACAAGCCAAGTCATGCAGGTTAGCCATCCAGCTCCAGCAGGACATTACATTCTCAGTTTCTTACTGCTGGCTTTCTCCCAAGAAGCCCTTCCCTGTATCTGCTTTTATTAGAAATTATCAGCTACATCTTTGTCATACTTATTGGACAGGCTAATGTGTCAGATGAAAGTGACTCTGATAGCACTACTGATGAATCTGCTTCACAGAAATGTAGATTTAAAAGAGAAGACTTGTCCCAAATGACTGCAGAAACCTTGGCACTGAGAGCCTAAATTCACAGAAGAAAGCCATTGAAATAGCACCGGTAACAGTATACTGACAGTGGGAGTTGGGAATACAAAAAAATTCAGTTTCTGTGAGCCTGGAACTCCTAGTGGCCAGGAGGGTTTGCTACAAGCAAACTGACTTGAAGGTGACATGAGTGGAAGGTTATCTGTGGGTGGGATTCCAACTGGACGACATCACTGCAGGCTCTGTGCTCTGTAACACCTGCATCGGTATGCATGTGCATGTGTGTATTTGGCAGAGAAGCACACTCTATGCTGCCCTCTAGTGTCTCTCTTCATCAGTGCAATACTACACAACCCTTCATCGGTCATTCTGTTCCTTTCCGTTCTCTTTCAACAATTTCCACACTAACTTTCTTGCTTCTGGGTGTTTAGGGCTCAAATGAGTTTGCTCATGACTGGAAGCTTCTATAAACCGGTTATTATCCACACTGCTATTCGTAGAAAGCATGGCTTCAGGTTACTGACACCCGAAAGTGGCGTCAAGAAAACACAGTCTGCCGGTAAATCTGTCATCCTACCTGTGTTGAGTGATCCGTGGAGATCGGCTCAGCGACCCTGCAGCATGACACCTCTAGCAGCAAAGATGGCTCATTGCTGGGAGACGTGTCAACAGGAAACTAGTGGAAGCAGCCATGGGGAAGGTGAGGGGCTCCTCAAAGGCTTTAGGGACCCTCTTTCCAGGTGTGTCCAAAGCTACAGGTGCCGCCTTAGGACACCCCTCCCACTCTCCACTCCACCTGCCATGTGACAGTATTTGGCTGGAGCCTTTGCTACCAGGTTCCTTTGGGAAAGTTAAGGCCAATTCATACTTCCATGTAGAATCTACGGCATCAGTAGTCACATAACCCACGCTGTAGTCTGACTCGCACTTCCCCAGAAACATAACTAAGGTGTCAGACTTTGGCGAGGGTCCGCGGCTACCTATGGCCTGGATTCTAAGCAGAAGTATGAATCAGCCTTTAGTGCTCAGGTCCCTCAGCAGCGAGTGGACACCAGGGCGCCAAGAGGCCTCCATTAAAAGCGCAGTCTTGCCGTCGTTTTTAGGGATGAACACATGCTCTCCATTCCTCTACATTCATGATCTTATGTTCTCACTGGCCTAGACTTACTGTCACATTCTCCGCTACATACATTAAAACGCATTTTAGAAACAATTAAAATGTGTTAGCTGTCTTTTTTGTAATGTGTACTTATTTCCACAATTTATATATTAATTATAATTTGTGGCCTTTGTTATTTTAAACTTACACATGTGTGTCAGATTGTTATATGGGCAGCTCTTAATGTCAGAAATAAAGCCTGAAACACAAGAAAGACAATGACTTACAAGGAAAATGCACCATTTCTTTTCTGATTTAAACAGAACCATTGCAGCACACCATGTAATTACGCATTTTATAAAATTACATTTTTCCCTTCTGATTCACTTAACTGTGTTTTTTTCCTAGACCTTGATTAAAATCTCACCACAAATTAATTGAGGGAAAATTCTGTAGAACTTCACATAGTTTTATCATTAATCTTACTTTATTCAGAAAAGACAAGGGGGGGAGAGGATAAGGAGGAACAATGTGGCCGAACGAGGGAACGAGCAAGATAAATCCTGCTTTGATTCCTACGTTTCTTCAGTTCGACTGTTCTCACGTTACTGAATTGATGGCGTTAATGTTTCTCTTTATGCCCTTTCTAAGACAAATTACCATTTTAATAAGCTCCTAACTGGGTCTTTTTTGCTTATCCTGAAATACTAGGGCTCATGAAAGAGAAGATAGGAACTGATCAATTAGGATATTTAAGAAAACCACCCTCAAGCTGTTAATGCTACAGTTGATGGTCAGTGAAATTTGAACAGAACTTCCTGTGAGCTTCATCACTATTTATTTGACTGAATCAATAGTAAGATACCAAATAAATGAATTATTTGCAAGAAAGTAAGATTCATTTTGTAACATTATGTAAGAAAAAAGCACTGACCCCAGAGAATGGGCAAACAATTAAATGGATAAACAAAAAACATTACTGGTAACATAGGGTGCATCCAAAATTGCATACTTGGACTGTAGGTACTAAATTTCACGAGAAGCCTGCCAGGTGACCTTTAATGCAGTACATACTATATGTATGTATGTGTGTATGTATGTATGTATGTATGCATGAAAACGGTATACACACTGCGGTCGCCATCTTGCATATTACTGCCCTGGATGTGTACAGTACCAGCAATAAAGCTTGACCCCTGTTGTGTCCATGCAGAACACTGGACATGGGACCAGGAATCAGCAAAAACAAAATAGGTTTGCTCCAATCAAAAAGACAGGAAAAGACAGGGATCAGAGGTAAGCTCAAAACCAGGACTAGCAACTAGACTAACAGAGATAACAATGTCAAGGACTGGGAAACACCTTTTTACAAAGACAAGGGAGCAGAACGAGCTGAGGTCTATTATACAAGGGTAGGAACAAAAGGTAAGAATAAAGCATAATAGGACGGGCGGATTGGTAGGGTGCGACAAACCCCATAAAAGTTAAAAACCGCATTGAAGAAAATATATGTTCGAGTCAACTTATATTACTGAGAATTATTTTCTACTTAAATTTGTACAGTGACCACACATCCTCCACCATCGTGACAAAAATTGTAGCAGCTCCCATGGCATTGTGGGACAGCATAGTGTCTACTATTTACACTCAGGAATTTTGCATAATTTAGAATGTCATGTAAGCACCACTCACCATACTGAGTATTCTGACACACTTATCACATCACATACTACATTTTATTCACTACTTAACATACACGCACATCAATTTGGATACACACACCATAAGCAAGACACTCTGAAAACTCACCAGGCATACTGCCCAGTCTGCCCATTCACAAGCGGTTTGCATAACCCCATCCCCCAAAAAGACTGTAGTGCCAATGGGGTGCATATCCCAGCATGCCCTGCATGCAATTGTAAATAGCCCTTGTTGTACTGTTGTTGCTGTTAATCGTTGCATTTCCTTATTGTCACACGTGTGTTTGCCCGTGTCGTGTGTGTGCCCTGTCTGATCCTCGCATGTATTTAACTTGCGTAAATCTGCCATCATGTGTGCACCTTACAGTTCAGCATCTGACAACCTTGTGTTTCTGCTCTGTGTATTTGGTTCCGTGCTTGCTGGGTGCCTGTTATAATCCTGTTAAGGACTGCTATTAAAGAGAGCCTTTTCCCCAGCAAGCAAGTCTCCTTGTCCTTCTCTGCTCCCGTGATGCCTCAGTCCGCCTGGTGCTACACTGGTGTCAGAAGTGGGATCCCAGAGCAGGGTGGCGCAGATGCTATCATCTGGCAAGCTTGTTACAGCTTGGAGGACCTTGAGGTGGAGAAATGGCGGCACCTGATGAGAGATGCGAAGCTTGTCTGCTGGTGCTGCAGGTGAGGAGGGCACTGGGCACTCTACTGCCTGGAAGCTCGCACCAGAGCCTTTGGTAGACAAGCAGGGGATGCCGTGGAAAGGAAGGCACCTTCCGCTCGATCCAGGACACACCAGACCCACACAGCATGCCCTGAAGCCGCTCCTGCTTGCCCGCCAGGACGTCCAGAGACGACATTGGTGACCAAGGAGGGCGGGCACCACAGTGGACTCCAGTCACTCACCGGCTATCATGGGGTCCCCACTCGTCAACTGCAAGAAGCTGTGGCATGACTCCAGCTGCGAGTGGATGGAGGCTGCTCTGTTGGAGCGTTAAGAGGCGTGTCGCAGCTGGGAGGCCCAGCTCACTGAACAGCACCACGAGCTTGGCGAGCAGCGGGAGCGGGGCCCGACCCTGCCAGCAGAAGGCTCTGCAGCAAGACCAACCTGCCCCACAACACCAGGGCGGGGTAAGAAGAAGGGCCAGGGCTAGGAGGGGGCCACACCGCCGGAAGTCTCCAGCAGCCCCATGCGCTGGCTGTCCCCAGAGAAGGGCACCTGGCTGTGGGAGTCGCTGGTTGTCCCGGCCAGGTAAACCCTCTTGACGGGGTACTAGGTTCTCTTAAGGCACGGAAGAGGAAGGGTCAGCCCTGGTGGGATCTGATACGCCAGCACCGGCCAGCAGCTATCCACACCAGCGCTCGGGGAGCTAACTGCTCCATCACTAGAGGCGATGCACCGTTGGCTGCTAGTGGACCCCTGGGACTCACTTCAGAACTGAGGTGGGGATTGGGGGTGGTGGTCGCCGGGATCGGCCTCTGAGGAGGGGGCAATGTAGCGCCGGCTGGGTGCATATCTCAGCATGCCCTGCCTGCAATTGTAAATAGCCCTTTTGTACTGTTGTTGTTAATGGTTGCATTTCCTTATTTCCTGTCCGATTCTCGCTTGTATTTAGCTTGTTTAAATCTCCCACCGTGTGTGCACCTTACAATTCGGCGTCTGACAACTTAGTTTTTCTGCTCTGTGTATTTGGTTCGGTGCTCCTTGGGTGCCTGTTATAGTCCTGTTAAGGACTGCTATTAAAGAGCATATTTTCCCCGGCAAGCAAGTCTCCTTGTCCTTCTCTGCTCCCATGATGCGTCAGTTCGCCTGGCACTACACAACTATTCATCTGCTGCCTTGCCAAAAAAAAAAAACACCAGAGAGCAGAAAATTACAACAAGGTAAGAAAATAAGTATTTAACACAAGCAACTGAACAACATCAAATGCTCAACTGGAAAATCACTGGTTTATAGCGGCAGGGTCGCCACCATATTTATTCTGCTATTACGCGGATAAATACTTTTCTGTTTTTAATTACTACTCCTTAAAATGAATAGCCAAGTTTTCAGTTTAATTATGATAAATTACCTATATGAATTGTTAACAATTGCTTTGTAGTTCCTAGTCCTTAATTAATACTGATTAATCCAAATTACGTCGAATGCTAATTGTTGTATTTGACGGACACCAATTAACTAAATCGAACAATGTAACACATAATGGATGTGGCGACCATAACAGCAAAAAGCCCTATAACACTAATTAAAGAAACGGGAAATAAACAGCAGATCCTGCAGATCGCTGATCCACACCGCAACACGCGCGCAATGTGAGCGGCTTCACTGCCATTGACGGCGCGCGACATGGCTGACCAATAAGAGCAAGCTCAATGTTCACGTGCGGGTAATGCACTACGATCAATCATTATGACTGGGAAGGCGAATATCGCGAGGGTAGAGATGTCTTTTTTTTTTTTTTTTTTTTTGTATCGCGCTTGTTTTTTTTTAGTTCATTCATGTCCCAAATGCAAAGATTTCTGACAAAAAAGACTTGAACTTACAACTACCAATTCATACATGCACAAATTATTAATATTCACGCAACAAATAAAACTAATTATTGCAAAGTATTGCGGTTAAAACCGCCATAGATATAATGAAAAACCAATAAATTACACCAGTGTTTAAGCCTTAACAAATTGATTTAACAAAAATGTGACGCACTGACCAATATATTTAAAACAGGATATCTCCATCAATGGGAAGCTCTGGCTGTCATGTACTAAACATCAGGCTATATGTTTATCCCTGTAATAAGTCCGTTATCACGAGAAAATGGCATAAAATTTGAGGTTTCTCGACTTTCTACTCGTAATTTCTACTGTTCTTGCTCAAGAGTCAGAAGTGCTTTATTGTCAACACATTCATGAACAAGTGCACAGTGCATTGAAATACCGTTTCTCTTGGCTCCCCGTGGTGCTATGCATAAATACAAATAAAATAAATTAATGTATAACATCAACCACACAACACAAATACAATATAAAAACAAATATTGTACAAACGTATGATTATATGCATGCATGCAAACATGCAGTATTAGCCTAGTGCAAATGAAGAACATGAAACCCATCTACTTTCTGAAACCACTCATGCTATTCAGGGTCACAAGGGGTCCAAAGCCCATCCTGGAGGCTACAATCCAGGATGGGGCACCAACCCATTGCAGGGCATACTCACACCTATGGGCAACTTTGTAATTCTAATTAGTCTCAGCATGTGATTGGATTAGGAGGGGAAATGGGAGTACCCAGAGGAAACCCCACAATTACACAGGGAGAACATACAAAATCCACACACATGAAACCTTGGCAGAAACTTAAACCCAGGTCCGAGAGGTGTGAGGCGACAGCGCTAACCACTGCACCACCATGTCACCCACAGAACTTCTGTGCAATGGTATAATAATTTAAAAAGATCCTCCATGTTAAAACTTGGTGGGTGTACATTTCATCCCAGGCAGATGCTCTCACTAAATAATTTACATGGGGTCTGAGTATGAAAAACAACTTGCCACTATAAAAAAGACACAGGGTTCAGCCTTTGGAGAGATGCCATGTGTCAGGATCAGTCTGCTGAATATCAAAAAAGATTATAAATCCATTTATGAATCTGTGAAAGCCTTGAAGAGGAAAGAGATGCCTCATATTCATATGCTTTGGAAAAAGCACAGGTAGCCAAGATCATCAAAAAAGAGGAGAGTGTGGTTACCCACCACTGTCAGCTCATTATGCGTTTCCCTGTGAAACAGAGTAGAACATTTGAAATCGAATGCCTCTTAACTCAAACAACTCGGATGTTGAATTTTGGTCTGGTGATTTTTTTTTAACTTGTACCTCGATCGAAATCTTTAAACTCGACTGTTCCTGCTAAAACTTTAAATAGGCAATCGTTTGGGAGTCTGGAATGAATTAAGTTCATTGACATTATGTCTTATGGGGAAGTTTGACTTGGACCTCAACCAAATCACAACTCGACCATTAACCAATTAAGTTTGCACTCCAAGGTACCATTGTTCCAGCCTTTGCAATGACAGTTACACAGATTGATGAGGCCTTGTGAGTCATAAGCCGAAGGATACAATCTCAGGTAAAGTTTGGGAGCTCAGGTGACACCCTGGACAGTGTGGGGTGAGTTGTTGTGTCCAAAATCGCATTCTTATGCAGAAGCATGATGTGCACAAATTGCAGAAAGCAGGGCGGCACCTGGGTAAGGCGCAAACTGTATGTCAAGTAAGTGTTTCCTGTGCCTCTGATAGAGGAGTAAGCTCCTTAAACTTCTTGTCATCCTGCCTACAGTGAAACAGTGAGATGGGTGGTTTAAAACAAACAAAAAAAAAACTAAAATTTGGTGAAAACCGAGAGCCTTCGAAAAAGGTTGGGTCTTCTAAAATTCCAAGCAGGAGTCAATTTCACCTGAGATGCCGTGAAATAAAATGACACTTTATTTGGCTGTGTTCCCTGTAGGTGTTGGACTCCATCAGGGCTGTCCTTTGTCACTGATTCTGTTCATAACTTTTATGGACAGAACTTCTAGGTGTAGCCAGGATGAGGATCAGCACCTCCAAATCTGAGACTATCGTTCCTGACCAGCGAAGGGTGGATTGCCATCTCCTGGTGGGGGATGAGTTACCGCCTCAAGCTGAGGAGTTTAAGTATTTCGGGGTCTTGTTCACAAGTGATAGAAGAAGAGACTGGGAGACTGACAGATGGATTGGTGCAGTGTTGGCAGTAATATGGCTTTTGTACCATTCTGTTGTGATAAAGGGGGAGTTGAGACGGAAGGCAAAGCTTTTGATTTACCACTCGATCTACATTCCTGCCCTCATCTATGGTCATGAGCTCTGGGTAGTGACCCAAAGAATGAGATTGTGTATCCAAGCAGCAGAAATTGGATTCCTCCGCAGGTTGTCTGATCTCAGCCTTAGTGACAGGGTAAGGAGCTTGGACATTCAGGAGGGACTCAAAGTAGAGCTGCTGCTCCTCTGTATCAAAAGGAGTCAGCTGAGATGGTTTGAGCATCTATCTAAGATGCCACCTGGACGGCTCCCTGGGGAGGTGTTTCGGACGTGTTGAACTGGAAGGAGGCCCCAGGCAGACCCAGGACACGCTGGAGAGATTATATCTCTCGGCTGGATGGATGAATGGATTTCCCCAGGTACACTGGATAATTCTAGTTTGAGACTTCAAACTTGGGATTTGAACTGGTGACCTTCCAGTCACAGGCAAATAGACCCAACCCTCTGAGCCCCACTGTGCCCCACTGTGCCCACTTAGGCTCTGCTTCTAGCTAAGATAAAAGACAGTTTTGCTCCTGATATCCATATCTACAGTATATTCAGATGCTTGGTGTGTTACAGTAGTAACCAAACTCCATTTTCAATCATATAACTGCAGGAAGACTTCTAGCATTTTAACAGTATTTCACACTGTGTCATAGATATCAACAGTTTCTAGTCAGTGATCTGTGACAGCAATGTATTACTGCATGTGGTCAAGTGTTGATGCTACAAGTACATTTATATTCATGTTTACTCACCTACAGCTAAATACTTCCATACTTAAAAATACTTTTATACTTAATCTGTACTTCCACACTCTTCCAGGCCTGCTATGTCTTGTGGCACAGAAGTGCCATTATATGTGTTAATGATCACACAGAATATCCTTTCCTTCATCCCAAACTTACTAAGGCTGCTGGGCATCTCACACTGTCTCAGTTGAGGCAAGTGACCTTTGTGTCATTTTAGAAGCCCATAATTGGCAATTAGACAGAATGTCATTGAGAAATGCTCACTGTGCACCATGATATCATTGAGCACAACGCTGTAGGTATCTCATAGGACAGGTGCCAGTTAAACAGTAAGACTCAAGCTCAAGATTTATCAAATCACAATTCTGAAAGGTGGTGTGAGAATGCAAGCCAGATGATGGCAAACAAGCATCAAGTGTACTGTAGCTTATTCGGAGCAGCCAATTGGTTATTGTGTCAGAATCCAAGCTCTCTGATGCCATCAGCTGGTGGAGTTGCATCGTGGCAGGTTGGGAATGTGCCACTTTATGTGTTATCACCTTTTTGCGTGTGTGTATTTGTGATTTTTAAACTTTTTTATTATGTAATGGCTCAGTAATTATTGTCATGGCTCTGACTGGTTTATGTTATTAAGTTGCCCATAGGTGAGAGTGTGCCCTGCAATGGGTTGGTTCCCCATCCTGGATTGTTCCCTGCCTTGTGATTGTAGCCTCCAGAATGGGCTTTGGACCCCTTGTGTCCCTGAATAGGATGAGTGGTTTCAGAAAATAGATGGGTTTCATATTCTTCATTTGCACTAGGCCAATACTGCATGTTTTGATACAGTACAGAGTTGTACAGGAGGGTTTGAGGTATATTTTGTTTCCTAAGTTATAGCCTAATCTGGGAGTCATTCGAATAAGGCGTGAAGTGGCCCTATCATCAGTTGAACATGGAATTTGTATTCTTTTGAAATTCCAGCTTATTTCTGATTGAATGCCCATGATAGTAACGTAGAGCCAAGGCTCTTTCTTTGCCAGGAGATGGGGGCAGATAGTGTCACAGTTTCATGCCAGTTCATCTGAGTTGTGTCACATTATTCTTCACCATATGACAGGTTATGGCTGACCAATGATTGACACCAGTATGTTAGGTTCAGAAGCACTGTGGGTGGTCTGTGTGAGTGTCTTCCATATTTTTATAGATCAGGCTGCCTTTTTATGAGCAGAAATTACAGATTAAACCATAATAACTTAATGGCATTTATAACTTAATGGCATTTATAGTGCTATGTAAACAGCCTCTCAGAAATAATGACAGGCAAAAGATAAGACAAACTCTTGAAGGCCAGTAGTTTTGTGTTAAAAACCCTGTATATGGTATTTAATGGTAGGATTGAAAGTGGGACTTCATTATTCGGTTTTTATTCGCTATGTTGTGTGATGTATGATTCCTGCCTAATCCTACCTACTCCTTGACCAGACCTGCAATCCACCTTTGTCTCCATAGTAACCAGTATCAATCCATGGGGAACTTCTTCCTTTCAAAGTAATTTTAATGTGAAGCATTTGAATAAGGTGTTTATAAAGTTCCTTTTTACAGGTTAATTAGTATGACTATTATTCTCGGTAACATTATATTGAATCGTTATATATAGATTAAATATTATGAATACCAGAATCATCATTAAACTGTTTATCAGACAACATAATAACAGTTTGTAGAATGCTAACAGCATTGTCCAGAATAACTTCCACTGGTGCATTCTCTATCACGTTAGTGTGAACAGGATCACAACGCATTTTCCACATATAGATATCAATCATTATCAAACCCCACAAAACGTTTAAAATACACATATTATATTGTGAGTTCTCTATGCCATTCAATATTACGCCATTGTGTAAATTATTTGTTCATATTCATAACAAGCATGGCCTGTTTTATTGGGTTAAGCTGGATGCATCTTCAAGTTTCACAGCTTGCTGCCATTTTGCCACTTTCTTCATACAAAAAATTGGTAGCTGAATCATTTATTCAGCAAGTAATTTATAAGGATCTGAATATTAAGGAGAAACACCAATATATGGGCGTCTCGCATGTACATGACCATTAAATGCCTTCTGCCATTGACATATGTGCATTTTTTACTATATGCTCTGGAAAGCTGAATTAAGTCATGTGCCTCTATATGGCCAGACACATTATTTCAGTTTTCAGGAATCCAAACATGTAACAAAATGAAACATTCTAACATGTATATATGTTAGAATGAATAACATATACAGTTTGACATCAATGTTACAATCCAAAACGTATGTGAATAACTCATATAATTGTATAAAATATATATAATGCAATAGAATATATTCTTCCATCCATCCATTTTCATCCCCCACCAGGAGAGGGCAATCCACCCTTTTCTGGTTGAGAACCATGGCCTCAGACTTGGAGGTGCTGATCTGCATCGCGGCTGCCTCACACTCAGCTACAAACTGCCCCAGTGCATGCTGCAGGTCGCAGCCTGACAACATGGACAGAACCACGTCATCTGTGAAAAACAAAGACGCAATCCTAACCCCCTCCACCCCTTGGCCACGCCTATATATCTTGCCCATAAAAGTTATGGACAGAACAAGTCACAAAGGGCAACCCTGACAGAGCCCAGCACCCACAGGGACCAAGTCTGACTTACTGCTGGCAATGTGAACCAAGCTTCCGCTCTGTTTGAACAGGGACCTAATGGCCTGCAACAACAGACCCCGTACCCCATACTCCTGAAGCACCCACAACAGGACCTACGAGGGACACAATCGTAGGCCTTTTCCAAGTCCACAAAACATATGTAGACTGGTTGGGCAAACTCCTATGAACCCTCCAGTATCCTTATGAGGGTGAAAAGCTGGTCCAGTGTTCTGCTACCAGGACAGAATCCACATTGTTCCTCCTGGATCTGAGGCTCAACCAATGGATGGACCCTCCTCTCCAGTACCCTGACATAGACCTTCCCAGGGAGGCCGAGGAGTGTGAACCCTCTGAAGTTGGGGCACATCCTCCGGTCCACTTTCTTAAAAATTGGGAGTACTACCCCAGTCTGCCAATCTAAAGGCACTGTCCCCAATGTTCACGCAATGTTGAAGAGGTGTGTCAGCCAAGAGAACCCAACAACATCAAGAACTCAGAGCAAATATCAATCACCCCTGAAGCCCTACCACTGAAGAGTTTTTTTGACCACTTCAGTGACCTCAGCCCTAGAAATGGGCAAGTCTTCCTCTGAGTCTTAAAGCTCTACTTCCTCCAAGGAAGGCGTATCAGTGGAATTCAGGAGATCCTAGAAGAATTCTAGCCATCGCCCGACTATATCCCCAGCTGAGGTAAAAATGAGAGAGATGAATGTAAACAGCATGAGTGAAGCCCTTCTCCTCCCCTCCCCCCGAGCTGCCTACCGGTTTGCCAGAACCTTTTTGAGGCTAACCAAAAGTCCTTCTTCATAGCCTCACCAAACTCCTCCCACACCCAAGTTTTTGCTTCAGCAACCACCAGAGCCGTTTTCTGCTTGGCTTGCTGTCAGCTGCTTCAGGAGTCTCACTAGCTAACCAATCTCGGAAGGCCTCCTTCTTCAGCCAGACAGCTTCCTTTACCTCTGGTGTCCACCATCGGGTTCGGGGATTGCTGCCATGACAGGCACCTACAACCTTACTGCAACAGCACCACAATGCTACCTCAGCAATGGAGTCCTGGGACATGGCCCATTTAAGCTCAATGTCCCCTGACTCCCTTGGGAGAGAAGAGAAGTTCTGCCAGAGGTGTGAGTTAGATTCCGGGTCATAAGCGTAGCATCCCGTGCTGCCCTTCGGTCCCCGCCGCCGTCTGTGTCGCCATCCCACTGCTTATACCTCCCAAGACGTTCGACCTGCGTGCGCCGTCCCTCCGCCGATGCCGCGGGCCCGTGACTTGCAGCCTGGTACCTCAGCTCACTCACGTTCAGCCCGCTACATCTGCTCAACTTGGGAAAGCCCGCATCGCCCCACGAACCCGTCTTGGGAAACGGAGACCCGTAATCGCCTTCCGTCACTGGACCGAGCTCCCCAGCACTGGAGGCGGCCATCTTTAAGCCAGGTAAAGTCTCCGCCTCCCGCCCCCCAACCTAGCAAATCCCGCCCCTCGATCGCCGCCGGGGGACAGCGCAAGCTACCCATAACCTCCTTGATGCTGCCGGAGGAAAGCAAAAATAACCCCCCCCCCCCATTGCATGAGACACGACACAGATCCAATGATACAATTACAGAATCGATCATCGAACTGCGGCCTAGAATGCTCTGTTGCCAAGTGCACTTATGAACACCCTTAAGTTTGATCATGGTGTTCATTATAGACAAACTATGGTTAGCACAGAAGTCCAACAAATGATCACTGCTCGGATTCTGATCAGGCAGACCAGTCCTCCCAATCACACCCTTTCAGGTTTCACTGTCATTACCCATTTGAGCATTAAAGTCCCCCAGCAAAACAATGGAGTCCCCAGAAGGAGCGCCTTCCAGCACTCCTTCCAAGGTCTCAAAGAAGGCCGGATACTCTGGAGCCCTTTCCCTGACTTGAAGTTGAAGGGTGGTGACCCTCTTGTTCACCGGGGTTAACTCCACCGCACTGGCACCGAGCCGGGGGGGATATAAGCGGGCCCAGCCCTTCCTGGGGCTTCTCCCCATGGGCAACTCCAGAGTGGAATGGAGTCTAGCCCAGAGTTCGAGCTGTGCGTCAAAGTGAGCCCGACTATATCTAACTAGTATCTCTCTACCTCCCGCACTAGCTCAGACTCCTTCCCCACCAGAGAGGTTACATTCCATGTACCAAGAGCCAGTTTCGGTAGCCGACAATCGGTCCATTGCCCCTGCTTTTGACTGACACCCAATTTACATTGCACGCGACACTGATGGCCCCCACTACAGGTTGCCTGGTCAGGCCACATGGATGGAGGCCCGACCATCAGGCACTTGCCCTCGAGCTACTGCCCCAGGCCTGGCTCCAGGGCAAAGTCGCATTCTCCCCAATCTGGGTGGGGTAACATACTACTTGATTTTATTCTTCATAAGGGTCAATTTGCCTTGGGAGACACTACCAGGGTCAACCGCCCCCGACAACATAGCTCCTAGGATCATAGAGGCATGCAAACCCCTTCACCACAATAAGGTGCTGATTCATGGAGGGGCAAAAGCCGCAAAACAATATAGAAATGTATAAATATATATTAGCTTTACACAGGATTCAAGTGACATCTACTCTGTCAACACACCTAGCAGGGAGATCAATTAGGCTAAATGACTGGTCGCTTAAAAGTAATTCTTTCATTTTAAATTTGTAAAAGTAATTTCAATGGAAGCAGGATCTTCTCGCAATCCTAAGTCGCAGTGAATGTACTTGAGCTCCTTTCCAGAGTGGGACAGAGAGGACAAGAATATTCCGCCCTCACCTTGATGAACTTCGGCTGACCGACATGAAAGCATGGCGTGTTTCTGGGTGGATCATGAAATGCTCCATTTTGAATACCGAATCGTTCCTTATTTTCATGCACAAATACATACACTTTATACATTCACTACATACACTAGGTCAGGGGTCCCCAACGGAACTAGCTGACCGGGATACTCGTGTAATCGGTGTAATTCCACATAATATTGGTCAGGAACTCATTACCATAAAATATCAATTTTCTCTAACTTTTAAAATTAGTTTCATGACAAACTCACATATTATCTAAAATGTTGATTTTGCCTCAGTTGTAGTTAACTGAGTAATGGAATAAAACAACACAAAATGAAGAAAGTGTCGGTTACTTGCAGTAAAGTTTTAAGATTTACACTTAGCTCAACTTTTTAAGTGCTTTTTATACTTGAGTGCTTGATGGGAGAATCGATCCTTTTGTCTTTCGTAATGTAGTTGAAGTTTTTACTGTACAGTCCAGTGAACATTATCAGCACATAAATGAGTTATTAAACGTGTTATGGTGATATCTGTGGCAATGAAAAGCATTCCTTCTAGGATTGTTTCAGGTAGTTCTCGATGACAAGGCGGTAGTTTTGTGCAAACTTACAGTAGAAAGTGTAGAATGTGTTCTTTCCCACCACTGTACGCATACATATTCATGTACCACAGCTGGCAGAAATGCAGTTTCGTTAAAGCCAGTAACTATACATAATTAACATCAAGGGCCTCATATTTAGATGGCATGGTTGCATTATAGGCAATTTGCCTTTGTAAATCTCTAGTGTATCCTGCTCAGTGTAAGCAGTTGTTTTGTTGGTCTAGGGACCCAGGGTTTGCTTCTAACCAAAGTGACCTGCAATGTGTACGTCTCCATTTATGCTGCAGCCCCAGATGCACATGAGCTGGACGCCTCGGGTGACGAGTACATGTAGCAGCTACAGGCATAATGCTGTATGCTGGCTCTTTTCATCTTGGGTAAAATGATAAAACCACACAACACAGGACTCCACTTTTTCCAAAAGAATCCTTTATTTTTAATCTGTAAATCTGACTGCAAAACTTTCATTAATAAGAGATGAGCTTTCTCCATTTGATCTGCTCACATTATTGGCAGGCTCTCTGGTAAAACATACAATGAGATGCATGTTTTTATGTTTACTTCTGCAGTAAATACAAAACAAAATTGCACTGACAACCGCTGAACATCATACACAAGGCTCAAACAGTCCCCTAGTACCCTTGAAACAATAATTACAAAACAAAGTACAGCATGCCTACATTCAGCAGAAAGCAAAATTAGTAATGAAAGTCTTTCAGTTGCACGAACAACAACCATTGCTTTCCCCCTGCCCTTTAAAAAGCCCATGTTCCTGCCTGCATGGACCAATGGGATGGCATTGTTCCTGCCTTCAGTGACCAATGGGATGGCATTGTTTCTGCCTTCAGTGACCAATGGAATAGCCTGGACAGTAATAGACCCTACAAGGCAAAGCACCATCATCATCATCCCCAATCATCGTCTAACCAAAGTGGATCATTCATGAAGCAAACTTTGGAAAACTCTCAGAAACCGAAACACATACACAAAAGCTGGCCAAGAGGTACAAGCCCATTTCTTTTCAAATATTAAAAAACAGGCCCTCACCTCCCATTTGCCTCCAGTTTCCCATTAGTCTTAAATCTGCTTCATGAATGTACTCTACTCTTTCCTGACAGCAGGCCTAATTTAGGCTTAATAATCATGTGCCCCCCAACCCCCATCCCCACTCCAACTGTACACATCTCTTCTTTGACTTAGTGTGTAAGAGAAGCAGCTTTTCAATCAGGCAGTAAAGCTACCTAAAAGTAACCACCACTAAACCAACAGGATAAATAACGCCATAAACGGCACCAGGCGGCCTCAAAGGAACGGCACATTGTGTGTCTTAAAATGCCAGGTTAAAGTGTTTACTTCTTACCTAAAGGATCACTTTAAAATTCAACCACATACACTTTGCACAATCAAATTCTTTCAAATAAGGGGAAATTTCTCTGATATACCTTTTTGCCATTACTATTTTACATACATATTTTATATATAGGGTCCAGTCAATAACTGCTTATAAACAGGAAGAGATCAGGCGGCTTTTCTCCACAGTGGATCAGTGCCTGGCCGCTGTTACTTTGGATCCTCGATGGTTCCTTTGCTAAGGTCAGTCATTTTAGGATACTTGACTTTCTTCTGGTCAAGTTCATTCTGGGCCCACAGTAAGAGCTTCAGTAGTTTGGCGAGTTTCGGCGTTGATTCCCTGTTTTCGTAGTCCAATACGGCCTGATTGACCTCACTCCAAACCTGTGGAATCAACGAAGGCGTTTGTTTTTAGTGAAGGTGCATCATTCATTGCATATTGATAGACAAGACACTTTATCAATCCTGATGGAAACTGCAGGTTTACAGTAGCACAACATACACATTTCAACAGTAAAAAAATACATTTGGAAAGTAACATGAGAGGAAACAAACAGTATTAATGCAAAGAATGTCAGATAAAGTATTGCCCCCGAATTACATAGCAAGTTAATATCTGGCCACTGAATATAAGGTATATATATAGAGCAAATAAGCCCTGGGAGCTTTCTGTCAGGTAACATAACATCAGAATATCCTGCTGCACCACAGTTATTCCCAGGCCGCGTCCTCAGCTGCCCCCACCCACTGTCCCCTGCCCCTCCCTCATTAACC
>JAODKC010000130.1:9755046-9766877 GCA_026777985.1 Mormyrops attenuatus
TTTTTGTGGGGGCGGTGGTTGTTTTTTTTTTTTGGGTTTTTGTTTGGGGGGGGGGGGGGGGGGGGGGGGCGCTGGGTGCCCCGCTGCCCCTCCACACTGCAGCTTAATCTTCAAGATCCATTTGCTGGTTCCCATTTCCCAGTGGCTTCATTGTAACGTCAGGGCAGCCCCCCCCTTCCCCCCGTGCTTCCCGGTTTCTCACATGGTCTCTCCCTGACTTCCTGCTATAGTTCTGTGGCAACCGATTTAAAACTCCGCCATTTTTCTTTTTGAGTGTTATGTCTGGGGGAGTCGCTGACACTCGCTCTTGTGCTTTGCATTCCTACCAGCTTGGTGTCCCTCCCGTGCCAAGCGGGGGTGTGGCCCTCATCGTGCCTAGCCAGCCATACTGGACCCTCAATGAATATCCCAGCTTGGGTTTTGAAAGTCGCTCTGTGGGTCTCGTGTGTTAATTTCCACCCCTGGTCACTCTCTGCAACCGCTGATGACGTTAGCTGTAGCTGTAAACGTCTCTGCCAATGCAGACGGTCCCATTAGGGGTCGCTCCCGTTCCATGTTTCCCCTCTGACTGAATTTCCTGCGGGTTGATCCCCTGGAAGAATGAGGTGCTTTATGCTACAAGCTGATCCCGCTAAAGCGCTCATTCCGGGTTGTTGAGTTGGCAGTGGAGTGCACGGCGCCTCCAAGTTGGTCCCGTCTCCGGAGGGCCTCCCTAACAGTGCTTCTCTTCATTTTGTGTGTTTTTGGGTCTTTCTCTGGTTTAACCTGTGCTTATTCTGTGCTTCTCTCCAGACGGGCTACAGGACGTGTTGACATTTGAGTGTCCTTTGAGCTTCTGACGGGCAGATTTATCTCTGAAGAATAAACCCTCAGCTCGGCGGCACATGTTATGCAGGGGTAAAAAAACTGCCTCGTTCTCTTCTCTCACCTTGCAAACCTCAGGATGAAATCTGGTGTCCCCCTCCCCATACTCAGCTGTAATTTAGTCCTTGAACAACTGTTTACATTTTGTTAGCACTGGTGAGTTAAAATGTTTGACAATTGTATAAAAGCCACCATACTGGAAGGACTTTTAAAAAAAATTACTGTGAAATGGCTTATTAAAAATGGAAGTTTCCCAACATTTATCCCAAAGCATCTAACAAATAACTTTGTTTTGTAAGAAGCACAGGTTGGCTGGGAGATGGGATTTTTTTTAATCACAAGTCATCTTCAGCTGTACGTTTTCCCGTTTTTACTTCCACATGCTCTGTGTGCATTGAGCAGGAGATGTGGCTGGGCTCATGCAGGTGAAAATGAACCTGCTTCTGTCTCCTGTTAGCAGAAAACTTCAGTAACTGCATCATTTTCCTTTTGCAAGATCTCGTAATTCTCCTGCATCTTTGTACATATTTCTGTGTATATAGCACTATCCTGTTGACCTGCATTACACTCGTGTAACCAGATCAGAGAGTAATGTGATTTTCTTTGCTGATGTAAACTGGGCCTGTAACAATATTCACTGTTTGTCACGTGCCAGGAAAAAAAAGATTCAAGTGTTTAGTTCATGTCTAATCTCTGCCAACAAAAAAGAAGAGCAGCCTGTCGGAGCATTGCTTGTTGAATGGTTCACTGCAGTTTAATATTTTGTTTGCACGTGGTAGCACAGAGATGATCATGGTCTCGTGGTATAATGTACATGCCACAGCTGAGCTGGGTCTCGCACCATCAGCTCCCACAGTGGGTCACAGTGATCAGATGTATAACCAAGACGCACACACCAGGGAAATAGCTGGTGTGAAAACAACCAATGCTTTGTCTCGTCTTGCTTTTAGTGCCGATGTCAATGTGGGTAACAAGGCTTGAGACACTCCCCAAGGATTTGCCATTAAGTGCAAGCTGTCAAGAGGTAGATGGTACATGTTTCAGACTGTTCAGGATCCGAGACTGGCAGATTTATTTTAAGAATCTTTAAACCGAAAATAGTGTCATAGTAATGTGTGTTGTATTTATTTTTCAATGTTTTTAATAAAAGCATAGTTTTAATGGTATGTAATTTAGTTGCGACCATTAAACTGTGTTTCACAACTTAATGGTTGAACTCTGCTGTACATAAACTTAAATATAACTAAAGTAATAGTTTTGTTTTAGCATGGTCACATCAGACAGGAAAAAAAGAAATGTCGGTAATTTATTGAATTTGCTGTTGTAAAATAAATGTTTTGGAACATTTTTGTGGTGCCTTTTGGTATGCGGGTGTGAGATTTTCCCAGCTCTTAATTTTCTCAGTAAAAGACTCATTCAGTGTATCAATTGTTATCAAAATGGGAATGAAATACGCAATATTGTTCCTGTAACCAACAACAGCATTATTAATTTATTTTGTCTTTTTTTTTTCTTTTAAACAAGTGAGGTTACATACTACACAGTGGGGGGGGGGTATACAGTGACTGTGGGATAATAACAAAGCACTGTTGCAGTGATGACTCTAAAAGAAAATACAGTGGAAAAAGGCCAGCGAGTCACAGGTGTGAATTGCAGTAATGACTCATAAAAAAAATAAAAATAAAAAACAATTCACGGTGTTTACTGAGAAAATGGCCAGCGAGTCACAGACGTGCTATACAGTAATGACTTCTATAAAACAAAATACAGTGTTTACTGAGAACAAAGCCAGCAAAATGATATGTAACGAAACAGCAAGGAACTTTTGTCAATTACTACCAACCAATATGTAACCTTTCTTTCATCTCCACCTTCTTTATTTGAATCAGAGACACTGAAATAAATAATCCACATTAGTCACCCCAGTATTTCAGTGATTCACATGTGCTTGATCCGCCCATGATTATAATATATACTGGGGGGGACACATCCCCCTAAAAATCAGATGTGCTCCCCAGTATATATTATAATTACAGCTTTGGTTCCCCCCCCAATGTTGACCTCATGACTACAGCCTTATGCTTGGTGAACTAGCAAGTTCTTCTAGAAAATCTACATCTACTTCCTATGGAAGCTTCTGAGTTTGATTTTGGATGTCCTAGCCCCTACTTGCCTACAGCTTGAAGGACTTTCTTATTGTCACGAGCTTTCTGAACCATCTTCTCAGATCTAGATGTTTGAAGGAATTCTCTGAGAAGATGAAAGGTCAGATCGAGAGAGTTTGGTTTGCCCATCGTGACCAACCTCTTCAGCCGCTCCTCGTCCACTTCGGTCCGCTCTGAACACTTGAGGTCCCCAGTGACAGAACACCCCTGTCTGGAGCTGGCCTGTGTTTGCAGCCTCCTGCTGCTGGTTCCTTCGGGACGTGTTGACCTGTGCAGATTTCTAAGCGCAGCCTCATTCTCTGTGTGGAGAACTGGGCTTTGCTGATGCCCAAACCACGGCTCACAGTTTTCAAACAGCCTTCTGTCAAATTCTGGCTGAATGTCAACTGGGTGACTGCTGTTCAACCATAGACATGCCAGAAGGAGCGAGGAGGAAAACAGGATGTGGAATTTGCTCATGACTGTTACCCTCTTACTCCACACCTAGAGCAAAGACAGATAGTACATTAGACAGAAGATTCTGGTTGCTCAGTTTCATTAGAGTGCACGCCATTCTCATCAAGCATCAAGTGATTCGTACTATGAGAATAATTGGCACAACAATGAAAACCAAAATTTATTGACTTTAGTTCAAATTTCACCACTAATCACTTTAACATGCTTAAAATGTAGACTGTTTGCACAATCATGAAAAACAAAGAACCACAATGACCAAGAATTCACTTACGATGTCACTGTGCTGCAGCTGAAGACCGTGTTTGCAGGAGGGACAGTGCCGAGCTGTGCTGTGGTTCTCAGCCATCGTGTTTTATAGTGAGACGCACGTCCTGCTTCTTTGGGCAGAGTGATGGAGCGGACACGCTTGTTACCGTCTCACGTGACCTACCAGCTTTATCTGAGAGCAGCCCACTCTTCTGATCAGCGAATCGAACCATGTTTTTCATCTAAGGGAAGATGGGATTTCTGAATCACTAGGCTGAGAACATCTTCATTAAAATGGGCAACATCTGGACAGTCAGATGTGAGTGGGATTTCTTCAATGAAAATATATAATTAGAATAAAAGTACAATCTGAGTTGCTCAGCTTTGGATCGTGGGCCATATTCCAGTCTCCTTTTAGTTTTATCTGACTCAAAGCTGTCATCACACTGTATATTTTATCTAGGTACCATTTTAGGTAAGACACCATTTGATGTTGCGTGAGGTGATTCTGTGCACACACCCAGCACACTGCAAATCCTGCTCTAGAGGCAGCGATGCACAGAAAGGGATCACAGATACACAAACCACCAGCTTCACATCCTTCCAGTAAGAGGTAGAAGAAGCTAAAGGCCAGATGGGAAGATATAGTGAAACGTCTACAACAAGGGTGGCCAACAGGGGCCCCCTTAAATAGGTCTAAAGATGGCCCCCGGTGGCCAATATTATTTGCAAAGGGGCATGCAGGCTTTTGGTATAACCTTTAGTTATGTAATTAGGGAGCTATAGCAAAAACCTGCATAGTGATTGGCAGGAGTGTTGCTAAAGATTTTGGGCCCCATGAAAGCATATCATATTGGGCCCCCAAGTCCAGACCAATCCAGTTATTTTCCAAATTTTTTAGAGCCCCTGTCACTCAGGCGCACTTGGAATCATCCTAACTGACCCCACCCCCTATGGTGCCCCTGGTGATTGGCCATCCCTGGTCTATAAATATTTAGACCAGGGCTATTCAAATCATGGACCTCAAGGATCAAGCACTGCTTATTTCCTAGCTTTCCTTCACCTGTGAACCAGGTGTGAAGCCTCAGTGGCCAATCAGAATCAGTAAATATTACATTAGCTACCTGGAAGAACTGAAAACAAGGCCTGGATTTGGAATCGAGGGCCAGATTTTAAGAGCCCTGATGGAGCCAGAGGTGCATAGTTCAGGTCCAAAAAGGAAAAATCCAGACCAAGATTTTATTTCAACCCACCAGCTGAGTATTCTGTGACTGTGATTCTATATAGAGTTGAGTATATAGAATCACAGTCACAGAGCGCTCGGCTGGTTGGTTGTTTACAGTTCAAGTTAATAATACATCAGGCTCAGGTTTATTTAAAATTGCTATCAATCTAAATCATATTATCAGCTTGGTGTCTTTTGTTAGACACCCCTGAGATGTGCTGTCCGATCCATTGGGGAGGTATGTTTGGAGTTGTTTTCCCAACTGAGAGTTAATTACAACAAGCACAGCCGTTAGGGCCCATGCCTTGCACCTCCCCTGCTACCTCGGGCACCGCCTCACCAGATGCCCCATTTGATTGACAGCTGTGGTGTGTGGAGGTGAACTATAAATGAAACTGGAAACGTTGCTTTTAACAGAAGAAGAGGACCAGCCTGGCAAATGGCATCAAGGGAATCGCATGAAGCACAAGAAGAATCCAGCAAAGACTCGAGGAGGCGGCCTCTTGTCGTGATCAGCTTTTCCTTATAGTCCATGAGCGTCATGTTCCTTAGCGGTTCACACTGTGGTTTATGTCATCATATTATTGAGAAAACAAACTGCTCCACACAGATAACCATTGTCTGTCCCAAATGCATTTTCATTGCCTCAAGGCCTGTTATATTTCCTTTATTTGTTATTTTACATTTGCTTAGTAGGCACTCTCAACAATGAAACTAGGTTAAACGCCAAATACACAGAAAGCAAAGGTTTCCACAATGACCAGGGTGTGAAGAATGCCAAATACACCCCAGTGTGCTTTAGGCATCTCTGATAAATCATACGGATTCATTGTGTGTAGGAAAAAAAAAACATTATGTCCGACATTATCTATAACCGCTTTTCCTGCACTGGGCTGCAGTGAGAGCACCTTACTACATGTCTCTTACTATAACCTATAATCCTGAAGGTATGCTTGAACAGTGCCTCCCACAGCACCGTTAAGCTGCCCTTATTGCGAATGTGTGCCTAGCTCCAGGTGCCGTGATGAACTGGGCTTGATCGAGGTATCCTGCAACCTGTTTTCCAGAACGTGCTCTGGATTATAGTAAACTTAATTAGTTCAATTATTGTTCAAAGTTAATTAAATGTCCTGTTGATATCCCGTCTTGATAGAATTCTGAACCAAAAGCTGAATTTTAATCAATTAATTACAATAATAATAAGTTTTATTATAGTCAGTGCATGAAACCTGACCAAAAATGAGGTTAACCTCATAAAATTTCCCCAGACATTTAAATGTAAAAATATATCGCACATGACCGAAAATAGCTAACTAGTTAGGAAAAGGAGACGGAGTGCCACTCAGGATGGTGACACGCCGGTTAACGTGCTGTCTCTATTATCTCAGGATTAAAGTAACTTCTGCAATAATAATAATAATAATAATAATAATAATAATAATAATAATATGATGATGATGATGATGATGATTGATGATGATGATGATGATGGACGTGGACAGGCTCCGCTACGTCACCGTCCGCGCCGGAAGGACGCCGCCCGTAGAGCCGCGCGCATCGAGCGAGTGAGTTGACGGAGCGCCTGGCACTGGACAGCTTGTTGTTACGGTGGGGCGACGCTGCTTACTGTCAATTACTTGTTTTCGGTCATTAATAAGAAGTAATAGGTGCATTATACCCTCTGCTTCCAGCAGGTATTAAAGGAGCGTCGACATTCGTACACCTGCCGCCATGGATTCCGCAGGGCAAGGTAAACACGGTCTCCTTGCGGCGTCACGCTTCGTCTTTTTCTTCATTCCTTTTCCCTTTTTAAGCTAAAAACGCGCCCGGGGCTGCCGCTCTGTTCCCGCTGTTTGCTTCCTGACATGGTGGTGCTTATCTGGACTCCGCGGCCCCGTTGTACTTCTGTCCTGTGGCTTGTCGCCCGGCTCCGCGCCCTGTTTTGGCAGATACCCTTGTCTGTTTACGGGATAGTGGCCGCCGCCTTTCTGCGAGTTTCATTTCGTCTGATGATGTGTCGCTGTTGCTCTCTGTAGGAATCAGTGCCCAGTGGGTTGTGTATGCAGTATGATTTTATATGTGTGTCAGATGGCAGCGGTTATGCCCGTTAAGACGCAGGTCAGCCTCCGGTTTGAGGAAATGACCGCGATGGCGGCTGAAGGAAAGGTGGATCCCGTCTGTACATGGTGAGTCATGCTTGCCTCCCTCTCTTTTACTCTCACTCTCTGCTCCAGACATCAACCTGAACTCTCCCAACAAGGGCCCGCTTGCAGATGCTGCACCGGAGCTGCCTGAGGAGGGTGCTGTTAACACAGCTGAGGGCAGCTTGCCCCCGGGCCTCAGTGAGGAGGAGCAGGAGGAGCTGAAGTTGGAGCTCATCAAGGTACCGTCCCACATTGCAGGGCCCCCATCCGGCTTCACCCCCAACCCCCCCCTTCCGCGGACATGTGGCATGTGCAGTTGAAGGTCAGGTCACATTAACCATGTAACCAAAGTGCCATTTCAGATGTACCATATACACATCCGCACTTAGCAGGCATTTAGATTTTTCCGGAGCCTCCCTGTCACTGTGCCTCACGCTCCTGCAGGTAGAGGATGAGATCCAGACCCTGCGGCAGGTGCTGTGTGCCAAGGAGCGGCACGCAGGGGAGCTGAAGAGGAGGCTGGGCCTCACGCCGTTGGAGGAGCTGCGGCAGAACTTGAACCGCGGCTGGCAGGACATGCAGACATCCACCGCGTGAGGGGAGGGGAGGGGAGGGCGCCGCCTGGGGGTGAAAGGCACCGCCTGGGGGTGAAAGGCACAAGATCTGTGCAAAGTTACCATTTAACAGCAGATTTAAAAAGCAAGTCAGGGAACAGAGGATCATCTACTGGTGTCCATCTCTGATGTGTTAGGGTGTCTAACTGTTAAAGACAGCTGCAGGATGCCTGAGCCAGTGTGTCTGTATATGTGGCCTCTGCCGGTCCACTGGGCTTCTGGGGTACAGATGGTGAAAGCAGGGCTCCTAAGGCTATCTCACAGCTTTTAAGAGTTTAAGAAGAATCTGGAAAAAGCTGGACTTGCCTGATGTATTTGTGTCATGCCTCTTTGCAGCTATGTGAGGACCACGGAGAAGCTAGGAGAGTGGAACGAGAAGATGACCACCTCTGACCTGTGAGTACCTTTGCTCCTCCTCCCCAGCTTGTCTCTCGAGTGATCGTGGTGCCTTGTCCATTTTGGTAGACACCATGTTCATTTCTTTCCACCCTGACCCTGTGCTCCAGCCTGTCGCTGAGTGATCACGGTGCAATGCCGGCTTTTGTGGTCATCCTGTTTGTTATTCACGCCCTGACCCTGTGCTCCAGCCTGTTATGAAGCCAGCTAGCTCAGTGGGCTCAGCCAGCTGTCAGTCGCTCTGCCCTTTTCTGGCCCCGGGCCCCTGAAATGCTCTATCCTTCATCAGGATTGCTAATCATGCCGCTTCACCGTAGTCTTGAAGGGGTCATGTGTTACGCTGGCTTATGGTTTAGAGTTGTTGTTTTTATGAGAAGGTTATATTTCCTGTCTGCTGTTGGAGTCAGAATATTATGATGCAGTATTTAGCCAGAAAAGTGTCCTAGGTTTAAGTGCAGAATGAATTTTGGCTGCATTAGTATATATTTCAGTGCAAAGCGACACCAGCTTTACAGCCTGCTGCTCTCGCTTGTCCTACCAGAGAGCCTGCCCCAGCACATGCCCTGGGTATGCGCCATCTGGCCGGCAGCTAAGCCAGCCCCCAATTGGCTGCTGGGGAAGGTGGAATGTGGGTGGGGTCTGAGTGTTGCGACCGCTTCAGTGCCATTGTAAAAGTCTGGGCTGGTTTTGTTGTCTCCTGAACGGGTGAGCCGTCACCTGGCGTTTATCTTTATCTTTAAATTAAGAACTTACCGGTTTTGGCATTTCATACAGTTTTGTACCTTTGGTAAAGCACAGTATTTAGTTTCTGGACAGAAATGTAGGTTGTTAAAACATGGTTTTAGAAATCTGTGTCATTTTGTTTTGTTCATTAGGTTTTGCTGCACTCAGCTTTGCCCTGGAAGAGTTTTGTGTCCAGAGTGTAGAGGTGGGCGATACATCGATTTTATCGATTAATTTGATTTTACACACGAGCGCCAAAAGCGGAACTAATGCGACGCACAGTTCTTCACGGGTAAATTAATCCAGAATTAAGCATGCAGCAGTCCCAGTTTCCAACTGTGCGCCATATGATAAGAATGGGGCACGGTGGAAGGCGATAACAAATGCTGTCGCGATGTATATTGCAAAAGACATGGTGCCCATACATACTGTGGAAAAGCCAGGATTCATTAACAAGTTTTTACAAGTTTCTAAAAGTGTTTACAATGGCGTGGTCTGCCATCTCACAAGAATCTTTTTTGCCTTGTCAGATTGCACTTTAATCCTAAAGTAAAAAAACTAAATAAACTTAAAGCTTGTTTTGAACCATTTATTTGTCATCTGTAGTTTGATTTTGAGTAGGGGAGGGGAAAATCGATTAAAATCAAAAATCGGATTTATTGTGGAAAAAATCAGAGATTTTATTTTTAGGCCATATTGCCCAGCTCTACCAGAGTGGTTTCGTGTGGTTAAGCGCCTGTACCATCGTCGTCTTAAGAACATAAGAACATAAGAAATTTACAAACGAGAGGAGGCCATTCGGCCCATCAAGCTCGTTTGGGGAGAACCTAACTAATAGCTCAGAGTTGTTAAAATCTTATCTAGCTCAGGTCGTCAGAAGACCTTTTTGTTTCTTTTGACTCAAAAGAAATTATCTGTTTTGATTAGTCCTGCTGAAGGCTTTTCATCAGGTAGCTGCACTCAGGGTGCCTGGCACCGCCCCTAGTGTGCTGTTCATTGCAGCTTTTCATCTTGTGGCTGCCAGGGACCGCTACTCTGCAGTCTACTTCACGAAGCAAGATTACTTGCTTAGCCAGATAATTTGTCAGATTTATGGTAGTCTAGCTAATCTTCATCCTCTTCCATTTACCCCAGACTATCCAACAAGTTATCCGGCTAAGCAAGAAATCCTGCTTTGTGAAACAGGCCCCTGATCTTCATTCTGATCTCTCTTGACATGTCTCCCCCTGTTTTACCTGCACTGCACCGTGTGTTTGTAGGTGTCTCCCAGCATCAACAGTTCGGCAGAACCTGAGCCCATCGCAGGTGATCTGCTTGTGACATCTTTAGTTCCCAGCTCTGGTCATTTCATCTCTGTTTACATGGGCGTCTGTCCAGTGATGCCTAGGATTTGGCATCCAAAATGAACCTCAATGGTTAACAGCTTCCAAATTCAATAAATTCCCCTCTTGTCAACCAGGCTACTAGGACTTATTTTGAAGTAGAAAATATTTTGAATTCCACTTTGCATTTGTGCATTGTCAAGTTTTCCTGCTGATTCCTGGCTGGTGTGCAGTGATTTGTAAATGAGGAGATTGTGTTACCTGTGAAAGCGACTGTACAGAGCAGCTGAGTATCTTCACATCCTGCGGCTGCCTTTCCATGACACGCGAGATGGCTGCTTTCATTGTTACTCAAGCTTCCGTTTTGGATTGTAGCGCCATGGCTACACGCCTACAGCCTGGCTGCCCCTCCCTCAGCTTTTGTGGCAGCAGTTTGTCGGTGTTATGATTAAGGACTTCTCAGTAACGCATTCAGCTCAAGGTCCCTGGATGAACATGGGTGTGGTGCTGCAGTCGGAAGCCAGATTAGGACCTGGTGATCCTCCCCAGCTGTGTGTCGCCTCTCTGACTGCCCTCTCATTGCAGTGAGGCCTTGCACAGTCAGTGATATCATTTCCTCTCTGATCAGCTTTGAAGCAGCAGCCAGCATGTGACACCAGTAGGGGTCAACCGATTATCAGCCTGGTCAATTATTGGATTGGATTGAATATTCAGCATTTTTATGCTTATTGGAATAGTTTTTTCTTTCTGATTGCTGATAAATTAATAAAAAAATTAGCTACTTAGGCTCTGATGTAGCCACCTCTCTGTAG
This sequence comes from Mormyrops attenuatus, assembly GCA_026777985.1. NCBI lineage: Eukaryota > Metazoa > Chordata > Actinopteri > Osteoglossiformes > Mormyridae > Mormyrops > Mormyrops attenuatus. The sequence continues at coordinate 9,766,014 of JAODKC010000130.1, forward strand.
TCACCACTACACAAGTAATGTTCCGCACACAGCACTATCTGATAGACTATTTCTCATGACTTATAACCAGTCAACATTGAAAGCTACTGGGGCATAGACGGGTATATAGGAATGTATGTGCAGTCTGGAGCAGCTCTGGTGAGTGAGCGGAACTGTGTTTCTAAGGTATTGCAGAAGTTATTGCAGAAGTTGCAGTAAACATCATAATCCCCTACACTGAAGTTGCAAAAACAATCTTTTGATCTATTTATGTGATGACAAGCATGCCCAGTTTCCCAGTTAGTGGAAATGCCGGAATAATGCACGTTGTTGCAGTGGTATGGAGTTAACTATAACAAAAAATTAGTTTATGTAAACATAGCTGTATGTAACGTTAGTGGCAGTGCAAATGGAACTGATTTTAGCTACCATATTGAGAATGTGAGATTACTCACCTGTAGGAGTCGGTGGTTTTACGTGTTACAGGTCTCTGATTGTCATGACAAAAGCTAATGAGGAATCTTATTGGGCTAACTTGAGTGCGATTGTGAACATCACCAAGTTCATAGCGGGTCTGTAATTTAGCCAGCTGACTAGCAAAAAAAAATTCATTGAAGTCTCTGCAGTTTGAGAGGAACAGAAGAGGTCTCACTGGAGAGCACACTGGGCGACTGTTTTTTACACCACCATCTGGTGCTGCCAAATTGGGATTATGAACTGAGTCTCAAATTCAAGTACAAATTTCAGTTTTAATCACACAACTGTCCATAGTTAATCGCAAATTAATCGCAAATTAAATCATTAATTTATTCAACATTTACCATTAAGGGATTTTTTTCAGGTGTTAATATTCTTATCAATATTAGAGTTGGCAAGGCATGATTG
>JAODKC010000130.1:9771789-9784086 GCA_026777985.1 Mormyrops attenuatus
CTGGTTGGTCCACCCCCCACCCTCGCCATCCCCCCCCAATATAGCCCGTCTTAAAAACACCCCCCCCCCCCCAGTGCACATACTCAAACACTGACGACAAGCTTCACGTTATCACTGGGCACTGCAAGCTGTGAACACATGACACCTTTTTGTATTCTAAACTATTTTACACTGCTTGGCTCCACTTTTCTATACCGATATGAATAGTGCATATCTAAACAATGTTGCCAGCTGCTACTTTGGGGTGACTAGCAGGAGAAAACACTACAAAACGGAAACGGCGTCCTGCATCCTGAAAGTAGCCAAAAGCCCACAGGAAATGGAATCACGTCTATTTAATAGTTTAGTGCTCACTTTGCATTTTCCAGCATTCTCCTCAGGCCTCTAACTCTACCGATCAGAATGTGAAACCATGTCATAACCAGGTGAATGTGGGGTCCGCACCCAAATGTTGCCTTATATTTGTCAGGTTCATTGTTGAAAAAAATAAATGTAAGGGGCGGGGGCAAAGCAGCTTCTGAATAGTATACTTATGATAGATTTTCTTTTGGAGCAGAAAAACTTTTCGCAGTCATGGGTTTATTTTGTCTTTTCTTTTAAATCCTTTTTTTCTTGAACAGAAGGAGAAGGTTACTCACTTAGGTTGTGTTCTTTGTAGCTTGATTTCCATGCCATGCATACACGCCACCATTGTTGGTCATGCCTCTTACGTGTCTGTGCTGTGTCAGTCGGGGAGGGGCGGGGGCTGTCCGTATACTCACAGAGACTTAAAAACTGTTGGTAGTGTGTTAGGTTTCCAGGTCAATTTCACTAAAGATAAGCTCTCACTGTCAGTTTAGCATTTGGTTGTTTTGCCGCATTTTCTGTTGCCTTTCTTTTAAGTTAGCGACGGTCATTTACGGGGACGATCCTGGTGGAGCTATAAGGATTTGTAGGTCGGGATGCCACAGCTTAAAGCCTGCTGTCAGTATATACCTCTTTCTTTATAGTACGTTGCCATCCCCAGAGGTCTGCCACATTTCATGTAATGTTTACTAGATTGTGCCAGAACAATGGATGCGATGCTTAAAGGCGCGTAATACATGGTGGTGGGTAAATATATATATATAGTAATGCATTGAAACAGAACCTAATTTGTATTTTCCAATGCCAAGAAAGCAGATATGGCGGATATTGAGTGCAACTAAGGGATAACATTTGCGTTTTGGAAGGATTTTGTTAAATTGTCATTCGTTATATTTTGGCATATAAATAAAGTTTTCCTTTAGACGATTTTGTGTGTAGTGGTCCATTAACACTGGGTTTGCAACAGCAGCTTTCTGCCTTAAGTATTTTTTTAAGTGTTTTTTCGTTAATGATTAACTTGAGTAGTTCTAATGAACATCCTTAATATCTCTCCCTGGTGGTCTAGTGGTTAGGATTCGGCGCTCTCACCGCCGCGGCCCGGGTTCGATTCCCGGTCAGGGAAGTATATATTTTTGTAATGTATTGCTTTATGATTTGTGCCCATACACGTTCCGAGACCACTCTTGTTTTTCACTGTCTGCGTTCCGGCACATTTTCGGATCCGGCAGCTCTGTGGTCAAAACATTAACGTAAAATAAGTTTTTTTTATTTACAGACCACTTTCCAAGCAATATCACGTACGTCCTTTGTTAGTTTAGATTCTTAAAAATACATATCATGTTTTCAGCACCATGTTTCGGATGCACTCCGGGACCTGTACGCCTCGTCTCTCGTAGATCCTTCGCGGACCGAGACCTTCTGATTTACCAGCTTAGCACTGTGTATGATACATGGAAGATATGGCATTGCATTTGAATTTATTTAGCACATTACTAGTATCAACGCCTTTTGCTACAAAACCATATGGAGTAGATTTGGGCATGGACATGCCCCTACCAATACTGTGGTGTACTGTATGCAATTAGGAGATGGGGGCTCATTTTAATCCCCACCAATGTTGAAACCAAACCTACGCCCTTTGGTTACTAAAGCCGCCTTATATTTAAATTCCCATATATATCCGTATATTCTCAGTTTGTAGACCGGCCGTAACATACTGTCAAACAGTCTTCACTAAAGATTTGCAATCTCAAATGTGTGTGTGTTTTATATGACATGTGTGTGTGTATATATATACACACAAACACACACAGTGCCTTGGATAAGTTCTAGCGATCTTGACCCAAATGAGCTTTTAGGAGGAGGATGGATGGAGACATTTGTTAACCTCCTCGTGTAAGCTGAAAATTAGCATCTGGTTTCTTAATCACATTAACCCTAATATTAAAGGGTGCTTCACCTTCGCTAAGTAATTCGTAGAGGTTATCGGCTCTGCGTTTGTTTGTTTGTTCGCCACGAACTCCCTTCGCCATCGCCCACCCCCCGTCGTGCTGCCAAACAAGCCTTTGTCTTCTTCAGAGAGGCGCTCGGCTTCGAGGTCGATCACGTGTCCTGAGGACATGACGTCACCTCGAAATATATAAATACCTCCTGTCATTGTTCCTGTAGAAGGTTCGTCCCGACTGAACGGTACGACGGTTGTCGAGGGTTTTACCCAATTTTTAAATCACAAATGGGCCCCGTCGCCTAGCGTTTCCTCCTCTGAGCCTTGCCAACAGACACCTTGAGCTGCTTTTGGTGCTGTTTTAACATCGGCAGACGTCGAAAAGGTGAGTCTGTCGGTTGGCAGGAGAATGTTGTTTACGTGTATGTGCAGGGGATGGATATAAAATGGCGAACGGCGCAGAAGCGTACACATCGGTCAAAAAATAGCAGATTTCGCTCGCCTAGCTTCGTTTTCCGTGTTATTATCCGTTTGGGGATGTGAGTTTTGTGCCATGGTCCCGGCGGGGTGCTTGTTGATTTTGACTGGTGGCTGTCAAGATCCGGCGACCCATCCTTAATTCCGCTATATCCACGCCTTGTGTAATCCGTTATTCAGAGCTGCATTTGTTTGACGGTATTTTTTTGCGCACGGTGGCCGAGTGAACAAGCTCATTTGAAAGGACTGTCGCACTGTGTGCCCCACATTGTCCTCTGGCAGTAATTAAAGGAGTGTGGTATTGGCACGTACCTATGCGTGACCACCGTGACACCTCTCCCGTGCAGCATCTGCAGCTAAAGGTTTGCAGTTGTTAAATCTGTTTGCTTTGTTGTCTAGCTACAGGGTTGATAGTCTAGCCGAAGCTCCATTTTCTGCCGCTTAGGTTTTGTCTCTGGACCCTGCACTCCATCAGGGCTTCACTCAGGCGAGGCTCAGCCTTTGTGGTACGGTTCAAATTTCCCAGATGTCTCTGGGGGTGTGTTACTCGGTGGGTGCGAAAGGTTTAATCCTGTGACTGGCAGAATAATCGTATCACTACTGCACCCCAGTTCAAAACCCTTAACTCTGCCTCAGGGTTGCTGGCTATCCATGTGCTCTGACCATAAGCTGCATCTTTCTTGGAGAAAGACTGGGTTTGTGAACCCCGAAGAATTCCAGTGTACATCAGTACAAACAGCAAGTCTGGTATCTTATAAGCATGGTGCCAGATCAGTCTGTCTTCTGCAAACTCAGATTCAGAGTCAGCCACCTCGGCGTGGGTGATTACCTCCACATGGAGTGATGGATCGTGGGGGTGGGTGGCTAACTGTCAGTAATGTGGGAGGACGGTGAGTGGTGTATAAACCGCTTCATTCCAGCTCGTCTGCTCGGTGCCTCGGGGACCCTGGATTTCTGCATTACTGTGACTCACACCCTGACCCTCCTCTCTCCAGGGTTTCCAACACAGCGTGCACAAGGCTAGAGGAATGGCAGCCATCCCATCTAGTGGCTCCCTCGTGGCCGCCCATGACTACTATCGCAGTGAGTCTTCAGCTCACAGCCGCATGTTAAGGCATTAAGGTCGAGGCTTGGTGGGACACCTGGTGTGGTTGTGCTCTACTCCCATGTCTGGTATTTACAAATACAGTAACAACACTTGGTATGTAGCATGTTTTCAGTACTCACCACCCCAGGGCATCTGTTTGCTCTTGTTGTATTTGTGCTCATGTATTTTATAAAGACCAAGGCCAGGACTGCATGTGCTGTCAGCAGCCCTCGTGTTTAGCTGCTGACTTCAGGGCAGAAGGACAGTAATGATTAAGTTGAATTAGTGACTAAAGGCTACAGATTGAGATGTCGATGGGCTGCAGCAGTTGCCCCGCTGGACAGATTCCATTTTTTGGGTCAGAGCCCGGCTGGGAGCAGCCCTGTGATGCTGTGCTGCTCTTGCAGGGCGCATTGGTTCCACCTCCAGCAGCAGCTCCTGTGGTAGCTTGGAGTCCTCTGGGGAGCTCATCCCACACCACCCAGGTACCGTGTCACGGGGGGACCCTGGAGGTGACTTGGTGCCTCTGGGAGCAGACATGTTTATGTTCCTATACCTTTTCCTTGTCATCCTCAAAGCTTCAGAGGAGCCCATGGTTTCCTGTCCTTGACCTGAATTAACTGCGTCTGTCCCCTCAGGTCTTCCCCGGCAGGATTCTGGCCACTGGTGGTCCACTTTCTTCTTTGGGAAGCATAATCAGCCTGGTATGATCACCCAGGCTGAGTCCCAGCAAAAGTAAGTTCATGCGCATCTCTTGTTGACTTGGCCTAATGGCAAATGCTTGGTCCTGAGAGGTCTCAGTGCCTGACTGCATTTATTTCCAGAATTTCTTTCTTGGGATCAAAATCCATCCGCCGTTTACTACAACCAGCTTGTTCGGTTTTCTTTATCCCCATTCTTGCCGCTCTCTCCCACAGGGTGGGTGTGACCAGTGGGGCCAATGGGCAGGTGACCTGTGTTGCCAGGGAGATGGTGATGAAGAGGCAGCTGAGTGAGGGCAGCGAGGCAGGCGGTGCGGATGCAGGGGGGGCCCCCCCACCCTCGTGAGCCACAGTGCTGCGGGCTGCTGCTAGGCGACGGCGGCGCCTCTCCTTTTTTTAAAATTTTCATTTTGGTAGCAGTGGGCTGCTTTTTGTTCGAATGCTTTGGCTTTTTGTTTAATCGGCTGTCCGAGCAACATTACATGTAACAGTGCAACAGGGGATGTGCTTGTGTGACCCATCCCATTTCTCACTTGAAATAAAGTAACATTGCAGCCCGCCTGATTGTGTCCCTGGGTCTGCATTGGTTCCTAATCTACAAGTCCAGTTTAAGGCATTTCCAGGTACTCTAAAGATGACACGTCTTAAATTTAGATCCAATGATTGATGGCCATATGGTGCATTTTGATGGGAAGTTTATACCACAATTCCCATGGAACATTTTATGGGAAGTTTGTTCCATGAGAATTGTGGTATATTTTATGAAAGTCTCTGCTGTTAATCACTGTGGGTTCAGACCAGTGTTGTATATTAACGAAGTAATAATACTTCACTACTGTACTCAAGTGTATTTTGGGAGTATCTATACTTTACTTGAGTTTTTTTATTTTGTCAACTTTCACTTCACTACATTTCCTAATTTAATTGCGTACTTTCTCCGATACATTTTCAGCGCGGAGTGTCGTTACTCGTTACAAAAATCAAATTAGATTTGGTGTTTTCTCTGCCGCTCTTAGTTTAGGTGACTGCAACAAAAGCTTGAGGAAGCTGACTTGTAATTGTTCTATGAATCACGTGACGCGACGTGCAACACGCATCACTCCACACTCAACCTGTCGGCTATCTGTTGATGTGAACACTGAGCAGCCGTCCCATAAGCAGTCATGGAGGAAGAAATAGCGGAAGCAGCGTCGGCTACAAACAATGGAGAAGATGAGCAGCACCCCTGGCCATACTTAATTAAACACAATGTTTTCTTACGTAGGTGGGAAAGATTCGTCCTATCGGATGAAATGCCTCTTGTGCCTGCCTAAAGCCATCAACATTTTGGCTTTTAAAAGCTGCCCGTCCAATCTAAAGAAGCACATTGAGATAAGGTGAGTTAATGGTAAACACCAGTGAATTAACTTCGTTATCACGATTAGCCTGGATAAAAGCTTGGGGTGAGCTTTGTGTCTGATGTCAGGTGGACGTTTTCTTCTCTTGCTGATAGGCTGGTTAGGACATCTGAATCACTAATATTAACTTGGACTTTGTAAAACTTATTTTAACAATAAACATTGAAATAGTTATTTAAGCTGTAAAACAAGGTTTTGTGACTGAGATTATGAACCCCATGCTGGTAATATGATAAACATTGTTTTCAGAAATGATTTAAAATACGTTAACATTAACCTGTACTTCTTTTTTAACAATAGCCTACTCCTGTTTGGGTTTTTAAAGCCCTGTTTTTGAAGTGTGTGATGTAGGCAAAATTTTTCTTTACCAAGCTTTAAAATGCTGAGTAAACGTTTTAATATTAAAAGCTTAGACAGCACTGTTATTAACGTTTACTTGCACTTGTACTTTCATTATTCAAGTACAGTTAGTTATAGATTACTTGTAATACTTAAGTACTGTAAATACTAGATACTTTAAGACTTTTACTTGAGTGGAATTCTAGTTGGTGACTTGAACTTTTATCAAAGCAAATTTTTGGGAGGGTATCTGTACTTATACTTAAGTGTGACTTCCGGGTACTTTATACGAGACTGAGACTGATGGTTCAGACTGATGCAGCTTGTGTAATGCTTTAGAATACAGGGCACCTGAATCATCATGCTGGCTTGAGCACTTAAACGGGTATAAATAACTGCTGCATGGCATCCTGGTCAGCTGCTGCCCTGCATGACTGGACAAGCACACGGCCCCTGCTAATGCAGCTTGCTAGATTAATAAAAGCACACTGTTGGCAACCTTCACTTCCTGAAAGGAAAGTGTGTGACTTCCCTGATATCAGTGCAGGGAATGTTTGTATTTTGGGCTTAACACTGAATTCTGTGCGCCATGGCCCAAAGCTAAGATCCGTCTGACAGGTGAAAGTTTTTTCAGCCTCAGTGTATTCTCTTCTGCTTCTGTGTGCGTACCACAGGCCCCCAAATGCCCCATGAAGCGTCACTGTTTCAGGCGGCTCTATCCTCTGCTGAACCATTATTAAAATGGCACAAAGGCAAAGTCAGCCCCGCCAGTCCTGACTGACCAGTGTGAGCCGGTTTGGGACAATGACCCTGTAGCTGAGCCCACTGCTGAAACAATGCCGGGCTTTGTGCTCCCCTCAATGTAGCCACTGTGCCGAATGCTTTCAATACTGCTTGTCAATAAGCAGCCTGATGAGTCCATTTGGGCCGTCAAGGAAGTAATTCGATGCTGCCATCCGCCGCTGTTTAGCTGTTCTGGTTAAATTATTTTACTGAAAAAGGTATGTTTATGGGGTGGTTACCAATCAGCAGGATGGTTTTTTTTTACCATAGATACCATGTATAGTCAATGTCCTCTTTTTAGAGATACATCACCCGGCTGGTTGTCTTCATTCTGCTCTGTCACGTAGATGAGGGGTTGGAAGTAGCAGGGTGCATAGTGACCTTCAGTGCACAGGCCTACTTGTCAGAATGATTCTTAGCGGCTGTCAGCTACATGGCCAACTCTTTCACATCTTACTCTACTAAAATGAACGTTTTGTAACTGTGATGTTGTAGCCATAGACAAACGGTAAATCAAACTGTAACAGCACTTGACTGCAAAGTGACCGTCGAGTAACACCTTGCTCACTCTCTTAGCGCCTTTGAACAGCTGATGAGTACCTGGGATGTTTGTGTTCTGTTACAGACGAGTACTTCCTGAGGGGAGCCATTATTTGGTGAGTGAGTCACCTACCAAGCAAGGCTCTTGGATTGAGGACGGTGTGGGAGCAAGTAGCAGCCCTATTTGCATAGGCTGAGGCCAGACTTCCTGGCACTGTTATGGAGCGAGAGCCATTTTCTGGCACCATGCTGGATATTCTCAGTGTAATGGCAAGGCTAACAGGCTCGATAATAATGATGATGGTGATGATGATGATGCAGTCTTGTATAAAATACCAGAAAGTCACACTTAAGTATAAGTACAGATACCCTCCCAAAAATTTGCTTTAATAAAAGTTCGTCACCAACTAGAATTCCGCTCAAGTAAAAGTCTTAAAGTATCTAGTATTTACTGTACTTAAGTATTACAAGTAATCTATAACTAACTGTACTTGAGTAATAAAAGTACAAGTGCAAGTAAACGTTAATAACAACGCTGTCTAAGCTTTTAATATTAAAACGTTTACTCAGCATTTTAAAGCTTGGTAAAGAAAAATTTTGCCTACATCACACACTTCAAAAACAGGGCTTTAAAAACCCAAACAGGAGTAGGCTATTGTTAAAAAAGAAGTACAGGTTAATGTTAACGTATTTTAAACCATTTCTGAAAACACAGATGATTCGTTTCCATATTGTATGTACTTTCCCAAAAGCCGTCAGGTCACACTGGTCAATCCCCCAAAACTGCCCTGCTCTCACATCCAACGTCATTCCAAATGTTTTTTTTTTTTTTTTAATAATTTAATAAAAAAAAATGTATTCACGTCTCGACCTAGATGTCTTTTGGCCGATTTCTGTTCAAGCTAGAAGAGGCTGCATGTACATAGCCTCATGTGAAATGTCAAAGCACATTTGGGAACAACCCCTCCACACCCGATACTCGAAAAGCTGCTGCTTTTATTTCAAACAGAAAGTCAGCTGATGATTTGCATGATGAATCAGGGAGACTGACATTTCCAGAAAGTCTCCTGTTCAAGGGGATAATAGTTTATCTCCTCATCCAATACCGCATGACTTTTTAAAGCAAACCACATTGCTTATTATATAAACCAGTATCATTTATTTTCTAAAATGTTTCCTTAATTACCAGCAGGGAAAAAAATAAACTAAGACAATATTACAAATTATTCAAACTGATGTGATGTAATGCCAAGTTACTAGTGTATTGCTAACCAGTGTTATCTTTTAGGTTCTCTTTAACCTGAAAAAATAACTTGTCTGTAGTACTTACATTTTACATTTGCCTTCCAGCGCATTCAGTTCTCAGGATTCTTACTTGGCCTGTGTATTGAAAATACTCAAAGGTGCCACTAGGTGTCATTAGAACACTGTGACTGTGAAGGGTAATGAGCAGATCATTCATCTCCATAAAATCTCTGCGCAGGTTGGGCTGTATTTATATTACAATATGTCGTCCTATAACGCGGTAGTTCCTGAAATACCATAAGCAATGTTGCAAATTTGTGCTACGGAAACAACAGGGATTATGGGAAGAAATTGGGTTGGGGGCAAAACAATCAAAAACTTCATAAGTAACACATACACGAAAAGACAGGAACTGAAAAGAATTAGCATAGTGTTATAAAGTATAAATAGGTAATAAATAGATAAGAATAGCAAAACAAACACTTGTAGGATAACACACACAGTGAATTGATGCAGTGACTGGGTGTTTCAGGTGTGTGCTTTCCATGTGTTCTGACATACGTCCATGCAGCGTGGTTCTGTCTTCTGGGCCCTATATGATGAAGCTGGATCTCTTGCTTAGCCAGATAATTTGTAAGTGTAAGGTAGTCTGGGCTAAATGTAAATGAATAGCAGCAAAGTACATTTCAACCGGTGTACCTTAAATCTGACAAGTTATCCAGCTAACCAACAAATCTTGTTTCGTGATACAGACCCCTGGTGTTTCTCACAGAAGAAATCACAGATAATCAAATGTGACTTGGCGGGGGGAGATAGGAGCGTTGGTAAGCAGAAAACATTTTCCGCAATGTGCAGAATTTGCAACACAGCTCTCACCGAGACGGCCAGGACAACCTCCAACCCCACACTTGGAGAGGAAGCATAAGGAAAGGTAGACTAAGTAGTTAGCAAGCTAATGTTAGCAACCTGTCTCTGTATCAGAAAAATCGTATAAACCCCTTAATCTAAAGACTACTATACTATATGTTTCAGGACCGTAGTTTCAGTTGTTTGAGAGCAAACAACCTAAACATTTGCCATTTAAGGGTAACGTTAGGTGCTGACACAGCAGAAGCAGCCAATGTTAACTATCACTATCTACCTAATTTAGTGAATTGAGGTAATATAGAGGAATGTAATGTAACATTAGACTGAGTTGACAGCAGATGGTGACACTGATTTTCCTAAGTTAAAGTTTCGTTTTGCTTGTGATGGACAATGGCGAGGAGGCCACATAGCTATAACTTATGTTAGCTAATTTTATAGTGTGTTCTGTTATGTAGACTCAAACATTAGTCTGTTTCTGATCTTGACTGGTCTATAGTACTACAACACTAGTGTGTGTGTGTGTGTGTGCCTGTGTGCATGAAGTGTTTTGAAGTGTTAATGTTTTCAATGAAGAAAAATTCATAAATATCTCACGAGGAAATTCAGTCAAATGTACAGTTTTTCTCAAACAGTAGTATCTTATTTTTATTTAAGGGTGTAATTTTTTTCCATGGATATGTCTTCTGTATTAGAATAGTCAATGATTTAAATTGAGTATGTTTTTGGATTTCCAGTTTTGAAGAATTGCTTTTTTGGCGATAGTTAGAGAAATGTTTGTTATTGTTATGTGTGGACAGTGTGTTTAACTGTGTAAAATCTCCAAGCAAATGAAGTCGGGGAGAAGGGGGGATTCTGCAGTTTAGGATGGAGGTGAGGTTTTCGGTGATTGCTCCTCAAAAAGTGTGAACAGGTGCACAGGCCCTCAGAGCATGCGGGTAATTATCTGTGACACCCATGGTGCACAGTGCCGACTAATGCTGTTTTATACTTTTTATATTGAGTGACATGTGTTTTATGAATGACTTTGTATTGAATAAGGTGAAGGTTGGTATTTGTTGTCATTGTGAATATGCTGTTGCAGGCGTCCATCCAGAAATCAGGGCTGGGGGAAATGTTAAGGTCCCTATTGCAATTCAATTCAGGTAATTTGTTAATAACACAAAACCTGTCTGCACACCATCAAGGTGAACCATGTAATTGCTGGGCAGATTTCATATGACGATGTAATTGATGACTTTGCATCAAGGAAGGCAAGAAAGTCAGGTTTTAGTTGGCATTTGTGCCTGTGTGATTGTTTAGTGTATTAAGTTATATTCTGTATACTGTAAGTGTATTATTCCATATGTGGATTTGTGGGATAAAGAATCTGTGCGATTCATTTATATTTGATTCCCTAATTTATTTGTATCTGTATAATACTTTTTCTAGTTTTGTTAATTTCTTTTTGCTGTATTTGCTCATTTGAATGTCTTAATAAAATCATAGTTAGTGGAATGGGGTTGTGTTCGCCCAGGACGCTAAACACGCTTGAACCACCACTGGCTCCTTCCCAAACATTTGAGAGTGTTATGTTCAATCTACTGACAATTCTGTAAGTTACAATTCTGCAATGATCTCAGCTGCAGATACACCTGTGTCCCTATAACAATAGATATAGAAAAGAATAGGATAAAATTAAAGTAATATAAAATAATTTTTGTTATATAAACCATAGAATGAATGACTTTAAATACCATATCATTGCTTTTGTATGGTAATGATTGCTATTAAAGATCTCCTCCAGAAATGTTTTAAGACACATTAAAAATACTCCTCTTTAGAGCTGCAACTATTAGTCAATCAAATGTTGAAAATCAATCGGCAACGATATTAATAATCTCAATAATCTTTTTTTTTAATGTAAAACACATTTGGTAGTAGGTTCTTAAAAATAAATTCAAGCTTTTATGTGTCAAAAATTATAGTAAATCAGATATGTTTGGATTTTGGGCTATTGATCAGACAAAACAAGGCAATTGAAGACAGAACCTTGGGCTTTAAGAAATGAATGGGCATTTATTAGTCGATTATTCAACAAAATGATTGTCAGATTAATCAGTTATTATCACGGTAGCCTAAATCTTCTTACAATAATTATTTGTATCCGACTTGGTTTTTCCACAAAAGACTCCAATTACATAGTTAGAAATGAATGTCCTCATCGTCTGTCATGTAAAAATCCAGAAACTAGAATATGTTCAAATGTTTTTATGTCAAACACTGAAGTTCTGTACACAAGATGTCTCTTACTTACACTGCAGTTTCCATTCTTTGGACATATGAGACCGAAGTGAAGATGTTTGACCATGAGGCAAATACCAAACACAGCATATCAGTACAAACATCTCATATCAACTGTCAAGCGCAGTGATGGAGGGGTGATTTGGGCTGATTTTACAGCCACAGGACCTGAACACCTTGCAGTCATTGGGTCGACCATAAATGACCCTTTGTCTGCTAAAGTATTGTAGAGTCAAATGTGAGGCCGTCTGTCCAACAGGTAAAGCTTGGCCGAAATTGGTTCATGCAAGA
>JAODKC010000130.1:9794120-9804127 GCA_026777985.1 Mormyrops attenuatus
ACACTTCTGGAGCAAAGCTCTGGGCTAAATGCTGCCACAAGTGAGTATGGGAAAGAGCGACCTCTGGTGAGGCATATCTATGAAGATTGAGCTGAGGAACCATTTCTGCAGATCTCAATGAACCATGAGGCTGGAGACTCTGGAGGGCAGTTGTTTTGCTGCTTTTTATCTGGCTCCATCACAGATGACATTGTTGATGAGAGGGTAGTGTCTGGATGCATGGCTGAGCAGTATCAATCAATCTCTTGCTTGCTGCATTTCAGCTCCACTTGACATTCCCTGGCCACATGAGTAGCAAAGCAGTCCCTGAAGCATCGTCTGTGTTCCGTTAGTAACTTTTTGGGTTCTGTCAGTGGCTTCCAGTACAGTACTTCACTGGAAGTACTACTACCTCTCTTGTCCATCTCTGCTGTATGCGTACAGCTTGAATCTGCTGTTGTAAGTATGTCTGTCTTATAGACAGGTATAGTGGTCTTGTTTCTCCTTTGAAGCGAGATGAGGATAGCTGTCCAGGGCTTAACTAGAGCACTCTCTATCACTTCAGAGATGGCATAGCACTCTTGGAGTCTTGTCCAAGGCAACTGAAGTGAAGCTTGAGGGTTGGTGACTTGGACCGCCCAGATTATTTTAAGATGTTCTAATGTTTTTTTTCTTAGTTATTTTATCAGTAGTGTAAGTGTTAGCTCTAAGCTCTGGGTGGCATTGAAAAAGGATGACCATGGCCTGAAGTTCTCTGAAGTTCTGAAGTTCATATTAGTGGCTGGAGCAATAGGAGACTCCTGTGTGTTTCTAGGAAAATGGTCTGGATAGCTTGCATGCCTGAATAAAGAAGAACCGTGCTTCCGATAGGTCTATAAGGAGGAGTGTGGGAGTGAGCTGGGGTGCTCTGATGCTGGGAAGTACTCTGCTGTGCGTGCCGTGGCATTGTGGGTAAGACATCATGGTTGTACTTCGGGCTTAACTAAGGGGTTTCCCTTTCTAGTATTTGGGGTTGGTGTTTCTGAAGGGGGTGGGGTTAGGGTCGAAGCTGACCTGATCCTGATGTGCCAAGTTTGCCCCTGATCGCTGTGCCTGTGGTGAGATGCCACTCCTGGTACGGCGCATATCCTCACATTCTATTCCGACTTCAGCCTCCAAAACTTCAGCCTCTGCAATGACAGCAGCAGCTGTTTTTTTTTCAAATTGTAGTGCTTATAGGTCTGGTTCTCGTGTAGCCTTTTCCAAATCCAGTCTGATTCTTTATTTCTAGCTCCATTTGTGCGAATGTGACCCTGCAGCTCTAGCTGCCACAGTGGCGCTGGCTACGAAATATTTGGAAGAAGATGTGCACTTAGAATTGCTCACTGGTGATGCTTTTTCATATTTTTCTGTTGTGCAAGTCAAGATGACAACATTGAATTGGAGTGAAACCAGAGAAAAAAAATAGACGTAAAGGACCACTGTGTGAGCAACAGGTAAGTATGAACAGCCTAACACTAACATTGTAGATCACTAAGTATATAACTGGTAAGTATGAAAATTAACAGTATACAACTGGGTGAATATCAAGTAATGTTACCCTCTCTCATTCTCCCACACTTGTGGACAAGACCTCGAGATACTCAAACTCCTCCGCTTGAATCAGTAACTCACCCCCAACCTGGAAGGGGCTATTCACCCTTTTCCGGTTGAGAACCATTACCACAGACTTGGAGGTGCTGATCCTCATTCCGGCCGCTTCACACTCAGCCACAAATCGCCCCAGTTCACACTGGAGGTCACAGCCCTGAAGCTGTCTTTATCAAGACCACAAAATATATATAGACTGGTTGGGCAAACTCCCATGGACTCTTGAATATCCTTGTGAGGGTAAAAACCTGGTCCAGTGTTCCACGACCAGGACAGAATCTGCAGTGCTCCTCCAGGATCTGAGGTTCAACTAACAGACAGACCCACTACTCCAGTACCCCGGCATAGACCCACTACTCCAGTACCCTGGCATAGACCTTACTCAGGGAGGCTGAGGAGTGTGATCCCACTAAAGTTGGAACACATCCTCCAGTCCCCTTTCTAAAAAATTGGGTCCACCACCCCAATCAATCCAAAGGCAGCCTCCATGCAATGTCAAATAGGTGTGTAAGCTAAGATAGGCCCTCAACATCAAGAGTCTTCAGGAACTCATGCACCCCCAGGACCTTACCACTGAAGGGTTTTTCTAATTACTTCAGTGGCCTCAGCCCTAGAGAAGGGTGAGTCCACCTCTGAATCTTCCCACTCTACTTCATCCAAGGAAGGTGTTTCAGTGGGATTCAGGTGGTCCTAAAAGTACGCTCCATTCACCACCCAACTATATCCCCATTTGAGGTCAACGGCACTCCATTCCTTCTTTTAAACATCATGGGCAAAGCCCTATATCTCCCACCTGAGTCAAGTGACAGTTTGTCATAGATGCATCGATTGCATCGGGCAAGTATCGGTATCGGCTGATACAGTAACAGTTGGCCACCAATATTTAAGAACTACTCCATCAGTAACTGAAGTGTTTCACAGCAAAATAAAATTCCATTCAGACAGGGCAAAATCAAAAGATAGTACGTGGAAAATTATGGCGTTCATATGAGTTTTTTAACATTCCGCATGTTGGTAGCAGTTACTTTTTAAACACTACCGTAATTCCGTAGCAGATTTTTTCGTTTTTATTATTTGAAGTGTGTGGTGGTAAATGAAAGATATTTATGTTATAAAGGTATACAGTTATAAATTACAGAACTCTGTGACTGTTGTTGTTTGCCAGAGTTGGAATTTTCCTACCAAATAATAAATACTCTTTGATTTTTCATTTTACTGGAATGCACTTTATTTCTTTATTTTATTTGAGCGGAGTGTACCTATAACTTATATAAGCAGAATCCCCAAAACTGTCGGTATCGGCATTTTTAAAATGATTGGCTATCGGTGTTGGCCAGAAATGTTCTTATCTGTGCATCATCAAAGGTGATTATAAGTGTCGTGTCAGTGTTTTCTTTCTTTTAGAAGAAAAAATGCTCTTTAGATCTTTTTGTTCTCATACGAAAAAAGCAGTAACATGATGCAAATGTTGTAATCATAACAGTGTTGTACAGTACGGGCTCTCCCCTCTCACTAGGTAGTGACGTGGATCTATTCCCTTGCCAGTTCCCTTGCCATTGCTGTCTAATTTCTTGACCTCTCACCATTCCCCAGAGCTGTTGACCATCTCGAAGTGGTCTCTCGCTTGGTATGTCCTCCTTCCCCTCTGGAGAGTCAGGCTCCTTGTGGCATAGCGATCGGCTGTGTCTGCTGATGTATGGGGAGTCCAGTTAATCCACTGCCTCAGAGTCACAGCACATTGTACACGCTTACAGCCTCAGGTGAGAAGCAGGGCTATGCACAACTGCTGCCATCTGCAGTCTGGGGAATTCTCTGCTGATCTTCTTGGGTCAGCCAGGGTGAAAAATTTATGAAATTATATAAATAGATATTAACAGTTTAGAGCAGATACATACAATTACTTTCCGTAATTGCACTACACATAAAGTAATTGCATATATCTGCTGTGAACTGTTAAATAGACACTGTTAAAAAAAGAATGATTTAATTTCATATATATATATATATATATATTTTACCTCCTTGCTTACTGTAATTGTTCTTTATTCTCCTTGTATCTGTATACCTGCTGCTAGACCAAATGAATTTAGATTACATTACATTAAATGCTTTTATTGGCAGTGCATATTAGTATACTAATATACTTTATAAATGAAATTTAGTTTGAAGCAAACCATTGAACTTAGCAGTTTAACATGACATAAATAATTAAAAGTTTGGCCATGATTTGTAACAGTTTAAAGCGATATTGCCACTAAGTATCGGTCTACCCGCGCTGCCAGGGCGATCAGTAAAGTGAAGTCTAAGTCTGCCTTTCTGCACAATTGTCTCGCCTGTGAACAGTAATCTTTGTCCGGAACTCTCTGCCAGTCCTCTTGGGCCAGCCGGGATGCCTGCCTTGAAGGACTATCTGCACTCTGTCCCCATCGCCACATGAAAGTCTCTGTGATGAAAGCACAGTGGCCTGTCTTTACCAGCCATGTCTTCCCATGATTTCTTAATGTAATATCTCCCATAGGCCACCAGGAGATTTAACAGGGATGCGGGTACACATTCCTTCAAAGGCCCTAACCGTTTAAGAAGTACATTGATGTGACATGCATATAACAGCAGCTAATTCAAAAATTGAGTTTTAATGACAAAGAACATTCTTTTCAACAAATTCTCTGAGGTATAATTTTTGGGATTGTTTCTTTATGCAATTAATGTCATTTTAAGAGACAAATGGCAACCTGTGCTGGGTTTATCACTCTGGCTTTAAATGTACCCCCTTTTACAAAAAAGATATGCAAAGAAGTCATCTGATTCTTAGGAATCACCTTTTTCCATAACTGACAGGGAAGTTGCTAGGTCACCATGTTCATGTTCTTATTTATTTTTCATGTAAGGCAAAACAGATAGTACAGTATTGCCCTTTAAGTTCAGGATTATGAGCCTTCTATTGTGCTCTGTGCTTCTCAGCCACCTTTCTGTGCAAAGTCCGCTGCCCAAAGCAGATCAGATCACATCAGGCAATCATTGGCCAATGGACCACATATCAAAAAGTATTAAAATGCTTTTGGTATCATAGAATTACCCCACCAGGTAATCACAGAAAATCCAGCTTGTTTTTATTTCAGTAGTTTATTTTTTTTAATTGACATACAGATTCTCCTCTACCTACGAATGAGTTACGTTTCCGAACGGCCGTTTGTAACTTGAAATGTTCGTAAATAATTCAACATCATTTTAAGGGTATACGCAAGTACAAAGAACTAGGATGCTGGGAGTAGCGGCCAGAAGTCGTACTAGGTGGAATTGGAGCGCAGAAAAAAGAAAATGATGTTGTGGACAGGAAACGGGAGCCCAGTGAACACAATTTGGACTTACAGTCCTATTTATTTGTATGTCTGAAAGTTTGTAAGTTGAAAGTTTGTAAGTAGAGGAGCGTCTGTATATATATACACACACACACTCTTCTCTGACATAACGAGGGTATATACGGCCTTGTCTGGCTTTTTTGAAAACTTACATTTATTCAGGTGTCACCTTCATGTAACCAAACTTCAATGCCACAGTGAATCAGGGTCGTGGAAATGTATGGTGCTTCACAACAGAATTTTAAAGCAAAAATGAAACATGACTTCCAAAACAGTCACAGAGTTTGAAAGCTGTAAAGTGTAAAAATATATATTTTCATCCAAAAACCTTTTTGGCAGTGATGGTCCAACAAACGCAACTGTTGGGCAACCACATTAAATAATGGAGAATCTGGAGAACAGTAATTTGATGCATGAAATGGCACTTTTGCAGAATGTGTGTCTTGCCAGTATTTCTGAGAAGGTGTCTGTGGTCTGCTGTAACTCTGAGAGCATCAGCATGGAACACAGAGCCAGGAAAACATCTCCTTCCACACTTGTATCCATCATCCATCTTGTGTTGCTCACCTGACTGCCCCCAGGCAGCGCTGCAGCATTCTCGAACCTTTGTTGCACCAGTAAGTTCCCGATGGTGCTCGTACCCGTCACGCTGGATATCCTGAATTCAGTCCGCTTCAGAGAGGTGTATGTGGTTCAGATTGGACCTAAGGGCCATGAAACTGGGCCGGTGGTCCGGTTCGGCATCCCAGCAGGACAGCATGATCTTGTAGATGTTGTCAGGGCACCTGGGTGGAGGAGGCATCCTGTAACCTTGGCTGACGAGATTGTATGCCTCGGTGTTGGTAGCACCTACAGGGGGCGTTACAGGACAGAAGAGAAAGTCAGGGCCGGACTTCAGAGATGGGCAGGAGCGCAGCAGATAATGAGCTCCTGGAGTGCGGTGGTCCCTGCTCACCCGGGTAGGGCACTGCACCATAGGTCAGGATTTCGTACAGGAGCACCCCAAAGGACCAGACGTCCGACTTAATGGAGAAGCATTGGTGGCTGATGGCCTCGGGAGCTGTCCACTTGTAGGGGAGCTTCTTGGTGCTGGAGATGTAAAAGGGCTCCTGGGGAAGGGGTGCCGGGGGACAGTGGGGGGGTATTCAAAGTTAAACGCTGTGCTCAAGGGTACAGGCACAGCAAAGCAAGTATCAAACAGCAGGCAGGGGAATGCTGCCTAAAGGAACTGAGCTGCCGCTGCATAAATGCTATGCTGCAATTCAACATAATGCATGAGTCAGAAAACAACAGCCACCTCATTGCATGCACCTAAAATTAATCACTATACTTTAAATTATTTCCTAAAACCAATTTTACTATCTTCCAGGATGCAGACAATATGATGCAACCATTTTGTTATTAAATGCTTCAATTGTGTGTAGTTTTCCAGGTATACTTTTTCAGGCCTCTGAATGGATCAGGCATTGAGGACCACAGCCTGGAATAGTCACTGGTAAATAGCTTTGGTTATTTTTGCGGCTTATTTCAAAGTAAACTTTTGCTCTTTTTTGTAATATATCAAGTATCAAGATAACTGACGGTGACAACTATGATAACACACCATTTCCATGACAAGTCAGATACTATATGTACTGAGTGTTGTAATAAAACGACACTAATGTGTCATGCACAGCGTATGACACTCGTAACACTCATAAAGCGGGATGGTTTCTGTCTCCTCGTGATTGGACTGCCTCAGTCCTGCAGAGGGGAAGTCTGTCCTTCTTTGCTGTGTGCTCAGGGCAGATTGACCTTGAGCCAAGAGGACGTGACATGTTTATCTTAATCTTCAGTTTCACTCTGTGCTATGAGGAAATTCAGTATTTTGGCTTGAATTCTGCGACATCACATGGTCATAAAGGGATTTTGTGTTTTGAAATTTATCAGCTACGGCACCAACTATAACCCTTAGGCTTGCTTAGCTGTTCTAATCAATAATTTGCCCACTGAAAATCACAGACATTGTCCCTGCCAGTATTTGCTTTGTGTAACGTCTACACCTTCACTACTGGCTAACACGTGCCCCTTTCTTTTGTGTTCCATGCAGTATAATGAATGGCTATTGCATGCCCGCGACGGTGCTAACCTTAATGACTCGAGCCAGGCCAAAGTCGGCCACTTTGCAGGTGTAGTCCTCCCCCACCAGCACGTTGCGTGCTGCAAGGTCCCTGTGGATGCTCTTGTTGGACTCCAGGTAGGACATCCCATCAGCAACCTGGACCGCCATGTCTATTAAACAGGGCAGGTTCAACCTGCTCCCCTCTTCACCTACAGAGAGGATTCTACATTTGATTGAAGCCACCTCCTTCTTTCACTTCTTTATAAAGTTCTGACAATCAGGCACAGAGACCACAATCAAGATTTCTCAGATTGCAAATCACATATGGATCTAAGTGTCATTTAGTCTGACAGGCAAGTCTATGAAGTTGTGCTGGAAACCCAAACCCCAAAACTGAAGAACATGGAACTCTTTAAGTGGGCTATGGGTCCAGGGTGCGCTCCTCCTAGTCAAGGTCATGGGGGCATGGAACCTATAGACTCCCAATAATTTCCCAATACTTTCTTTTCTTGTGATCTGTTTTATTCTTTTCTGTTTTGTTATGATCTATTCTCTTCTGATTGATTTTCTTCTATTCTGTTCTATTGCATACAATTCTGTGTTCTCGGCTTAAACAAATTTATTGTTCTGCTTATAAAACGGAATACATCACTCATAGCACCGAAGCAGGCCGCCGGCCCACCCACCCCGCAGGAAGTTCTGCAGGTCGCCTTTCTCCATCAGCTCTGTGATGATGTAATATGGCAGCGATATAGAGCAGACAGCCAGGAGGGTGAGCAGGTTCCTGTGGTGAAACTTCTTCAGCATCTGGGTCTCCAAAAGGAAATCCTTTACATTCAGAGTCTCTGGGTGCGGTGGGGTGGGATATCAGTCAGTCAACCTGAGCCACAACTATTTACATGTTCTGTAAATGTGCAATTCAGAAAAATGTCATTTTGAGGGCACAACCCATAGCTCTTTATGTTTATTGGACACAGTTAATATGATCTACATGTATCTGAATACAGAAATAAGTTTTTTCAGGTTTTTCCATCAAAGCCTTCATCTTCTGTTGGTGTATTTAATTTTATGCTGTTGTGTTATTTTCAAAATAGTTGGGACAATGTAAATAAAACATTTTAATAAAAAAAATGCAAATAAAAACAGAATACAATGATTTGCAAATCATATAAACCCACATTTAACTGAAAATGGAACAAAGACAACATATCAAATGTTTGAAAATGAGAAATTTTATTGTTTTATCACAAATATGTGCTCGATTTGAATTTGATGTCAGCAATATGTTTAAAAATAGTTGTGACAGGGCACCAAAAGACTGGAAATGTTGTGTAATGCTAAAGCAAAACACCACGCAGAATATCTCACAACTAATTAGGTTAACTGGCAGCAGGTTAGTAAGATGAATCTCCCGGAGAGGCAGAGTCACTGTGCAGTGAAGATGGGGAGAGGTTCACTACTCTGTGAAAGACTGTGTGGGCAAATAGTGGAACAATTTAGGAAAAATGTTCCTCAACGCAATATTGCAAAGTATTTGGGAATGTTATCATCTATGGTACATAATATCATTAAAAGATTCAGAAAATCTGGGAAAATATCTGTACCCAAAGGACAAGGCCGAAAACCGATATTGGATCGCTATGATCTTTGGGTCCTCAGGCTGCACTGCATTTAAAACAGACACGATTCCATAGTGGAAATCACTGCATGACCTCAGGAATACTTCCGAAAACCATTGTCTGTGAACACAGTTCATCAATACATCCACAAATGCAGGATGAAACTCTACCACGCAAAGAAGAAACCATGTGTAAACATGACCCAGAAACACCACCGACATCTCTGAGCCTGAGCTCATTTAAGATGGACTGAGGCAAAATGGAAAACTGTCCTGTGGTCTGATGAGTCAAAATTCCACATTTTTTTTGGAAATCGTGTGTGCTGCATCCTTCGGGCTAAAGAGGAAGGAGACCGTCCGGCTTGTTATCAGCGGACAGTTCAAAAGCCAGCATCCATGGTGGTGTGGGGGTGCATTAGTGCCTATGACTTGGGTAGCTTGTACATCTG
The DNA here is from genome assembly GCA_026777985.1 of Mormyrops attenuatus. Taxonomy (NCBI): domain Eukaryota; kingdom Metazoa; phylum Chordata; class Actinopteri; order Osteoglossiformes; family Mormyridae; genus Mormyrops; species Mormyrops attenuatus. The sequence continues at coordinate 9,803,256 of JAODKC010000130.1, forward strand.
TGAAGGCCCCATTAATGCTGAATGATATATACAGGTTTTGGAGCAATATATACTGCCATCCAGACAATGTCTTTTTCAGAGAAAGCCTTCTATATTTCACCAAGACAATGCTAAACTGCATTCTGCATGTATTACAACAGCATGGCTCTGTAGTAGAGTCCGGGTGATAGACTGGCCTGCCTGCCGTCCAGACCCATCACCCATCGAAAGCATTAGGTGTGTCATGAAACAAAAACAATACAACGAAGGAGACCCAGAACTGTTGAACAGTTGAAATCCTATGTCATGCAAGAATGGGACAACATTTCACTTTCAAAACTCCAGCAACCGGTTCCCTCAGTTCCCAAATGTTTACAGAGTGTCGTTAAAAGAAGAGGTGATGCAACACAGTGGTAAACACGCCCCTGTCCCAACTTTTTTGAAATGTGTTGCTGGCATTAAATTGAAATTGATTGTAAATTAATCATAAAACATTAATATTTCTCAGTTTCAACCTTTGTCCTATTTCCATGGGTATATATGATGTGTTAATCATTGCTTACTGTTTTTTATTTACATTTTACACTGCATCCCAACATTTTTGGAAACGAGGTTATATGTGAATGAGAAAGGGGCAACACCACTTTTTGATTTGTGATCATTTAGTCTGTTTTCTAATTTGTATCTATGAACGGGGCCGGATTAATGCATAGGCTATAGCCTAGGGTCCTGGCAGACTTCAGGGTCCCAGCCTGCTTAGGGAAAAATGGTTAAACTTCTTAAATCTGGCTGACTGAACCAATGGTGCACTGTGGCCGGCCCCGCGGGGGGGGGGGGGGGGGGGGGGGGGGGGGGGGGGGGGGGGGGGGGGGGGGGGGGGGGGGGGGGGGGGG
>JAODKC010000130.1:9823058-9833686 GCA_026777985.1 Mormyrops attenuatus
GTCCATCCTGGAGAATCGCACAGACTGTCTCAATTACAAAAATGAAGGAGAAAAGTTAAAAAGAACAAACTGTTAGATTGTTGTGTTATCAGCTCGTTTTGGCTTTGTTGTCAATTGCATTTTTTGTTGCATTGTCCTTCTTTCTCTTGCAAGCTTGAGGAGTGCAGGAACCAGCAGTCTTGGCTTGAGGTCCGCAGGTTCGTAGCAGCAACCGAGGTGCGGCAGGCCACGTGGGAACGAGGCCGTCGCTCCCGCTTATCCGCAGCAGAGCGCAACCGACTCATGCGACAGGAGAGCAGGAAGGGGCCGAAGGGAGTGGGGGAGTGGGCTGCTTGGGCGTTGGAGAAAAGGGCTGGCTGTGTGGGGCAGGAACAGCAAACCCCCCCAAACATGGCAACCCTGTCGGCCAGGAAACTGCTGCCGATCCAGGTGCCATTTCAGAGATCAGAGAAACAGCCGGTGCTGAAGTCTGGAGGATGAGGCATCCAGCCACTCTGGGGGCTCAGGGAGCTCGCAGTGCAGATACCGCAGAGCCCATGAGGCTCCATGTGGTGGGCCAGCCAGTGCCGACCAAAGCCTATGCAGTTACAGATCTGTAGGGGGTGCCGGTCTCCAGGCTTTCACAGCCAAGCATGACTACCGTAACTGGTAGCTGCAATATATACATACGGGTCTGAGCAATGCGAAACCTTTCCCTTTACAATTCAAACCATAGAAATTATATTTTCGAACTTTTTAAATCTCAGCATTTTTTAAAATCTTTCCTTTTTGTAGAAAATATAATGAGATAATTGTTGCTTTGAAACACCAACTCTGGGGGGAAAAGCGCAAAAAAACAGTGAGTACTGTGGTTCTGAGGTATCTTCATGTGTGAAATGGCATGGCGCTTTCATGACGCTTGCGTCACGGGGGGTGGGGGGTGTGAAAAGTGCAGGGACACCGAGAGATTATGTACAGGTCACCACCGACCTTCTCATCTTCCTCTTCCTCCTTTACTTCTTGCCAAATGTTCATCGTCCACACCCAGTAGTGCCGTCTTTCAGTCAGCAGGTTGTAACATGGACTGGATCAATCAGAACAACTTTCTTTTAACTTGAAAATATCATTGTCTTTTAAGAAAGCCAGTTAGGAGGCTGGGAGCAGCTTGTATAAAATGTGGACAAAAGCGAATGGTCCTGCCAGCATCCCAGTCCCGGCCTCCTCTGTTCTGTCTGTTGCGAGTGTGACACAGCGCCACCCAGTGGGGAAAATAGGGGGTGCCAAGATGGTGGCTGACACTCCGTTAGGTAGTCTCATCTCTATCAATGCATTCTTCAACTCTATGTTTGTTTCCTTGTTTTTCTGTGATGAAGGCGGAGTCAGAAAAAGTACTACACAGTAAAAACTGTTCCTAAACAGGTGTGGGCTGGCGTGTGTGACTCTGTCTGTGCATTTCTATGTGTGACTGTGTGTGTGTGTCTTTGTGTGCATGTGTATGGTTGTGGCTAGGTGTGTGTGTGTTTGTGTCTTTGTGTTTATGGCTATGCATTTGTGTAGCTCTGTGTGTGTGCGTATGACTGAGTGTATCTGTATGTTTATGGCCCTGTGTGTGTGTGTGTGTGTGCATCTGGGTGTGGGTAAGTGGGTGATGAACGGCGGGTGCTTTTGGAGGGGGAGGGGCAGCTCCTCAGTTCTGCTGCAGGATCAGGCTCTCCAGCTCGTCCGCTGAGCGCAGCAAGAATGCTGCCGACTCGCGGTAACCGGCGATGAGTTGCCGCACTGCCGCCACTTCGGGGGCACTCAGCTGAGCCGAGGCGCCTCCTCCCCCCCCACCTGGCCCGTGACTGTTGGAGCTGCCGGACGCCATGGACTTCATGCTGAGGTCTGTGGGCCCTGAGTAGATAATAATAAACCATATTACTTAAAGTGCCCCTCCAGCCCCCCGAAACAGAACCGGTGCCCAACAGTGACCATTATAACCCATCTATATTTCATTATTCTCATCAGATGCTGTGGCAGCGCTATGAAAGCTATGAAAAATTCTGAGTGACCCTAACACTGAGTGCAGCAGAAAGTTTACTGGATGGCAAGCAGTCCCAGTGCATGCATGCCGAGGGCAGTTACCATTAGTCTGTGGGGTGGCAGTTGACCCGGGGGTGGTGTGCTGTGGACCATAACCACGGTAGCTGTAGTTGAGACCGCCGTTGGTGTAGAGCTGCTCTTGGGAGTAGACGGAGGCGGCCAGTGAGTAGGCAGAGTGCGCCAGCGTGGCTGGGTCCCGCAGACTGGGCTTGTCAAGGGCAATCTGCTCATCCTTTGGGGCAACAGGAGGGGGCAATGGGCACTTAGGATACTGAAAACTACATATACAGATTTGCAAGAAGACCTGTAGACTATAGAATCTGTCCATTCATCCATCCATCGATCCATCCTCGGCCATTTATTGAGGTCTGGGTCGCAGGGGCAGCAGTCTGAGCAGAGATGCCCAGAACTCCATCTCCCCAGCCACCTCCTCCAACTCACCCGAGGGGATGTACAGGTGTTCACATGCCCAAAGCCCATCCCTAGGGAGCTGTCCAGGAGGACCATAGACAGACGTCTGAACTACCTTAGCTTGCTACTTTAAATGCGGAGGAGAAGTGGCCCTCCCAAATGCCTGAGCTCCTCACCCTGTCTCTAAGGCTGAGCACAGACACCCTATAAAGGATGCCTATTTCTGCCGCTAGTATCTGCAATCTCATTATTTTAGGAAATGCCCAATGTATGTGACCATAGGAGAGGGTAGGAATGTAGATCGATCAGTAAATCGAAAGCTTCACCTTTCAACTCAGCTCTTTCTTCACCAGAACAGACCACCAGAACAAAAAAATGACCACATATCTGCTGATGCTGCACTGATCTGCCTGTCAATCTCCTGCTTCATTCTTCCTGCATTCGTCAGCAAGATCCTGAGATACTTAAACTCCTCTGTGGTGGGCAAAGAGCTGGTCCCGTGTTCTATAACCAGAAGGAACCCACTTTGCTCCTCCTAAATCTGAGGTTCAACCAGCGGATGAACCCATCTCTCCAGGACCCTGGCACTGACCTTCCCAGGGAGACTAAACTAAGGGGTGTGGCACTATCCCTGACCTCCATGCAGTATGGAGAGGTGCATCGGCTAAGGCAGTTCAACGACCTCCAGAGACTTCAGGAACTCTGGGTGAATCTCATTCACCCCAGAGCCTTGTAACCCCAACGTTCCATCCCTGCTGCATAACTACCATCAAAGATTTTTCGAATGGGTGTTTACCTCCATTAAGGTTGTGTCTCATCTCCAATTCTGCCTGTGATTTTCATGAATAAAATATCAAGGGAGAGTCATGGATGGAAGGGTGTGGGTATCGCAGGCTAGAAGTGGTATTCCTGCTATTTGCAGACAATGCTGCTCACATTACAGGATTATACTTAATGTCTACTGTCCTGTGGGTCTTGTGAGGTGGTTGTGAATCCGTGCACTAGCATGCAAGTAAGAACTTCAGTGTACATCTTAAAATAAAGCAATGTACCCATAAATCCTTTAAGAATATTGTAGTTTTGGCATCATCTACCCATGACCTCCAGGATGTACCTCAGCGACTTGATGGTGAGTGTGAACCAGCGGAGATGAGAGTCAGCACCCCCAAATCTGAGGTTCTGTCCAGTGCTCATGTTGTTTGAATAGCAAATGTACTTGTGCCCATCTGAGTGCCCATGGGCATGTCGGCTTTAAAATGAGGTGGAGTCAGGTGCGTTGTTGGCGCACTGCTATCATGAGGCAGCGGAAAGCAGTTGTGTAATTAACCAACAGAAACCTCGTGTAAAGTCAATGGCACAGTATTTCACTGTTATTTCATATCGAGATAATAACATGCGCCTACATTGGAGCATGCACAGTGCATGTACACCAGATACCACAACACGTTCACAGGAACGCTCGGCAGTGCACAAACATGCAAAAGATTAGAAATAAAAAGATTACAATGCAAAAAGTCATTCATGCGTACATGAAGATATTTTTTACGAAATATGTCTTAATGGGAAGTTGTAGTATTCATCAGAATTAGGTAATTGGAATAATGGTGAATGAAACTGGTGAATTATTATAGTGGAAGCCCTGTATCTGCAGTTTCAGTTATCCATGGTTTACTGTGGTCCAAAAAAAAAGAAAGATCAAGAATTTCAGAAACGGTTAAAAAAATTTCAGGAGGTTTTCAAACCGGGAGCCAGGTGGGTACAGACTGTAAGCCAGTGAGTAACGACAACAGCCTAAGATATCTTTATACAAATGTTTCTCATTACAGGTTGTGTACAGGTACATGATGCAATATTTTTCACTGCAAAATGAGTAAACAGTAGCCTGTGTTTTTTCATTGCTCCATCATCCCTATATAAATATTTTTTCATTGCTATATTGTCCCTTGAGAATTAGGTTAAAACAGAATCCCATTCATTTGAGAAAGTACACTTATACAGTACAGTAACATATTGTATCATAATGTACAATGTACTTTATTATTACTGTATATAATATTGGTAATGTCTTACTGTTCGTAATTGATCAGTTAAACTTTACCATATGTATGCACACGAAAATCATGTTATATATGGGGTCTGTGGGTTTGCTATTATCTGTGGTTTTGGCTTTTCATGGTAGGCCTTGGAATGACTCACCCACAGATATGGGGGGACTACTGTAATTATTATTATTATTATTATTAACTTGGGGAGCTTTGGTGGAAACCTACTGTTACTCTAGATAGTCTGCTCATGTGCTTTCACTTCACACACAAGCAGATCTCGCTCTTTTCTGCTACCCAGCAAATACACTGTTATAATTGCAATTTGCTAAGGTGCAAGCGCGCCTGCCTTTTAAAGGCAATGGAAGTTGACACTCTGGTTGGTTTATAGCATGTTACACCGCAAGCACACCAATGAGTAATTATGAGACTAAGGATGCACCTGCACTGTTAAACTAACAGAAGTGGATTTGGGCGTGTCCTAAATGAACATGGACCATGCGGTTCAGATGGGTATAATAGGCCCAATAACTCTCTCCTCACATGTGAGCTATGGATAATGACTGAAAGAACAAGGTAGCAAGTACAAGCAGACAAAATGAGGACTAACTCTGACAGGTTAGCTAACGCAGCTTGGGCATCTTATAAGAGTATATAAGGATCCAGGCATATCTCCCTGGGCAGAGGAACCAGGGAACCCCCAGGAGTATCTAGGGATCCCCAAAATCATCTAGTCTGCAAGCAGAGAAAAGGAGCTTGAGTCTGATCTGCTTGGCAAACTGCAACTCTCTCCAGAAAAAGCGGTGGGAAAATGAAGATGATGATGACGATGATGATGAAGATGATGGTAAGTCTTGGAATTATTTTATTTCAATCAGATGAGATTTTAAATAAAAGACTTTTGTTTTGGCAGACTGTGATATTTTCTCAAAAATTCTATCCACAAAAACAGCAAAACCTGCCTACTCACAGAGACTTACAGTCTCACTGGCACAAACACTCACCCACACAGGCAGACAGACTCACACACACACATGCATATGCATACACAGTGACACAGATACACTGACACACACACAGTGACACACATACAGATACACACGCACACACAGTGACACACATATACAGACACACACACTTACCGCAGGCTGGTAGGCGTCCAGCCGCATCCTCTTGGCTGCGTTACGTGTCTCACTCTCGCAGGCTGCAGCCAGGATGTTCTCAGCCATGGCAGAGGTGAGGTGTGGCGGCGTCGGCCGCGTCTGGGACAGGGAAGCCTGTCTCAGTGAACAGTCAGTTACAGTGCATCGCCAATTGCAGTGTACAACCAGTTTCAGTGTATGGTCAGTCATAGTGGGTGGCGCATTCTGTGATTGGGATGGTAATTACTGTGTGTGTGGTTGGCGTAGCATCATATATGTAAAGAAGGTCAGTGCAGTAGTGTGAACATGACTGTGGTTAGTGTGACCGTGTTTGCGGAGTACTGCACCCATACCACTGGGCAGCCGAACTGACTGAGCACTGTGCAGAGAGCAGGCACAAAGGACACATCTGGCCAGGGTGCCGCCCAATTGGACGGAGAGATGTTGCCACTAATGTGAGGGCAATGTGCCATCCAATAGTACAGATGTACTCACCTGGTCCTAATCAATAGGATTTGTGAATGCAAAGCTAATGTGCTGTCCAATGGCGGAATGGCACTTGACTGGGCCTAGCCAATGGGAGAGCATCACATGGTAATGCACCACAGCCTCACCTCCATGCCACCCTTCTTCATGCGGCGGCAGGACTTGAGGTAGGTGCGAATGCGCTTGCGAGCTCGCTCCTGGAACTCCGGGAACTGCCGGCTGCACGACTCGATAATGGCCTGGATCTTCTCTTTGGGCTGCTTGGAGATGGGCACCATGCGGTCCAGGTTCTCATCCACGAAGAGCCTCACAAACATCTAGGGAGGAGCAGCAGGTGGTCTGGACATAGTCACTTTAAAAGCTGACACACTTCCCACCTACAATTTGGTACAAAATGTCTGCTGCATTAATAATACTATTTTCCAGCATTAATCAGTAGAATGACACCCTGCCCAGGGTGTCTCCTTGCCTTCTGCACTACACAGTCTTGGGCAGGCTCCACAAGTCATCTGGGTCAAGATTATTCCAAGCAGATTCGGAAGATGGATGGATATAAGGTTTGCGGATGGCTTACAATAAAACAAACAGCTTAGCAGTATAAGAAAATATTATGTAACAAACCCATGATTTTGCTGCCTTAAGTGTAAAACCTGTCTGTAATGTACTGTAAGAGAATGATCTGTATGAGGAGGCAGGTGCCGCCAGGGTGACTTATGCCCTCACGTTGAAGGCTTTCAGCCGCTCGGGGTCCATGCCCTCTGTGTCGGTGATCTTGTCGCTGTCATCGTGGTCGTCGTGCTCGTCATCGTCATCGTCGACTGCCTGCGCCCGGCCCGTGCTTAGGTCCTCAGCGGAGGCGCTCACCTCTGTCTTTACTGAGTCGTAACTCCCTGAGCTGTACTGAGGGGACTGTGTGCAGGAAAGAAATGCAGAAACGGACATGTACAGACACCCACACACACACCGATGAGCACAACAGTCACATTCATCATAGTTTATTTTGAGTCATGGAAAAATGAGAGCACACCTACAATTCCATGCTTTTATTTATCTGGGCTAAAATGACAATTGTGTCGTCCTCACCAACTTCTATACAAACAAATCGAACCTAACAACAGATTTCAATATGTTGTCATTTTTTCCGAAAAGTAAGCCAACGTTCAGAAACCATGCGGATAGAAGTACCCCTGATTAATACCTTTAGAAATGATTCCGTAAGATTTTGTCTCTCACATCATTTTGTTCGGCATCGCTTCAGCTCACTGATGTTTGAGGGCATTTGCCGGCATATCTCTCAGATAACTCTCAGTGCTCATCCAGTTCCGTGGCTTTTGTCCCTACCTTGTTGCCATAGTCCAGGCGCAGCTCCGTGGCGTGAGGAGGCCCACCAGGGTACTTCCTGCGCAGGCCATCGGGCACAGTGTGGTCAGCTGCAAGGTTGATGGGCTGTTGCTCCTCGGAGGAGGGTGAGGATGATGTGGTGCTGAAGTCCAGCGGTGCCGCGGCCCCACCCCCATTCACCTCAGCCTCAGGGGGGGCTGCCCCAGTCGCTGCAGGAGGTGTCAGCGAGGGCACCCCATTGGCACTGCCACTCTCAGAGGAGGAGTCATCTAGCGGCAGAATGAACGTGGACACACCATGTACAATAATAGCAAAGTGTAATAATAACACACAGAAACACATGTGAAAAAAGTCGAACACGGTATATAGATTCATGAGCAGGACAGTTGCCCTGGACATCGTCCATGATGGTGTGGTCACATGATTCTCTCTTGTGGGGGGGCAGAGATGTTAACCAGTCACAAAATTAGAGTCAGAGTCAAGTCCCAAGTCTCCAACGTGGTTCAAAAACTGCATGTCTCATAGCTCCTTAGGCTTATACACATTTTCAGAGTAATTGCTTTTTCAAATGCCTTTGAAGCAATAAAAATTTTGTAAGAACTTAAGCAGTTTTCTAATGTAGATGTTAAAACTAAGACTTTCTCAAAAAAGAACATTATGATGAAGACAACCATTGCACATTTGCCATAAATTCCTGAGTTGGACTGTGCGTGTTTGCACAAACTGCTGTGCTGAAAGCATGTCAGATGGGCCCTGCTCTGGAGCCAGACCAAACCAAGCCAGGCTTCGCCCCCAACTACGTTAAAGTGATGTGATTGGTTAATGAATGAGTATAACCCAGACCCCATTTTTCATACTGCTAGAGTAAATGCAGATTAAAGTAAATCTTGATTCTCATTTTTACATATCGTTCTAAAGCAGAAACAGTTAAAGGATAAAATTGATTTGTCTCTCAGCTCATGTGTGTGTGTGTGTATGTGTGTAATTAAATAAATGATTATGCAAAGTAACACCGCAAACTCCATATTAAAAAATTTAAATAATGTGTGCAGTCATGCTGCTCTTTTAATTATAGGAGTGCGGTCAGTGCTGTCCGGCTGCTCTTTTAGTTATGGAGAAGCAGTCAGAGATACAGTTCCGAAAGGCTGTTCGCAACTTGAAATGTTTGGAAGTCGTTATTCGACATCATTTTTAGGGTATAGGCAAGTACTAAGGACTAGGATGCTGGGAGTACGCACGCTACGCTGCTGCGCAGCGGGAGTAGCGGCCAGAAGTCGTACTAGGTGGAACTGGAGCGCAGAAAAAAAAATTGATGTTGCGGACAGGAAACAGGAGCCCAGTGAACACAATTTGGACTTACAGTCCTCTTCGTTCGTATGTCTGGAAGTTTGTAAGTTGAACGTTCGTAAGTAGAGGAGCGTCTGTATTACTGTTCAATGGAATTATTTGCTGGCGTTGTGTTTTTTCATTATTAAAAACCATTACATTTGAATTTATGATGGAAATCCGAATAATTTAAGACATAACACTACACGCCATACACGGGGCACAATGAAATGTGCGGGCACGTTTTAAGTTGAAAGAAAATACAGCTTGACTTGGAAGGGTATGTCAGAAAAGAAAGTGCTTTTGGGACAAATCTGCTAAATTATCAGATTTATGGCAATCTATGTTGATCTGTGTCACTGTATAACAATACAATATATATATATATATAATTTATGACACAGCTTAAGCGATGCCTACTTCTTAGTGGTGCCTTCTAATGCAAAATAAAACTCGGAATAACATTCAGAATATCCTGTGCTTTGTCAGATCGGGTCCACAATTTGTACTAGTGGCAAAACAGAAAAAGCGATTGTAGTGCAATGCCACCTGCAAGCAGTAGAGGGCACTATGAAAGATCATGCTCTTCACTGTAAGTTCCTAATATAGTGGCATTTATAGCACTTTTCCACTGCCACCAAGAACCGAGCTGCACCGCACATCGGCAGTTTTCCATTGTAAATTATGCGAGCCGTACCCCTACTGACACAGCCCAGCTTACTAGCAGGGCCAAAAGTGTGACCAAACCCAGCTGGTTGTGTCACCACGATCTGATTGATCTAAATGTGTGTAGGTACCGGTGTTCTGCACATGGATTATCTGAAGGAAAAAGACTATATGTTCCATATATTATTAATTATTAATGGCATTGCACATCACATTCCCAAAAACTTGGAACTTCAAAATTTCCAACCTTCTACTTCAAAAAGTAGTACAGAAAAACTGAACAGAATGGATTCGTAAAGCAAATTTACACAAGCAAATGCTAATTCGTTTGATGCTTGCATAACAGTGATTCTCACATATGTGCTAGGAGATATTAGCACATAGTAAATCATGATGTACACCGTGTGAACAGTAAATAAGCATCTTTTCTGGTTTGCGTCACTCTGGTGCTCCAAACCCGGCAACGCCTTTACCGAGCCGACCCTTCTGCTGTGGAAAACTGAAGCGAGCTGGAACAGCACTGTAACTAGTCTCTCTTTGCAGAACGGCTCAGGTACAGCTCGGTTCCTGTATGCTGGTGGAAAAGCCCCATCAGCTTGAAACATATATTTAGTGAAGGGTCACTGCTTTGTTTGTGCATATCTAGTGATCAGGACTTCAGGTACACTAGTGGCCAAAACTGTGGAAACACTTCCAGTTATTAGAGATTGCAGAACTTTCTTCAATTGTGGCTCCAGTTACTTATTTAATCATTCAATGTATGATATTGGTAACATTCTTTGATTGTTTATAAACATTAACACCAATATTCGTGTAGTCATTTTTAAACCGTAATGCCAAAAATGCTAGGCGTTTCCACATTTTTGGCCACTAGTGTAACTTCATGTAAACAGACAACTAGAATATGTGTAAAGGAACTCTTTTTTCTAAACGTGGAAAACAGTTTAAACATTAAACGATGATGAGAGCAGGAAATGGCACTGGGATGGCTTTTACTAGGGGTGTGACGTGTCACGACATCTCGCGATATTACAACATGACGAGATTTCTTGTCGGAGTGAAAAGTGGTCTCGCGTAGGCGCTGCAAATCAGCTGCTGTAAGCATGTCGGCGTCTGATGAAATTACCATAGTAGATGCCCCAGACACTTTTAA
>JAODKC010000130.1:9838428-9848639 GCA_026777985.1 Mormyrops attenuatus
CCCGCTCATCCTCACAAACCCCACCCGTTCTGCCCTATCCCTGCCCATCTCCATACAAATCCCACCCTCTCTGAAGTAGCCCTGACCCATTTCACAAACCCCCCTCCACAGTAGCCCTAACCATATCCACACAAGTCCCACCCTCTCTGCAGTAGCCATGCCCATCTCCACAACCACCCCCCAGTAGCCCTCCCATTCTCCACAAACCCCCCCCTGCAGTAGCCCTCCCCATGTCCACACAAACCCCACCCTCTCTGCAGTAGCCCTGCCCATCTCCACAAAACCCCACCCCCTTTTCCATTAATGCACCCACCTCCACAAAAACCCTGTCCTATGGCAGCAGCTCTGCCAGCCTCCACACAAAGGCCGTCCTTTTTCCAGCAACTCTGTTAATATTCATATTCAGTCCCACCCACATCCATGTCAGTACCAAAATGGAAGAGGTTGCCTGACCCAAATCTAAGCCCCCCTTAACTGCCCTTCCTCTCCACTGACAGAACCCCCACTGGCTTTCACATTTACCCATGCTGCGTGTGCTAGTCTGAATATGTACAAAAGATTAGACATTTAAGAACGACACTGAGGCGGAAATAGTCAGGGAAACTCAGATCCTATTATCGGCATGTTATCTGTCTGAAACAGATAATGTCATTTTGCTTCCAGATTTTTATAAATGTGTATATTTGTATGTTTGTTACACAAACATCATGCCTATTCATTCCATGCCAGTAGAGTTCCTTGAAAGCGTGATAGGAGTGAGAGGCCTTACCGTCCTCGTCCTTATGCCCGGTCTCGGGGCTGTGTGACTGTGCTCCGGGGTGGGGGGGGCTCATGTCCGACGTGGGGCCACGGTCGGTGGACATCCACGTGGGGTCATTCATTTCTAGGTCCTCACTGCTCACTGAGGTGTCATCCTGGCCAGAGGTGGGTGGACAGATGAGAGAGAAGAGGGGTTAGGGTATGGATCAGCAAGGACAGTAGAATGAGCTGAACCAGGACACAGAGGTCCCGTCAGGCACATACCTCAATACATCATCATTTCAATATGTCACCCATACCAAGAATATGCATTAAAGCACACACTGAATGGGACACAGAGGTCCTATCAGGCACATACCTCAATATATAAACAAATGCAATGTAAATGTATCTTAATACATCTCTTTTAGTACATCATCTATATCAAGCATAAGCACCAGCACTTACACTAAACATTCAGAGGTCAAAACGGACTAATGAATAATAAAACACTGAAATCCATTTTCAAAACCCACTTATTAAATTGGGGTGGTGCCCGCCTGCAGTGTGGATGGGACAGAATTTTCATGTTCAGACACCTTCACTTGCACGCTGCGGAAGCTTCAGGGTCAGCCCTTAATCTGAACTCTGGGAGAATATGCAGATACCAGTGCCGGACCCAATGGGTTCCAAGCCCGAAGGTGCAACACGCCCAGCTGTGCCACATTAAAATCTCATGGAAATGAAGTGCAAAGCACACGGCATTCGTCTCAATGACACTTTTACTGCAGGGAAAGGCGGATGGCAGACGGGCCTGATTTGCAAGGGGTAGGATGCCTTTGACAACAGGCTGGCTTGGTATGGAGGTTAAGCCAGATGATGACATGGGCATTCCTTCCCCAAGACCTTGAAGTTCATTACATTCTCTGTGGGTACTACTAAGGATGGGAAAATATATCACAATTCAATATATCGTGGTACAAAAATCTGACTATTTGTATCGTGTGGTCTGCTGTACAACCTTTGAAATAAAGAAAAAAATTAGGGAAACTGCATAACCAGTTTCAATAGTGCAGCAGAGGGAGCAGTGGCATCGGTTGTGTCCCTTTTGCTACTTCATACTACAGGCTGCAGTTTTAAATGAAAGCAGCGTCTATTTCCATAGAGAGCAACAGGTTTGCCTTTTGTTTCTAACTTTTGGTTATAATAGGAAATTTACATTTAAACTGGTTTATACGCCTACTATATAATATTATTTATTTACATTTTTGAATATTTTTATTATGTTGCATGCAGAACACTTGTACTCAACAGTCATGCTTTCTTGCAATCAAATTATTTTAGGTATTGTGGTGGTATCAAATTATGAACCCTGTACTGTGTATCAAATCATTCTGGGGAAAAACCACATTGTCCCATTCCGTGGTACTACTCTTCACAGAATTTGACAACACCATTGTTTTGTAACATGAAAAATATAATACTACAATATAGCACAGTGAAATTGAATACATTATTCCATTATTAACCAATAAAATATTCATCACTGTACTCCAAAGTTAACCAATACTTTACTAATATATACCATTCTCACATTTAGATTTCAGAGGATCTCAGGGAGTCAGACATATTGTAACCTGGCAGGTTAAACCCAGTATTTTCACAGAGGAAGACACACTGTTATTAAAAAATGAATTGTTGTTTCGTTTCACATTCATGTCTAGAAACAGGAAGTGCATGCCTTGTTTGTCCACACAGTACGTCGCTTTCTTTCAAGAAAATAGCAAAAAGATCTTCCCCTATTTCTATAACTCAAGATGTAAAAAAAAGCACACTTCTCAGTTGTTGTCTGTTGGTCTACCAGGAACAATTCTAGATTCATACTGAACTAGAAAACTTCCTAAAATGCACTTATAGAAAACCATACTCTACTAGAGCTCCTCCAGTGATTTGTCCTTGCAATTGATCTGCCTCACATCAGGCGGGACCGCACCCTACTTCTTTCTCAGCACACAATAAGGGATTGTTGCCCTCGACTTCTTCCTCCCTGGGAAGAGCAAATTGAATAAAGATGGCTGCGCGTGGCTTTAACTGGATCAGCCATGTGCTGATTTATGACATTGCCAGAATGAAAAGCTTCTCAGGGGTGCTGGCGGGCTGCTGAGCTTATAAGTAAGACAGCCCACCCTCACTGCCACCCCCCACAGCGAGTGCTGAGTCAGCAGCAGCGTCCTTTGCCTCTTCTCTCTTATAACCCTGTTCCTGCTGCACCTATGGGTCAGCCTCGCCACCTCTGATTGGCCGTTACAGCCGCAACATGTTATAATGGTATTACTGTTATAACACGGACAACAGCAGCCCCACAGGATGTAAAATGAGCATGGCCACACCCATACAACTGATCCAGTCACAGAAGCATGTGTAAAACCGGCTTGTATGGCAACAACCAATCATGCATGAAGGGGGGCGGAGCCTATATGACACACAACTGGTGGAGCTCATGGGCATGGGAGTGTGTCAGAGACTGTGTGATCTGCCACAGGAGTTACTTTGCGGTGGGGTTTTCTCCACATGGCCCTCCTTGCCCACTGTAAGGTGTTCCAGGGATGAGCAGAATGCATCATTACGGCACATCCATCATGCCACAGGGCTCTATCTGCCATTCATTCACAAGCCTGAATTCAGCTTAGCTGCTCCCTCCCGCCACACTGGATTCCCCAGTTCATTAACGGCCTCTTAAAGACATGTGACCTACATGTACTGAGTATCTAACGAACTGTCGCGTTTGTTTGATGACAAAGCTGCCTGTGGGGGTGGGGTCGCATTGTTCTCCCTTCTCTATTTACAGCTAAATTACACTGTCCACAGATTACGGACGACTCCCAGATGCGTTCTGACGGAATGGGTGTGTGAGCTGGGAGAGAGAAATGGAAAGGTGTGGAGCGTTTCCTGACTCGACTCCAATGGACAAGACACTGCTAAGCAACTAAACAAAAGCTAAATAAAGGTCAGGTCAAGGTGGATATCCAGAGAATACAGCGGGATTTCATACAAGCATTATACAGAGGAGCCAAAAAGCGGCAAACACATGCCAGCAGAAGCTGGAAATGGAAGTGGAGGAGAGCTCCTCTCTAAATAATGACTAAGTTGGAGTACAGCTATTTTTACCATGCCGGACTGAAAGCCTATGTGCTTATTCATCCATGTACAAAGTGTGCAAGCTGCTTCTGGCTAGGCACAGACTTCGGGTCTAGAGCAGTCGACTTTACGAAGATGCTAAATGGAATCATGGACTTGACATCCCCCTGAGATGCTGAACGGATAACAAATAAAAGGAGAACTTTACATATCACAATGATGCTAAAATACAGGGATGAGAGCACTGGTTTGCTGCTACATCCCACTAAGATGTTGAAATACAAGGATGGAAGCACTGGTTTGCTGCTACATCCCACTAAAATGCTAAACCACAGGGATGAGAGCACTGGTTTGATACTACATTCCACTAAGATGCTAAAATACAAGGATGGAAGCACTGGTTTGATACTACATCCCACTAAGATGCTAAACTACAAGGATGGGAGCACTGGTTTGCTGCTACATCCCACTAAAATGCTAAACCACAGGGATGGGAGCACTGGTTTGATGCTACATCCCACTAAAATGCTAAAATGCAAGGATGGGAGCACTGGTTTGCTACTACATCCCGCTAAGATGCTAAAATACAAAAATGGGAGCACTGGTTTGATGCCACATCCCACTAAGATGTTAAAATACATGGATGGGAGCACTGGTTTGAGGCTACACCATGCTAAGATGCTAAAAAACAAGGATGGGAGCACTGGTTTGCTGCTACACCCCACATGAGAGGAAGTACTGGCTTAATATTGTGCCAAGATATCAACAGATAAGGAAAGAAACATTAGCTTGATGTTTGATGTCTTTGTTTTGCATTGTATGTTTGTATCTGTGCACTTTATGTATCTCATTGCTGTTTGCACAAGAATTTCCTCCTGGGATCAATGAAGTATTTCCTATCTCATGTCACTGTGTTGCTAACAGATATGCTAGTATTAAATAAATACCTGTGACAGCTACATGCACATCTGGGAGCAATGCAACATGTGCTTGATCATTCAATCTGGGCACTGTCAAATAATCAATGAATAACCATTCAGCATCAACCATGACCATCACAGCTGTTCCCAGAAGCCTCCAGGGTGAAAGGGTGAAGTTTAAAAAGCCATCTTACTGGCATCGGAATTGGACAGCCAGTGTGATGTTAGACTTTATGGGATATCAAATGGAAGCTGAATGCCGTGGATCTGACTCCCCAGAAACGCAATGACCATCTACTAATGTTCTTTCACAAACCCAGAAGGGGCGGGACTTTTGAATTTTTGCTACTAGCTGACTGAGTTCAGTTTTTACTGGGCAGAGGGACACGGTTCAGTTTTTATACTCGGCCTATGTCTAAATGACTTGCCTCAGGCGAGTGGGCGAGTTCATTTCCAGCCCTGAAGGCCAGTTGAGAAGGTTTCAAATGCCGTCCTTGTGGAGCACGTGTCACTGCAGCAAGCGGGCCAGCTGCCAGCTATGGTAGGGCTACTGGATACATTTTTGAAAGGAGAACATCCAGTACCTCGTAATAACTGGCAATCAACCTAAGACAACATGTGGCCTGGTGACTATGAGAACAAAAACGCAGCAGCAGACAAACAAACCAAACAAAACAAGCAGGTAATGCTCCCCCGCTCCCCCGCTCCCCTGCCTGCCATGGAGATGCTGGGTGCTGTGGTCTGAAGCCAGCTCATTACCGTCAGGGTCATGCTCTTAAAGGAAGGAGCCTCCATTGAAACACAGAACACGTCGCCGTGACCGTGCCCGAGAGGCGAGGAGGTAGAGCAGCCTGAGAGCTGGAGGAAGCTGGTTCGGCCGCGTAGGGAGGAAACAAGACTGCTACCACTCTGTCCTCCCACCAATAGAAGCTTAAGTTGCTGCTCGGCTCCTCCCCCGTGGACAGAGCTCCTCCTGCTGGGGTGACGTGTCAGTTTCACACCTCAAATGGATCTTCCTACAAACACACACATGCCGGCACACAGGATACAACTATCGACCCACTAGTATAATAGCACCAACTCATCAACAGCACATCAACCACAAAACAGACAACATATAAAGACATAACAGACAATGTAAGCAACTCAGCTATGTTGGGGATGCATGTCCATGCTCTGAGAATCTAGTTCTGTCCTGTATACTATACGTACATGCCGTGCACAATGCGCATATATATTAGGTTTATATTACACCGGGGGACCAAATGTCCCCCACAGTGTGATAAAAAATCTGTTATTTTCGCATTGTGGGGACAATTTTTCAGGTCCTCACAAAGGTCTGTGAATGCAGTCAAAAAACTGAAAATGGCAAAAGTCTCATATTTTGTTTGGTTACTTATGCTTAAGGTTAGGGCTGGGTAGGGGTCAAGGTCATCATGCTGTGATTAGAGTTTTCCCCATAGAAATGAATGGAGAGTCCCCACAAACATATGTGTGTGTGTGTGTGTATGCAACATGTACAAATGTATTTATCCTAGTTTTCAGTGTTTTACTTTATGGAAACTTTATTTTGAATATTATCATTAATTCCTTAATTACTTTTCATTCAAAAATGTTCATTGTCAGCTGCTGTCCATTGTTTTGCACATGGATTGTACACAGTGGTCATATTATTAGCTAGTTATATGTAATAATGTAACATTAGGTCCCCCCCCTTGGGAGCGGCACCTGCAGCTGTTTTCACTCATCAGTTCAGGTCTTTTACTTCTGTGACACCAGCCATCCCAATAAGGAAATTACCCCGAACAGCCCCAGCAGAGAGATACGCGAATGGGTCACGGCAAATTTCAATAAGTCTATAATCTACTTTAGATAAAACCACTGATTACACAGAGAAGCAGCATAACCCTGCCTGGCCTCAGTCTGCTGCCTTCTGGTAAAGTGATCCCAGGATATAAACTCACTCATCTGCATCTCATGTAATATGTAAAAATCTCCTATGTTGTGTTACATGAGGGCTGAGCGGAAGCCATTTGAAAGGGGAGGAGCCCCCCACCCTCATAGGAGAAAGCTGGAGAAGCTGGCTGAAAATAGCTATGACAGGACGCGGCCTGGGGGGTGGGAGCACTGATAGACATATGACAAAGCAATGACAGGACACTACCTGGGGAAGCACTGATAGACATATGACAGAGTTATGACAGGACACAGCCTGGGGGTTGGGGGGGGGAGATGGACAAACAATGGAGCTATGACAGGATGCTGTCAGCGGGCGGGGACTAATGGATATACGATGGCGCTATGACTGGACGCAGCCTGCAGGGGGGGTATCAATGGACATACAATGGAGCTATGACAGGATGCAACCTGGGGTGGGGGACTGATGAAGGTATGATATGGGGGCGTTCAAAGGTAAGGGACGAGTGCAGTTCTCTTTGTGGGTAGTCCATTCCATTATTGGGAATCACCTCCCCCTCCTCATCTGCACCCCCACCCCCATGTATCCCAGGCTGGCACACAAAGACCAATCCCCACGTAAATGGAGCCACCCCCCTGAAATGCGTTTAGAGGGCTGGGACTCATAATGACTGGCCTATTAGAAACCAAGTGGGGCGTTCCATTAAAGAACGACTGGGGGGAGGGGGTGAGAAAGGAGTGAAAAAGTAAGTGTATGGGGTAGGGGAGGAGAAAGGGAGGGATGGCACTGAAGATCCAAGAACAAGAGAAGCATATTTTTACGTCCAAAGCAAGCCCTATTTTCCAGCCCCCAGCCCAAAAAACATTCGTATGTTCCGAATTGCATTGGGAATCCACATTTGTGTGCATGTGTCTATGTGCTGCTATTCAAAGTGCTTTTTATCAAATTAGGCAAGGAGCACCTTTATCATTTGATAAGTTCTTGTACACTTTCCTGACAGTGAAGACCACTGTCTCCTGGGAAATGTTTTACATACCAGGGAGAAAATCTCCAGGGCACTGGAAAAAAGCAGGGCCACATGATAACGATCATTATTACAGAGAACTCTCATGCTAGGGCACATATCACTGTCTGTCAGGAGAAGGTCTGAGATCAGGGGTGAGAGTGTGAGAGAGTGAGAGGAAGAGAGAAAGAAGGGTGAGAGAGGGTGGCTTGCAGGCTGTCAGAACATTCTGCACTGCACAATGACTTGGGGGGGATTAAGACGGGCTGTCAGGACATGCTGCACTGCCCAGTGACTTGGGGGGATTAAGAAGGGCTGTCAGGACACTCCGCACTGCACGGCAACTTGGATAGATGAATGCCAAGTTCACACTACATGATTTTAGCCCTGATTTTCCACTCATCAACAAAACTCCTAGAGGCAAATCAGTGTTCATTCGGCACTCGAACGCTATGTGTGAACTGTGTCGCACACGCCCATCAGATATCAGGCATGCTAAATATATGGACCTGTCAGTGACTCCAAATCCTGTAGTGTTGCTACAGCCAATGAGTGTGACAACAAGGTACAGCCAATGACAGGGCAAGACACGGGGTAAGGCGAAACCTGTGGGAGGAGTTTAAAAAGGTGTAAAAAGTTCAGTTGGTTTACAAACTGTTCTTAGTGTTCAAGGATATATTATATTATTTTACATTATTCCTAAAGCCCCATGGTATGTGATACTGTTTTGTTCTATGTATACAAGAGTTAATTTGCCGCACATTTGTAAATGTCCAGCATATGAATCGTCATTTGATTAAAGTGTTTTAAAAAACTTTAATGTGCTGACACTTGAATTGTCATTTTCCCGTGTCATTTTCACATGCGTTTTCATGACAAAATGAAGTTTGGAGACCAGACAGACTCGTCAATGATTCCTCCCGGTGAAAGACCTTGTAGTGTGTGATCCCCTGTCACTGATCAGTCCTGTAGTGTGTTATCACAATGACTTCAAGACTTCCAATTACAGGACGACAAGTTGTGTAGTATGACCAGTATAGTGATTTGACAACTTTGACAGTCATGTAGTGTGAACTTAGCATAAGACAGGCTGTTGGGATGCTCTGTACTGGCCAGCGATTTAGAGAGATTAAGGCTGTCAGGACTCTCCGCACTGCATGGCAACTGGGGGTTCAATACAGACTGTTGGGATACTCTGCACTACTTTGAAATTCAGGTACATTAAGATGAGCTGTCGGGAAACTCTACACTTCTCGGACACTACGGGCATTAGGAGAGGGTGTCAGGACACTGCACTGCCTGGAGACTCGGGAGCATAATGATGGGCTGTCAGGACACTCTGCACTGGATGGCAATTGGAGGGATTAAGATGAGCTGTTGGGACACTGCACTGCATGGCAACTGGGGGGATTAAGATGGGCTGTGGGGACACTCTGCACTGCACAGCGACTGGGGGGATTAAGATGGACTCTAGGGACACTGCACTGCACAGCGACTGGGGGGATTAAGATGGGCTGTGGGGACACTGCACTGCACAGCGACTGGGGGGATTAAGATGGGTTTTCGGGACACTCTGCATTGCACAGCGACTGGGGGGGGATTAAGATGGGCTGTGGAGACACTCTGCACTGCACGGTGACTGGGGGGATTAAGATGGGCCGATGGGACACTCTGCACTGTATGGCGACTGGGCATTTAAAGATCAGCTGTGGGAATACTCTGCACGGTGACTGGGGGATTAAGATACTGTGCAGCCAAATCAGAAAAAGTGAGGTTTATTTTGGACAGTTTTATGTGACCAAAGCAAGTCAGGAAGACACAGAGAGATTTTTACAAGGTGTTACTGCCATTCTCTTCCCATTCCGCTGCGCATAACCTGAGCAGGTGACACACCTTTGGACTCTTAGCTGTGGTCGCCAGTCAGGCTGAGCCTGGACATTGTGCTGATAGGTGATCCCAGCCTAAAGAGAGTCTACAGCATACTAACCTTTACACTCACATAGGCGCAGACACACAAACACACTGTCAGAACCCTGACCCTGTACCACCACCTTGCTGACCTGGATCTGGGCTAACTGACCATCCAAACTGGACACTCCCATAAATTCATGTCATCATTGTTGTCATGGACTGATACACATACACATACATACACATGTATGCCTAGGCACGGGAGTACACACACATTCTGCCTCCCTGACATGTACACATCATACAGACATCTCATGTATTTTTTATGTGTTTGAGAAAGTGGGTGCAATCACCAGAAGGTACAGCACTAAAGGGCTGCCTGCTGCAGTCCAAAGACTACAGTCGGGCTCGCTGGCATCTCTACATTTCCTGTAGTGTGTATATGTGCCCTGTGATAGACTGGCATCCCACCCAGAGTGTCCCCGGTACCCTGTGATAAACTGGCATCTTTGGTGTGACAGACTCATCTGATTTCAGACATCTACTAATGCCAAACTGGTTTTCAGCTGCCACCCTGAAGTGA
>JAODKC010000130.1:9850450-9864480 GCA_026777985.1 Mormyrops attenuatus
GTGTCCCCGGTGCCCTGTGATAGACTGGCATCCCACCAAGAGTGTCCCCGGTGCCCTGTGATAGACTGGCATCCCACCCAGAGTGTCCCCGGTGCCCTGTGATAGACTGGCATCCCACCAAGAGTGTCCCCGGTGCCCTGTGATAGACTGGCATCCCACACAGAGTGTCCCCCGGTGCAATGTGATAGACTGGCAGTGTTCCCAGGTGCCCTTTGATGGACTGGCATATCATCCAGGGTGTACCTCAGCCTTGTGCTTTATGCTGGCTCCAAGCCCAACCCCCCAGCAAAATAGTGACATATAATATATAATGTCATTCATAAATCAAGGGCAGTACTGTAATTATAATAAGCCATTCTGTTAATGAATATTTCATTTAATTTAGTGAATGTAACTGTCAGACACTATTAAACTTAATAATTAGCACAAATGACATAAACAGGCATGTTACAAAATGCAATTTATGTATATAAAACCTCGGTATATTCAATTGAAAAGTACATTTTAAAACAAGACTCATATGATGTATAAGGACAGATCACGGACATATACCTACATACCTTTTTATACTTATATACGCATAAACGACCGTTACGTATTAAAATTTCCGAAAACGCTTAAGTGCTAATAACTGAATTTAGATTAACTGACACCTAAACTAGAAATGCAATTCCCTATCAGTGACAGAGTAAAAACATGTGCTCCGCCATGAACTTGCTCATGGCTGCAGTGAATATTTGACGAAGCCACGCCATTGTCTTAATGCGTCCGTAGGGTGATATCGGTGTTGTCGTGACCACGTGTATCGGGTGCAGGGCTACGGGTGGGATCCGATCATTATATCAGAGCTGCGATTTCGCTTGCACACTACTCCGAGCACAGACATGATTTCATCAGATTGACTCTTGGATTAGACATAGTTATTAATGGTCCACAACAGTAAAGTGATACTATTATTTGTTATTGCATATACAATGTTGATCTTAATAGCAGTAATAAAAAGTTTTCATGTAAAGCAAGATATGTCACTTTAAAAGGAAAGGCAATTCATAAATGTAAGAACGACCTTACTCGGGTATATAAAACGCAGAGTGCTGCCATTCACTAGGCTCCTACAATACCCTTCTGTACACCCCCACCCAGCCCCCCACCCACCCTTAAAATAGGGACTGAAAGCCTGGCTAACAACAGGAAATAAATGATGCCCTAAGCGCCTTTATTCCTATTTGGAAAAGACGCAACAGAAAGGTTTAGCTTATACCATCCCTTTGTGTGGCAGTAAATTGCAAGCCTGTTTTTATCTCCGGGTTCAGGAAGCAGGGTGTAGCGCGGAGGGGGGGGTCAATTTTGAAGTCCAGTTTTATCTCCCATAGCTAGGGAAAATACAAGAATAAACTAAATAAAATCGCATTCAAACAAAAAAGGCATTGAGCGCAGGCTGCTCACCTCGTGATGCCGGCCGTATTAATTTATCCCTGCGGCGTGTCACAGCCCGGTCTATGCCTGTCCCCTTCGCTCGCCTCTCCTTTCAGCATTAACAGTATAAGAAAACAATATAGCGCTGATGAGACAAACGGGACGCTGTCCGATCCGCACGGACCTGCAGCCGGGGACGGAGGCGGGCGGGACAAGTACCGTGACGTCATTATTTGGGGCGGAGCCGCTGCTGCAGATTCTGCGAATCCCTTTAAATTTTGATTGGCGGCTCTGGCTCCGATCGCGTCTCTCTCTGTCTTTGTTTCCTCCGCGCTCTTTCGCTTAATTGAGAGCCTATTGTTCGACTTTCAGCCACTAAGAAAAAAAACCTTTTTGAAACCTTGAGGTGGAGCCAACAGCCAAGCTAGAAATCTGCTTTTAGCAATAGCATTCTTCACTTATCTAAACTGTTGCAGGTACACACTGGTTTGCCCACTCAGGTGCTTTAATTCAGCTCACTTGATCATAACATGAGACAAGACAGTAATACTAAAGAACATGCTTGTTTGCTATAATTATATGTATATGATTTATAATCAACTTCTTATGTGTAAAGGTAATGCTATAGCTACAGCATGCAATTTCTTTAAATTATTTAGAATAAGGACTTGCATCCCGCCCAAAGTGTCCTTTGCCTTGTGCGCTGTGCTTTCTGGGACAGGTCCACAGCGACGCTGTAGGCCTACTGGCTAAGCGATTATGGAAGATGGATGCAATTTATCGTGCGTTTTTTCGTTTTAATTTTACGTCCTTTTCCAGTCAGCTAGCATGGCAGAAGTTTTGGATAGATAAACAATTAATTAGTGGTTTATAGCAGATTGCTGGTCAATTTAGAGCCAGTTGGGATTTTCTTTCCATTATTTAAGTGTCACCAGTACGTCAACTAGCAAGATTTGCATAATCAGCCAAAATTTTAAATTTAAAGGCATGAATGCAAGTATCAGTATGTGCCTTTGAAGCTAAGACTTGAAAAAAGACGCGACATATTCTGCGCTGCCGCACCAAAGGACATTGATGGAAGCATCTTAAATAATCACAGCGTCACTTCAACCGACACAGGTTTGCAAATCAGTGTTAGCATGCGCACTTGTGCTGCATTTTGTCTCATTTTCACACCAGTATGCGCGTTCAAGTCCCACTTATATGTAAGTTTTTTTGACAATGTCCCCTACAGTTGTTACCCATTTATGAAGCTGGCTGTTCCCAAGCATGTACATGATGCTTATTGCCTTTAAGGTAATTACAGTAAATCAATATTACGCCAGTTCCGTATTCGACTGGTGGGGGTGAATCTCTCCCAGTTGTGTTGGAGCTGGGGGGGTCTGAAAATACAAACCCTGTCAAAGAATGTTAGTTACTCTGGCAGAAAGGAGCGGTGTGTCTCTCAGCGGGTTAAGCCTCTGTGCCTGTGATCAGAAGGTTGCTGGTTTGAGTCCCAGTATTGGCAGAATAGTCACATCTCCATTGAGCCCTTCAGCAAGGCCCTTAACCCCCCCAAGGGGCTCCAGAATAATGGCCTGACCCTGCGCTCGGTCCCCAAGCTTCACTTTGAACTGACCATCAACATTTGATGCGAATACTGTAGCAGTGATTATCTCAGAACAACTGTGCTAATCAAGATCTGGAATATATTAAGCCAAAATCTGGTTTTGAAAGATGACGAGTAGGATACAGGAGATAAGGGCAAGCATAAAAAAGTGAGTGACTTTGACAAGCAAGTCTTGTGGGGTGCTCCCAGCCAGCAGTGCTGAGTATCTATAGACAATGGTCAGAGGAGGCAACAGAAGGACTACTATGGCACAACTGATGGAAAAATTGAATGCTAAACATGAAATGACTGTGTGCCAACACACAATGCATCGCATCCTGCTGTGTATGGGGTTGCGTAGCCATAGACCGGTTAGAGTGCCAATGCTAACCCATCTCCATTGGCAAAAGGGCCTGCAATGGGCACACGATCATTGGGACTGGACCTTGAACCAATGTAAGAAGGTTGCATGGTCCAATGAGTCCAGTTTCCCTGAGAAATGGATGGCACAAAGACGTGCTGTAGGAAGGAGACAAGATGGTGGAGGGAGTCTGATGCTCTGGGCAACGTTCTGCTGGGAACCCCTAGGTCTGGCCATTCATGTGGAGGGTACTTTGACGTGATGCCTATTGCGACATCATTTCAGACCATGTACACCTGTTCATGACAATGGTTTTCCTTAATGACAGTGGCATCTCTGCAGGATAATGCGCTCTGCCACACAGACTGCCCAGGAATGGTCTGCTGAACATTGTGAAGAGTTCAAGGTGTTGCCCTGGCCTCCAAATTCCTCACACCTGAATCCTATTGAGCATCTCTGGAATGTACTGGAACCTCAAGTCCAATCTGTGGTGGCTCCACTTCACAACCTAAGAGACTGAAAGAGTCTTCTGCTGACATCTTGGTGCCAAATACCACAAGACACCTTCAGAGGTTTTGTTAACTTCATGCCTTGGTGAGTCACAGCTGTTCTGGCGGCACACAGAGGACCAACAGCATATTATGCAGGTGATCATAATGTTTTGGCTCTTTGCTGTATATGTATATATCTAACACTTAGACTTGACTTTATCCCAAAGTTAATCAAGATGCATTTCAATGTACCTGTGCCCATGCTTGTGCCAGTAGCAAATAAAGATCAATTCATTTCTCCTGACTAGAATGAGTGTACACTGCACCCTGGTGGCAAAGTGAGGGAGAACAACGAATGCTCTATTGTTTCATACATATCACATCTACAGGGCAGCAGGTTATACAGTGCAGTTGATGCTTGTTTTGCATCTGAAGGACCATGCAAGGTGGCTAGCTTTCCTAGTAGTTACTGCAGTAAAATACTGAGGTCGACCAAACACCAGCTGCTCTTTTTTCAGAATACTAGCTATTTCACCTAATAATGCTCAGGATCCAATAGGATTGATGCAAATTATCATCCTGGTTCTAAGACCTGTTAGATCAGTAGTGTGCAGTCTGGCTTTGTATACAACATACGTAGAGACATGAAGATCATATGTTGCACGGCTAGTCCCTGGCAGCAGCAACACCGTTTAAAATGCCAACTTAGGTACTGCAAGAATAACGTGAGAAACCTTTTCCGAAAGCTATAAGTAAAAGTGACAGTATTACTGCACCGGTCCCACCCAGCTCACGTTTCGGTTTCCACTCCTCATGCTAACAAGATGGCCACCACTGCCTGCTCAGAGCACCTGGAGCGTGGGTAGTGCTGCAGTGTAGCACTGTATAGTATAAAAAAATGTAATCTGATAAAGCCACACCCACCCACACACACACCTGCACGGTGTTTATTAGTCTCTGTGAAACACCAGAGCTGCCCCCCCCCCAAACATACACGCATATGCAAAATTGCCAGTCAACAGCAATGTGGGGACTCTAGACCTGTGTTTGAGAAAACAGATGGAAATGCAGTAAATGAGCACATTTCTTACATCTGCATCTCCATGGACATGTGGTCATTTTTAGCGGACCAGAATAAAGATACGCTAGTGGGAGATAAGGAAAGCCCCCCAGCCTGTTGCTGAGTGTCCTGGATTGCCAGGTTGCCACACTGGTCACAAAATGCGGCGCACTGAAGATCTTCTTCTTTCCTTAAAAGAGTTGTCTAGCAGCCGATCACATGCTGGGTTTCTCTTGACTTTCCCTAAAGCCTTTCCTGCACACTTTCTCAATGTGCACACAAGATAGCTTTGCTCATGAGAAATGTTTGCTTGGGAGCCCCAGCAAAAATCTGTCTGTCCCCGTGGTGCTGGTGCATCAAGGTATTTCTGGAGTATATCAGGAACACAGCCGGCACTGCGCTGCACACACACATAGCACACAAACACAAATGCACAGTTCACCGACGACCGTCTCCCAACCTGCTCGTTGGTGTTCATACACTGCAGCTTCATCTGCTTCAGGTAGGTGGCGGTGAGCGGCATGTTGTAGTCAATGAGGTCTGGAACCAATGGGGCCGGCCTGTCGTTCTCTGTAATGAAGACACAGCCAATCAGCTTGTGAGTGATTACTGTTCTGCAAATAGACAGCCAATCAAATTCTCACTGTAGCACATTGCCTTTATATACAGTTTGTCATAGTAACATGTGGGCCGATTCCTCTAGAAAAGCAGAAGTCCCCTGCAGTAGTAGGACCCCTTTTCTGCCCATTGCTGTCCTTGCGGTGCTGGCGCACACGGAGGCATCTCCAAATCATAGGAGCTAATGATGGGGGCAAAATCCAGGGGAATAACTCAGCATCAAACAGGAAGCCTTCATGGCCAGGAGGAATGCTGGAAATCTTTCACCGTCCATTCTGATTCTTCATTTGTTTTGATTGTTGGACAAGGTGTGACTAGCAGTGAATTAAAGGTGGTAATATTCCATAAGAGCATTTGCAATGAAGTATTCATAATACACAAAATGTCTATAATTGTGCATACAATACAAAAATGATAAATAAAAAAAATATCAATCCAGCATGAAGTGGCAACCATAAATGCACACAATGTACTCACAGTGAAGTTGGAGACTCACTGAAGTGCATGAGACCTTAGATACAGGGGAGCAACAGCAGCAGTAACTATACCAATCTAAATGAACTCCATCAGTTTATCTGCACTGTGAAGTACTGTCCCTGGACTTTACCAGCCACTGACTACATATTGTCCAGTTTTGCACTGTTGGTATTGTTTTGCCCTACACTATATGCTAAAACTCATTTGTATACTGGATGTACACACAGTTGAATGCTGAAAGGAACAGGACACTGGAATCACCGGCATAATCTTGGACAAACCTGGTCAGGACAGTATGATTGGTCAGGACAGGGGCGTCAGAAGCATTTTGAATGTGGGGGGGACACACTGGCGGTGAAATAATATTTGATATTAAATGTGGGGGGGGGGTCCAAATGAATAATTATGAAATGTGAGGGGGACACATACCCCTCAGATTTAATGGCGGCGACGCCCATGGGTCAGGACAAAAATCACTAGGACAGCACTGCCCACCCTCCCGGACATCAGGGACACTCAGCACCCATGCCATACACTGTCCCACTGGCTGTGCTCAGGTAGGCGACTCTGGAGCCTTATGGCCAGGACTGAGAGGCTGAGGAGAAGCTGGCCATTAGGATCTTAACACCACCAAGTTAAATAAGCCAAGACTGCAATCTGAACTTTAAATATTTTCTCATATTTTACTATAACTTTTAACTTCTATATGCTTGTAATGTTTCTATATTTTCAATCCTTATTTTTTAATCTATGTTATTTAATTTGGTTGTCCTTAAGCCTTGTTTATTGCATAGTCTGGAGTATTTCATTTCACTGCTTTTGTACTGCTACATTCATGGATGTGACAAATAAAAATCTTGAATTTTCCCCATTTGTCCACTAGAGGGACTTCTTTGCTCTTTTTCCCAGAATAAATGCTTAAATGATTGTTTAAACCATTTTTTTTTTGCTATGGTATATCCCTGCCAAGCATCACTACTAATCAGTGCTTGGGAAGAAAACCAGTCTGATTTAATGGACTGGCTTAAAAACTTGGTACGTGAGTAGCATAGTGCCTAGTGCCTCAGTTCTCCCGGAATGGGTCTTTGAAGCCTGCCTCCACTCTGGGGAGTTTGCATGTTAGGCTAACTAGCATCTCTGTATTACCCACAGTGTATCTTTCCTGCTATGGGCTACTTTCATTTCCAGCATGTCCCCTGCCTTGCACCCTATGCTGCCTGGGATAGACTGCAAGCTCCCACATGACTATAGCTAGGATAAGTAGTTGGAAGATGGATGGCTGGTGTCACACATTAAGTTGACTTTCTGATTTATCCTTCTAAATAAATGTTTTTTTTTTTACTTTATATCTAACTATTTACCACGTGTTTCAGTCAAATATGAAATAAATTTTCAGCTTTGGTGTTATCTATTTGTTTATAATCTGGTTTCAGTAAGGCTCTATATATTATCCAGTTTAACTGATATGCAACATTTAAAATGCTACATGTCGTATACAAACCAAAGGGTTCGAATCTGACATCCAGTGTCATTGCATCAGGAATAACTTGAGTGCAGTAAATAACACTGAGTACCTGCACTCCTTCCTGTCTGATTTGGTGCGTATGCTGCTCCTGTTTCCCTGCCCAGTGAGTGTGTGTACCATCTCCCTGCGTTTGCACATGTGCCAGCCTTTTCTTTCACTCACCGGGACTAGAGCTGAAGATTTTTGCCCGAACCCGACGGGACCCGGTAAGTTGGCCGGGTTCGGGTTTGTGCGGTAAATAAGTGGCCAGGTGTAGAGCTGAAGATCTTTGGACCCGACGGAATCCCAAGGGGTCGGTTGGGTTTGGGCTTAATGGCGCGTTCCATTTGATTTTGGATCCAAGTTTTGGTTGCGTCACATCCGCCAAAAATCGAGGGGAGAACTGAGTCGAATGCGTTCCATTTGCCACTGAAATAGCAATACGAGTACCATGGACCCGTATCAAAAAAGCAAGATTTTTTTGCTTAGCCGGACCACTTGTCGGATTTAAGGTACCTCAGTTTAAATGGCCTCTATCTTCATTCACTTACAATTAGCCCGAACTACCTTAAATCCGACAAATAATCCGACTAATCATGAAATCCAATTCTTGGAAAACATGCTGCGAGACAAATGATGACACCGGTACCTCCAGACAGTTCCATCTGGGGCTTCAGGATTCTCCGCACATCACCAGCTCAGATCACACCAAACCCATGCAGATAGGCAGGGCTCCCCTGACCCTCCACTGAGCATTAGTGGCATCATCTTCAGGGACTCTGCTTGTACTGTGGCCAAACCCGGACACATTATCACCCTGTGCCCATCCCATCCTCCTCAACCTGATTCTCATTCCTATGCTATACAGGTCAGAACCTCCTCATTCCTAGATGTCACATAGAAGCAATGGACTATACCCATCCGTCTCCATCATGACCCAGTAAGTGGAGGAGGCACTTTCTTCCGGGTTCATTTGACAATCCATGTCACTGATGGCATCCAGCTTCTTTGTTGAAAAGAAGGACTGGGGGGTTTACGTCCCTGCTGACTACCAAGCATTGAATAAGATCACCATGAAGTTCTGCTTTCCACTGCCCTCGATTCCTGCTTCGCAGGAGCAGGTTAGGTCAGCATGGTATTTCACCAAGTTGTACTTGTGGAGTACTTTCAACCTGATCTGAACGAGGGGAATGATGGTCACTGCGGGGATTTAGTGATGCCTTTTGGGCTGTCTAACACCCCCTCTCCATGTCATTCAAAACCTCATACACCAGTGCTTTATCGTGTATATACAGTGCCCTCCACAATTATTGGCACCCCTTGTAAAGATTTGTAAAAAGGGTCATTAATTTGATTAAACTTATTTCAGTGAAAGGTTGGATTTTTCTCATTTTTTTTCAGTGTGAGATGAAGCTACTTTACCAAAAGGTGGATGTTTTTCTAACCATTTTTACAAATCTTTACAAGGGATGCCAATAATTGTGGAGGGCACCATAGATAGCTTGTTCATTCATTCCTTGACTTACACCAGCCATGTCAGGCAGGTGCACCAGGTGTTGCAACAACTCTAGGAGAATGCTCCCTTTGCCAGGGCCAAGAAATGAGAATTTCATATATAACAACTTACCTTTCTAAGGTACATTCTTTCCCCAGGTGCAGCCTAAATTAATCCTGCTAAGACCACTGCTCTCTCTTAATGGCCTATACCCAAGACTAAGAAAGACTTATAATACTGGCAAAACTGGCTCTAGGGGGCTAAACATCCCTTCCAGGTTCTCACTGGTCATAAAAGTAGTATTTTCGCCCATGGCCAGTTTATGGTTACTGACCTCTCAGGGGTAGAAGAATTCAAAAGCCGGCACCCTCTCTTAGAATTTCAATGCCGACTGTCTGTCCCCCTCCCCCCACACCATTGTCCCATCAAACTATTTCGTGGCAGCAGTGCAATGGGAGCTGGAGAACAACATCATGAGGGTGTTGCAGCATGATGAGTTCTAGGCATCAAATGGACCATGGAGCTGGTAAGTTGGCAATTCTGGTGGCCATCCCTTAAGATGGATATCAAGGACTGTCTCCTGCGTAAGTGACTGGGATATATCATATTCCTAGTCATTATAGACCGTTTTTTGAAGATGTGCAGGTTTGTGCCTCTTCCAAAGCTACCCTCTTCTCGTCAGTTGGCTGACATTGTTTTTACACAAGTTTTCAGAGTTTTCGTCCTGCAAAAGGACATGAGTGCCTGAGGACTCTAGTTCTCTGCCTGCTTCTGGAGAGCATTCTGCTGTCAAATAGACATCACCCTTAGTTTCTCCTTCAGTATCACTCCAGTGTCACATGTACACAGACCGGCAAAGTGAGAGGCTCAACCAAGACATTGGGAGGTTCCTGAGATCATACTGTGTTGATAATCAAACCAGCTGGAGCCAGGTCCTGCCCTGGGCAGAGTATGCCCAAAATTCTCTGCACCACTCTTTCACAGCGTTCTATATATCCCTGCTCAAGCCTGTGCATTACAGTCTGATGCTCCCCTAAATCAACCATCCTTCGCCATCGCCTCCTCTTGACATCAACGGCTCCCTGGCATACACTGTTTGAGGCATCTTGGACCCGGTGATGTGGTGGTCAGCTGCAGTACCTTGTAGATAGGGGAGGCTACAGCCCAGAAGAACAGAGCTGGGTCCCTGCTATGGACATTCTGGACCTGATACTAACATCGGACAGGGCATATCCCAATTGAACAGCACCTCAACTGTGGACATCTGTTGAAGTGACAGCATCTGGCGCTGGGAGTCCCCCGTGGGGGTGGGGGGGACTGTGAGGTTGGACTACAGCCACACCCTCTTGTAAGGTCTCTTTTACCAGAGTACTGAGTCAGTTGTGTCTCACTCTTGCCTCTACCTCATTGGGGACTCCTGCCCCTACCTCACAGGGGACTCTTGCCTTAATGTCACAGGGGACTCTAGCCTCTGCCTCAATGGGGACTCTTGCCCCTGCCTTTAGACAACAATGTGGTGTAAATACGTAGATAAACAAATAAAGGTGAGAATAGGTCAGATTTTCCTCTTCATCTCAGTAACAAGTCATAATCAGGTTGTTTGTTGCATACCTGGACTGCCATCGAAACACAGTCAATAACCTCGGTAATTACAGTGGTGGCACTGATCAATATTCATGGTGCCAGCACCAATCAATTACCAACATGCCAGCACCTATCAATATCAGCAGTGCCAGCACCGATCAATAACTGTGGTGCTGGCATTGATCAATAACCGTGGTGCCAGTACTGATCAATTTGACACCTGCATGCAGGCACCACCCCATGTAGATATGATAAGTTAACAAAACTATACAATTATCAGTGGAGTAATCCCATACTCTTCTCTGGGAAAACGCACCATTTATTTCCCTCCCGCTTAATAGCGTGTTCATTACAGAAGTGCGCAAAAACCATAATAACAGCATTCAATCATGTAGACTTGTGGCACATGGGAAGAAAATTTATATTTACTTGTGAAAATGTCAGTCAAGAGTAGCTCACGTGTGCTCTAATTAAGGTGCACACATTGACTGAACTTCAGTGATTGCGTGGAGAAAGCAGGACGGCCCCTGGTGCACCTATACCCCCCAGGGAGGGAAGCCAATTACCCAACATCTTTATCCAGAGCATACAATAAAGAGTCGTCTGTGTGATGATTTGATGGAACACTGCTCGAGGCTAAAACCATGCAGCATCCTTGTTTGCTAGTCGCTCTTAAATTAGCAGATTATTATTATTTTCGGGTTACGTCAGTTAATGTTTGCCCTGCTTGTCAGCTTGCTGTATAGGCTCCACGAGGAAGAGGCTGCACACTGCACCTCTGCAGGTACTACACGCTGCACCCCCGCAGCTATACTTTCATCATCTGCACAGCTGGAAATCTCCCTGACTTTTTTCAAGCATCTGATACCTTCTGGACAGATGTGCCGTTACTAGTTGCTGCCAGGTTAAGCATTACTGGTGTACTCCTGGGATGCACTGGTGTACTCATGTTTCAGTGATGAGCGCCAGGCCTGTTATTACAGTACACTTCTGCTGGAGAGAGTGATACTTTGTCAGCACTGTCAGGAGAGCCAGGCCGACCTGGTTCCAGTCCCAGGAGAGCCGGGACCTGCTGTTCTGTGCTCTAACGGCAGCTCAGCTCACCTGTTGCCTCAGGAGTAAATCAGTTGTTGAATATGAGGTAAGTCTGAGACCCACAGGACCACAGAGCTTAAGGACCAGCTTCCTCTTGCCCGGCTAGTCGGGAATACCAGGAATGCCATGTGATCCTGAATGTGTGCAGCAGATGAGCGGAGGGCGCGGTGGGGGTCACCTTTAAACTCAGCAGTACTGGGGTTGATATGCATCCGCTTCTGGCACTCTCCGCAGCTCATGAGGAAGCGTGTGACAGCCTCCCGCGGCAGGAAGGCATATGTCTCTGCGATCTGCAGGAGAAACACACACAGAAGTGCAGTGGGGTGAGCGCCACCCTGTGATGGACTGGCATTATGGCCAGGAGATGCCCTCCTGCATGGGACAGTCACAGGCCCCCTGTGCCACTGGACAGGAGAAGCACTTGGAAGATGAAGGAATAATAATTAGAATGACCATGACTAGGAAATAGTGATCACAGGTAGGCTAACCCCGGCAAGACGCTGCCTAACCATAACCTTAAGCCTAACACTAAACCTCCCCCTGGGAAGACGATGCTTAACCCTAATCCTAAAATAATCAATCTTTATTTATACAGCACTGTTTAAAGGTGGCAATCCACTTACAGCTCCAAATCAAATGGATTTAAGCAAAACAGAGTACCAAGGCGTAAACCATGAAATAAAAGGACCGCATGGGGTCAAAAGCAAATGGGAGAAACAAGAACTAACTACAAAAATATCACAAGATAACAATTAGGGATAAAAGCAACACAGGGAGTGGAACTAGGAAATCCAAACAGGGCAACAACACGCAGTAACTTGACCAATGACTGACTGGAGAACAGAGCAGGAACAGGCACTTAAATACACACAAGGTGACAAGACATGATGCGGTACAGGTGAGAACAATACCCAAATTAACCAATCGATGAAAGAACAGGACAACGGACTACAGGTGAAATTCACAACAACTAATAAGCAAAGAAACTAGGAAACATAGCAAATACTTAAGGTTAACAATACTGGGACAACTAGGACCATATGCAAAACATAATTATATGAAAACATAATATAAAAAACATAATTAGAGCAGAATGGGAGAAAACCTACAACAGGGAAGCAATGACATACAATACACACTAGGGAAATGGAAAACCAAAAAACAATGAATACAGGCGGGGCTGGTCTCTAGTCAACCTCAAACCCATGACTAAGGGATTCGCAGTCTCTAAGTCACACACTCAATGCACAGAGCTATGCAGCAGTCAAGGGGAAAAGGCAAACACACTAGGGACTAGTACAAAGACAGAAGATAGAACAGGATAGCAAGCAACACCTGATGGCCAAATGGGGAAGAGACATGATGGGCAGGGATGGATAGGTACTGACCCTGATGCTACCTCACAGGGGACTTTAACCCCTACTTCATCGTGGAATCTAGCTCCTACTTCACCAGGGTCTCTTGCCCCTACCTCGCCAGGAAACTTGCCTCTACCTCACAGGACACTTTAGCTCCTTCCTCACCAGGTCCTCTTGCCTCCATTTCACAGGGGACTTGACCCTACCTCACCAGGAATTCTAGCCCTATCTCATAGGTGACTCTAGCCCATAACTCACCGGGATCTAATGCCCTTACCTTGCTCCTATCCCCTGCCTCACAGGGGACTCTAACTCCTAAGGAAGATTCTTAGACAGCAATGTGCTGTAAATAAGTAGATAAGCAAATAAATTTGAGAATAGGCAGTGGTCAGATTTTCCTCTTCATCTCAGTAATAGCCATGATATACTAATATAGTCAAGTTGTTTGTTGCACACCTGGACTGCCATGGTAACATAGTCAATAACCTCAATAATCGCACTCCCGACACTGATCAATACCCACAGTGCCAGCACTGATCAATATCCATGGTGCCAGCACCTATCAATTACCAACTCGCCAGCACCTATCAATATCAGCAGTGCCACCACTTATCAATAACTGTGGTGCTGGCATTGATCAATATCCATAGTGCCAGTACTGGTCAATTTGACACATGCATACAGGCACGACCCCATTTAGGTATGATAAATTAACAAGACTATACACTTAACAGTGGAGCAATCCAGTACTGCTCTCAGGGAAAACACACTTTTATTTCCCTCCCGCCTATGTGCATGTTCATTAAGGAAGTGCACGAAAACCACAATAACAGAATTCGATCATATGGACTTG
This sequence comes from Mormyrops attenuatus, assembly GCA_026777985.1. NCBI lineage: Eukaryota > Metazoa > Chordata > Actinopteri > Osteoglossiformes > Mormyridae > Mormyrops > Mormyrops attenuatus. Next base: position 9,864,351 of record JAODKC010000130.1, read on the forward strand.
TAGCACATGGGAAGAAAATGTACACTGCTCAAAAAAATTAAAGGAACACTTTAAAAACACATCAGATCGCAATGGGGAAAAAATCATATTGGATATCTATACTGATATGGACTGAGTAATGTGTTAGGAA
>JAODKC010000130.1:9879771-9896610 GCA_026777985.1 Mormyrops attenuatus
CCGAATGAACCCCCGAAAAAGAACATATAATGCCAGGACACAGGCTCTATATACCGGCTAGTTTAGGGGGGCGGACGGGGCTGGAGAGCGGCGCTTCACCGCGACGCCAGTCCCGTCCCGTCCGTATCGCAAAAGGGGGCACTGGCGTTGCCATGGTAGCCATTCAGCCCGGTTCTGGCCGCGGTTCCGGACCGAGCCGCACTTTCCCGATCGCTACGGCACACGGAGAGTGGTGATCAAATTCATGTGACAGATCGACGAGAGGGACGGCGGGGGCGGCGAGGCAGGTACAGCGGGTCCCGGTGTTGGACGGGCACACACTCTGGGCACAGCCCACGCCGCCCCATAGCCCCGCGGTTCGGCAGAATAAGGCGCAGCTCACCGTGGACTTGACCGGGACGTAGAGGACGGGCTTCCCTGAGCCCCCTTTTTGGTTGTGCCCGCTCAGCACGCTACTGCCGACCTGGAAGCCTTTAGATTTCACCCAGAATTTGAATTTGGCGTTAATGGTACTGCTCTCCACGTACACGCCGTCCGGCTCGTCGCCCTGCAGCAACGTCTGCATGATTTTGTTGTATTTTCGCCGGGTCACAGTCTTCGTCTTGCCCGAATCCCCGTAGGTCCGAAGGCACCAGTCCTGAAAGCCGCCGAACATCTCGGCATCCAGCACCACGGGGCTCCGGCTCCGTTTTGTTATATCCGCACATTTTTTACTTGTCATGGCTTCGCTTCTTTTCCTTTCTCCGACGAGCTGGCCGGCGACGGCAGTAATATAATGTGAAAACTGGAAAGGCGTGTAGGAGGCAGATGTCTTGGTCCCGCTGCGCGGAGAAGCACCGAGCGAGTCTGCTGTCGGACCGGGGACCCGGCTTGTCTGCGCTGGATCACACCTGTTTGCAGAGACGCTGCACCTCCCGTCCCGAACCGCAGCAGCAAATGTCAGCCGCTCGCATCCTCTGCCAAGGGGCCGGGAGAGGGGGCCGTCCCACCGGGCGGGTCCCCCACCTGTGCGCAAAGGGTCTCCGCAACGAAATATTAAACGCGGCCTTTTGCAAACAACAAAAGGCAAATGACGGCCGCCTTTAATGTGACTTTTGTAACGCCGCGCCCCTGGCAGCGTTCACAAGATTTTTTTTAACATCGCATGAACCGCGAAATAATGTTGTTAGATATAAAATACAATATATTTGTTGACATGGGAGCGTAATATGCGAAATTAAATAACCAAGACTCTTTAGTAAAATGAAACGGGGAAATAATGCAATACGAAAGGACAATCCGTGTTTGGGACAAGCCGAAAGGCAGCTGAATAAAAAGAAACGGAAACACGCGTTTCACAGCGTCTCCTTTTGTTCCTTCCTCAAATTAACTTGTGCTGCTGGCGATTTTAACATACATTGATTCACAAACACCGATGATCAATCAGTCATACACACAGACAGACGCACACGCACATACACACGCACACTATTGTGTTTTCTATAATATGAGTCACTTGTGTGTTCTTGCCAGTACAGCCGTGTATCTAATGAACCCCATGAATCTCCGTATAGAAAGACAGTAATGTTCGCTTACAAACAGAATCACACATATTCCACCAAGTAGACCATTTTACTACATGATTGATTGTCGTCCACTTCCTAACGCCTTTTCTAAAAGCTGCTGTTATTTTTTTATGGCACCCGAATGCAGATAATCGTTTATGTGAAGGACAATGCTATGTATAATTTCAGTGCTTCTACTTGCATAACTATGTTCATTTTAAAAACTGTCCCATCTCAGTTCATCTCTTTCCTCGCTCTACTCTCCAGTACCAAAGTGCTATGGTGAAGGAGACGGAGGATGTCGTGCCTGTTGGTGTATTGTAATTTAGTCTGAGAATATTAAAGCCATTTTTTCACGACTGTTACTGCATTGTCTGGGTTTAAGCTTAAAATGTCCGTATGGCATATATAGACATCTATATTCATACACACACATATATATACATATGTGTGTGTGTGTGTGTGTATACACACACATACTGTCCCACCTCAGACTACCAGGGCACAGGGGCATAATTACATTTGACACAATTCCAAACTGTGGCTGCTCTTACTACCTGACTGAATCCCCTGAAAACCTTGGGGGTGCTGTGCCGCTCAGTGGATTAAGCCTCTGTGCCTTTAATCGGTCGTTTGCCAGTTGAAGCCCCAATCTTGGCAAAACAGTCACATGTCTGTGGACCCTTGAGCAAGGCCCTTAAACCCCAGCACCAGGGACACTGCATGCCAGCTGACCCTGCACTGTGACACCCCCCCCCAAGCTTAATTGCTTTCACCTGTATGTGTATCTGATGGAGAGCAAATTTAGGTAGGCAAAAAGAGTATTTAGTCATGGGGACTAAAAGTATCGCTATTCTATTCAAACTCTTCTGTCTGTACATTGTGCCCTTTGTCTGTTTCTGTTAATTCTGAGTCTCCCCCATGATAACGGCAGACTATCCGGCTCCAGGAAGCAGTGACACTCCACAAGGTTCTGGCACCTGGTGGTGTCCTCATTTTGGGCGCCACTGGCTGGGCCTCGACTCCCTTATTGATTTGCCCTGGTTGGAGCTTCTTCAGGGAGCCCATCAGCACAGCTAGCGATCAACTTATACAGCTGGGTGACAGAGGCCACAGGGGGGAGGCTGTGTTTAACATAGACTGTCTACAACCAAGACTGAGCTCAGAGAAGAATCACTTTGACAAAGACTGATTTTTGGTGCTTTTCCACTGCTACCAAGAACTGAGCCGTACCCGAGCTGAACCTTGAAGAAACGGTTTTCTATAGTAAACTATGTGAGCCGTACCCAACCCATCCCCACACTAACAGGCCCGAAAGCATTACTAAACTGACTTGGCTATGTCACAACCATCTGATTGTTCAATAGGCATGGATTATTTTAAGGAATAAAGGGCATATTCGTTATTAGTTGTATCGCAAATTGCAATACATTGATGCATTTCTGATAACTCGGAACCTTAAAATTTTCAGTCTCCTAATGCTTGACAAACTATTGTAGAACGGCTAAATGGAATGGATTTGTACTGTAAATTTACAGAAGCTAATGCTAATTCTGCTAGTGTTTTATGCTAATATAACACAACGATTATCACAGACATGCTAGTGGAAATTAGCACATAGTAAATTGTAATGTATATGTGTGAACAATAAACAAGCATCTCTTCGGTTTTACATTACTGTTGCTGAGCTTTCTGCAGTGGAAAATCGAAGCAAGTTGGAATCACGCTTAAACTTTCCCGGTATGGCTGTGTCTCGTTGCGGTACGGGTCAGGTGTGGCCTGGTTCCTGAATGGCAGAGGAAAACCACAATTTGACAAAAAAACTGTATCTGACACATTGCATCTAGCCTTCAAATGAGGCTGCGTTTAGTTTAGACTGTTTCTGATTTTTTTTTAACTGAGACTGAGGCCATTTTCAACCAAGGATACAAGAATCATAGGTGAGACTAAGCCATGTAGGAGGTAGCAGCAGCCATCACTGAGATCAAACCTGGTCTCACTTGGTTTGGCATTTTTTACAAATGAACCATTTGGGCACATTAGCTTACATCAAAAAATCCACTTTAAAGTAGCCTGAGTTGTGTTCTGTGTGGCCTGGGACAAAAGTCCTCATCTGCCTTGTATTCATCCTCTGGCCACACCAAGCCATACCGTGAAGGTTTGTGTGTCCATTACTTTGGTGTGCCAAAGTGTAACGAACGGTAAAGGGTTTGGTCATGCTCCATACCAGACCACCTTCAAATATGCCATCATGTTTGGGTAAACAGTATGTTATCATACCACTGTGGATGAGTATATGTAACAGTGTTGTTTCATTAAAAAATATTTTTAGGACAGCAGTTTGCTGTGAATACTATAAAATTGAAACATAGTATATACTATACAAGACCATTTTGTTTTACAGGTATTTCTCCAGTAGGACAGCATGGAAATCTGCGTTACTGTTGCAGTGTCCAGCCCATGATGCTTTACAGCCAGCTGTGCTACATAGTTTGTGATTGAAAAACCAAACACTTTTGAACAAAGGGGGGGGAACACTGGCTAGCATCAGGATAGGATCAGTTTAGCATCCGTTTAGCATAGGTTAGCATCAGTTTGCATCCCATTAGATGTTGAAATCTCTTAGGCATTTTTGTATTGTCTTGCATAAAGGTAGTTTGCTCTCTTATTTGTCAGGATTTTGACTCTTCACCGTGTTATTAAAACATATCATACGAACTGGTAGTGTTCTGAAACAGGCATCTGATGTCAATGGAAAAACAAATAGCGTCCGTCTTCTTCTGCACTGTCCATGTATTTTTCTGGCTTTGTTCTTGTTTAGAAATTACATTCAAGCTAGTGTCCCATTCCTGACATCTCGATACTCAATGCCTGCACAGCACTAGTGGAGATGCAAAAATGGACATCATTGGGGCTAAATGTCCCCCACCCCCAACAGCCATACAGTCCCAGGCTGGCAAGCATCAGAGCATTACTCTCAATGGGGCCATCCAGGCTAGGAGCAGGTGTCAGGTCACATGGTCGCTTTTAGTGGCGAGTTATTCTCTACTCACCCTCACAGGACCTATCCTATGGTGCAGAACCTCACTGGGACGTGCCAGCTCCGTCTGCTGTTGCTATGGCAGCAGTGCACCAGAGCGGAGGGTAGGAGAGGGAGAGTGTCCACAATCCTTGGGGTGCACTAGGGTTCAAAGGAGAGATTTTGTGCTTGTCAGACAAACACAGAAATCTCACACTCAGGCAGGGGGGCTATGTACATGCAAATGTCAGTCACTGGACGCAGTCTGACTGAAGGACACATGCAAACACCACACATGACCATGTGCATGCAGACACGAACACACATATACATGTTTGTACTCATATATTTGTGGGGACCTCCTTTCATTTTTGTGGGAAAAATCCTAATCCCAACACAACCCCTATCCACCTCTAACCTTAACCACCAGTAACCAAACAAAATACAAGACTTTCAGCATTTTTAGTTTTTTGATTACAGTCACAGAATTTTATCAAATTGAGTTTACCCCCGTGGGGACTGAGAAGGTGGTTCCCACAATGTCAATATAACACGTTTTATCACATTGTGGGGACATTTGGTAAATACAAACCCACACAGACACACACAGGTTGGGATTGCATAGGACCACAAGTTTGTAAACCACACTCTCACATACAAACAGAAGACCTATGCGTTCACCTGTCCATCCATGGAACACACTCACAGAACAGACAATTACATCCATGTAGAAGTGATAAGAATCATTTTACATACAGAATAACCTTCAAATAGATGAGTTTAAAAGCTCCCCCCAGCTAGTTTTTTTCTGGGTGGGGGAGAAGAGTCCATATTCACGCTTGTGCAGGGACACTTGGTGAACTGGGATAGTCACAAGTGGAAGTGGAGATTTCAGAAAACATTATGTGTTCTTCCCTGCTAATGAGGTGTGCTTGCAGTTGTAAGGTATACCCCTCCCCCACCCCCATCCTTGATGCAACATCCAGAGCTATGCTACTTTTTTGCCTCCCATCCGGGACACAGGGAGCATGAAGCCCATTCCAGGAAGTTCAAAACACGAGGGGGGGAGGGGAGGGACGCCAGTCCATCACAAGTCACATAGACAAGTGCACACTCATTGCACATGGGCAGCTCACCAACACCCCCACATCCTGTCTGAGATAGCTGATGGGCTGGGTGGTGCTGTGGTCAGCCTAAATGAAGACTTCATGACAGCAACTAAATCTGGGTGATAATGGTGAAGGGATACAGCCAAAAATATGTCGCTGTGGAGGGGGAGGCATGTGCAGCAACGTCCGTCCAGGGCGAGTGTGCCGATCTTGCTGTGTGCCTTGTGGTTTCCTCCCTCTTTGAGTCAGTCACGGATGCTTCATTGCTAAGGACATGTGACATGTTCTGTATTCAGGAAGACCTTCATTTTCCCTCTATGGCAGCCGCAGGCTGAAGTATACAGCTCGATTTCAGCAGCTCAAGCAGGCGAAAGGCTGCCCTGCCTCAGAATTCGGCTTCTCCCGCTGTGGCCAGAACCCTGGTGCCCCTCCTGCTGAGTCCACCTGGTGGGGGGGAGACCGCAAGGGCTCAGGAGCTTTGGCTTTTAGCAGCACGAGACTGTGTCATCCTGTGTCACAAGCTCCTGCTGCGTGCTGTGCGAGGCTGAATAGTGGGGTGCACACCAAGGCCGAGTGTCACCGGGGGGCTCTGTGTTGCCAGGGAAACGTGTCGCCCGGAGGTTGCAGGCAGACGGCCGTTGCTGGGAGCTGTAACATGCAGCACATGTAGCAACCTCAGGGTCCTAGTAAGGGAGAGATAAGGGGCCAACAGGCCTGTGTCTCTGTAACTGTCTGTGCCTGACCGTGTGTCTCTGTGTGTGTGACTGTGTCTGTGTATCTCTGTGTGGGACTTTGTGTGTGTGACTGTGTGTGTATATCCGTGTGGATTAGGTTTGTATTACATTGTGGGGGCCAAATGTCCCCCCAATGTAATAAAAACTTGTTTTTTTGACGTTTTAGGTCCCCACAAAGATCTGTGAATGCAATAAGAAAAAGTGAAAATGCCAAAAGTCTCATATTTAGTTTGGTTACTTATGCTAAAGTTTAGGGCTCGGTAGGGGATAAGGTAGTTATGTTGTGATTAGAGTTTTTCCCATAGAAATGAATGGAGAGTCCCCTCAAAGATATAATTACAAACCTGTGTGTGTGTACATTGTGTTTCTGTGTCTGTATGTGCCTATGTATCTACATGTGACTGTGTGTATGGGAATGTGCGACTGTGTGCGTCTGTATGTGACTATGTGTGTTTAACTGTGTGTATGTTTATGTGTCAGTGTATGTGTCTATGTTTATGAATGTGTGTGACTGTGTGTATATCTGAGTGTGAGTCTGTACGCACCTGTGTGACTCTGTGTGACTGTGTGTGTCTGTGTCTATGTGTCTGTGTGTAACTGTTTGACTGTATGATCATGTCTGCGTGTCTGTGTGTATATCAGTGCGTGAGTATGTGTGCATGAATCACCAACTTATTGTGGTGGAGGACTTTGTGTGCCTCTATGATCCTAGGAGCTATGTTGTCAGAGGCAATTGCCCCAGGTAGGGTCTCCAAAAGTAGATTGGTCCAAGGTGAGCAGCCGGACTAAGTGTGATTTAGAACACCCCATGGTGATTATCAAAAAGGGAGATGTGACCCTGCCTAGATTGGGAAGACTAGGGCCCCACCCTGGAGCCAGGCCTGGGGAGGAAGCTCATGGCAAGCGGCTCTACCCATAGGGCCTGGCTGTGCATAGCCCAAAAGGGTTACATGTGTCTACCCTCCTGTGGGCCCACCACCTGCAGGAGGGCCGTGGGGGTGCAGTGCAGATCAGGTGGCAGCCGAAGGCAGGGGCCTCAGCTGACCAACTGTCGGTACTCAAATCTGGCTATAGGCAGATGGAATGTAACCTCTCTGGTGGGAAAGGAGCCTGAGCTGATGTGGGAGGTAGAGAAATACCAACTAAATACAATTTGGCTCACCTCAAAGCACGGCTCGGGCTCTGAAACCAAACTCCTGGAGAGGGGCTGAACTCTATTCCACTCTGGAGTTGTCCATAGTGAGAGGTGCCGGGCAGGGGTGGTTCTACTTATAGCCCCCTGGTGACATTGGAGTTTACCCCAGTGAGCAAAAGGTTTGCCTTCCTTTGACTTCATGTCAGTGGATGTGCTCTGACTGTGGTCTCTGCCATTGCACCAATACCAGTTCAGAGAATCCAGCCTTCTTGGAGACCCTGGATGGGGTGCTGGAAGGCCCCCTCTGCGGACTCCATTGTTCTGTTCGGGGACTTTACCGCTCCTTTACATGAGACCTTCAACCTGCACCTCCAGCAGAACTTCCCCTGCATCCTGACTCCCTCAGGAGGCAATGAGGCTGAATGGTCGATGTTCCTCGACTCCATTGCAGAACCGGCTGTGCGGAGCTGTGGCCGTAAGGTTGTTGATGCCTGTCACGGTGGCAATCCCCGAACACGGTGGTGGACACCAGTGGTAAAAGGAGTTGTCGGGTTGAAGAAGCAGGCATTCCAAGCTTGGTTAGCTTGTGGGACTTCAGAAGCAGCTGACAGATACCAGCAGGCTAAGTTGAATGTAGCTTTAGCACTTACTTCAGCAAAAACAAGAAGGACTTTCAGTCAGCTTCGAAAAGATTCTGGCAGGTGGAGGGGAAGCAAGGCTTTACCCATGCTGTTTATAGCAGGGATGGAGAACTGTTGACCTCAAATGGGGATACAGTCAGGCGGTGAAAGGAGAAATTCAAGGACCTCCTGAATCCCACTAATACGCCCTCCTTGGAGAAAGTACAGCTGGAAGACTAAGAGGAGGACTGACCCATCACAGGGGCTGGGGTTAATGAAGTAGTCCAAAAACTCTTCAGTGGTAGGGCTCCAGGGGAGAATGAGATTTGCCCTGAGTTCTTGAAAGTTCTTGATGTTGTTGGGCTGTATTGGCTGACATGCTTCTATAACATTGAGTTTGGGGACAGTGCCTTTGGATTGGCAGACTGGGTTGATGTTCCCAGTCTTTAAGAAAGGGGACTGGAAGATGTATTCCAACTTAAGGGGCTCACACTCCTCAGCCTCCCTGGGAAGGTCTTTGCCAGGGTACTGGAGAGGACGGTCCGCAGAAGGCTGGACCAGCTCTTCAACCTCCAGGAGTACTAAAGGGTTTATGGGAGCTTGCCCAAACAGTCTATATGTGTTTTGTGGACTTGGAAAAGGCATACAATTGTGCCCTTTGGGGGTTCTGTGGGGGGTTCTTCAGGATTGTGGGGTACTGGGTCCGCTGTTGTGGGCTATCAAGTCCCTGTAAAAATGGAGCGAGAGTATGGTTTGCGTGAACAGTGGTAAGTCAGGCTTGTTCCCAGTGGGTGTTGGTCATAACATTCATGGAGGACGGAGTGGGTTTGGTGACCTCAGGATCACATCTTTGCTTTTTGTAGACGATGTGGTCCTGTTGGCATTTTTGGGGTGTGACCTGCAGTGGTTTGCAGCTGAGTGTGAGGTGCCCAGAATTAGGATCAGCACCTCCAAGTCTGAGGTCATGGATCTCAACCAGAAAGGGATGAATAGCCGCTTCCATGTTGGGGATGAGTTACTGCCTCAAGAGGAGGAGCTTAAGTATCTCGGGGTCTTGTTCACGAGTGAGGGAAGGGAGTAGGAGATTGACAAGCGGATCGGTTCAGTGAGTTTTCTTCACAGGGTGTCTGGGCTCAACCCAGACATTTGGGAGGGGCTCAAAGTAGAGCCATTGATCCTCTGTATTGAAAAGAACCAGATGAGGTGGTTCAGGCATCTACAGTATGTGGATGCTTCTCTGGGGAGGTGCTTTGAGTATGCCTTACCTGGAGGAGACCCTGGGACACATCTATAAACTGCTGGAAAGATTATATCTCTTGACTGGCTGAGGAATGTCTTGGTATTCCCCCGGTGGAGCTGGAGGAGGTGGCTGGTGAGAGGGAGGTCTGGGCATCCTTGCTTAGACTGCTGCCCCTGCAACCCGAACTGGGATAAGCAGCAGACAATGGATAGATGGATGGATCCAATATGTGTGCAACTGTGTGTATGTGTCTGTGTGGCTGTGTGTAGCTGTGTGTGTGTGTCTGTGTGCATGAGGCTGTGTGCTCAGTTATAACAAATTTGTCTGTACATGTGTGGCTGAATGTGTATTATCCCTATCGGCTGCGGGTTTATGCTGTAGATTGCCTTTGGTTTCAGATGTGAGAGGACGTCCACTTTTCCACAATGTGAAGCTGTGTACTTACTTTCTCAGTAACCATGGCAATCACAGCTCATATACAAGTCATATATCAGTAGACATACATGTGGAGGAGCAATGAACATGCACACAGTAGCATGCAGGCAGCTGGTGCCCTGCTAGACGTGGCTGCACTGGGGGATGTGGCCAAGCCACTGGGCACATTTGTAGGTTTTTTCGGTTTCCCTTGGTTGTGAAACATGGCTGATGGTTCAGCTTCCTGAGGTAGCTTTCTCATATTTGGATTTCCTGCTCTGTCTCCAAGCTCCTCATTAATTTAGCAGATGATTATATTAGATTATTGTCCACTGGCCTCTGTCTTCATCTCTGAGTGCCTTTTTTCACCATTTCTTTTTCATTTGTTCACTTTATCTTCCTTCTACCCCCTCTATTTCTCTATCACTTTCCCCATTTTTTCCACTTCTTCTTTCATGCTCTCTCCCTCCTACCCCTCAGGCTTAGGCCTTGTCCACGCATATTTTTAAAAATGTAGCTTTTTCTCTGCATTTTGGTCTTTTGTCCACATGCAAATGGAATTTGTTTGACTTCAGAATGTGCGGTGTTCGCTGTTTACATTAGCTGTTATTAGCTTAGCAGAACTGGTAGTAAGGCTTCTGATTGGCCAACATGGCTTTACAGTTAGAGTTATATTGGCGCCTGCTAGTTTGGCATACTCTTTACAGTGCGTTTTCATGTGGACTGAGTTTTTTTTAATAATAGAGGAGGAAAAACACTTTTTTTAAAAGTACCCGTGTACGTGTGGACAAAGCCTTAGGCCCTTTCCTCAGATCCCCCCTCCCCCACCACGCAGACAGGTCATCAACTTCCCTGAGAAGAATGAATGAATGAATGAATGAATGTTATATTTATATATCACTTTTCAGGACACTCAGAGGGGGAAGCCACTTGAACCACCACCACTGAGCTACTAGTCTTAAACCAGTCTTAATCCTGACCTAGTATCACCAGTAGCCCCAGGTCAGCATTAGCTTTACCAGAACTAGCATCACCAGTAGCCCCAGGTTAACACTAACTTTACCAGAACCAGCAGAACCAATAGCCACAGGTTAGCACGAGCTGAAATCCCACTTTCATTTGGTTGGCGTTCAATGCCTTTGGCAAAGACTCAGTACAATCACCGATTACAGAGATAAAACCTTTCCTGTAAATTGTACCGACTTCTTGCAAGCAGGCAACTTCTTTGTTGCTCACCTTCATGCAAATGGTGCTGGTGATACTGTGGCTGTATGTGTCATGCCCTGCTCGTGCTGATCCTCCTGTGTGCCATGCCCCCCTCGTTACCTTGTGTGGAATCCATGTGTTCCCAGCTGTTTCTAGTTGTGTTGAGTAGTCATGTATCTTTAAGTCCACGTTAGATTATGTTTCTCTAGTCTGGTCATTGACGTTGTGTAGTAGTTTCATGTTCCTGAGTGAGTTATCCCTGATTAAACCTCGTGTTCACACGATTTCCCCAGCTCCTGTGCTGCCTCTCCGCTCTGCACCTATGAACTCATGACAGTATGTGTCAGTGAAGCCCAGATCCAGTCTGTGGTCACTGTCACTGAGCGTCAAGTACGCATGTCCCTGTTGGGAGTGGCAGCAGAAAAGCAGCTGGCCTGGACAGTGTATGCAGAAGCTGTTCTGTACTGTTAAGCTTGCCAGGGTGTTCACACTAATTTTCAGTCTATTCTTGCCCAGTGCCGTGGTTCCCCCCATTTTAAAAAATCCACAATTGTCCTAATTCCCAACCCCACCTGTCTAAATTATTATGGCCTTGTTCCGCTGACCTTCCTTTTAATGAAGTGCTTCGAGAGGCTGCAACCTGAGTCTGAACACACCCTTCTGTGACTGGGTTCTTGATTTTCTCACAGGGAGACCCCAGGTGGGGAAGGTGGGATCCCATATTTCGGCTCCCTTCATCCTCAGTATTGGCTCCCCTTGAAAGTGTGTTCTGAGCGCACTGCTGTACTCTTTGTACACGCAAAATCGCATGGCCAAACACATCGCAAACAAAACAGTCAAATTTGCAGACAACACAGTGGTAGTTGGCCTGATCTCCAACCACAATGAGCAGGCCTACCTGGACAAGGTGGACAGTTTCACACTATGGTGTCAAGTTAAAGGCCGGTTTATACATCTCTGCACAAGCACAACCCTCGCGTACCCACTCTGTGTATGTGTACACGGAAATGTTCATAGTTCTCCGGTCAAGCAGTGTACTTTGCCCTCTCAGTATCAAAGGGGTCCCAGTTGATAGGGTGAATAGCCTTAGATGTCTGGGAGTCTGTCCTTCTGATGACGTCACCTGGTCTAATCATGTATAGACTCTGGTATCTAAAGACAGACATTGGCTGTACCATCTTATGGTGCTTTTTTACTGGTATATAGGAACCAGGCTGTATCTGACTTGTACCATGTAGATATACTAGTTATAGTGCGGTTGCAGATCACTTCAATTTTCCACTGCAGAAGGGTCGATTTGCCAGGTTTGGAGAACAACAGTGACATAAAACTGAAGAGATGCTTATTTACTATTCAAAAGGTGTCCATCATGATTTACCATGTATTAATTTCCAATAGCAAGTATGTGACGATCGCCATGTCATGTTAGCATCAAACGCTAGGGGAATTAGCATTAGCTTGCTTAAATTTGCTTTGCGAATACATTCCGTTCAGCCATTCTTTAGTACTTTTAAGTACTAAATTAAAGAAATTTTATTTAAGATATCAGGAATGCATTAATACATCACAATGTGCGATACTGCTAATAATGGATTATACATATAGAATATGCCTGTTTTTCCTTCAGATAATCCATACATACCGACGCAGATCACTGGTCGTTTCGACCAATCAGGTGATGGTGATGCAACCAGCTCAGTTCAGTCACAGGCACGGCTTGCATAATTTACAGTGGAACCATCTCTTTGTAGTACAGCTAGCGTAGGACTCGGCTCTTGGTGGTAGTGGAAAAGCACCATTAGGTAGCTGAGGAGGTTCTATGTCTCACCAGCCATTCTCTGTCGGAAGCCGACTACTCGGGATTGTTAGAGAGCATCCTCACCAAGGGAATCATAGTCTGGTTTGGCACTTGCTCCGGACATGTAAAGTTTTGCAGAGGGTAGTACATTCAGGTGAATGCATCAACAAAGCTCATTTGTCCCACCTGCAGGATATTTACCTCAGACGATGCAGGGACAGAGTTGCCAAAATCAGCAGGGACACAATCCACCCTAACAATTACCTCTTTACCAGGCAGAGAGGCTCAGAAGGATTTTTTAGCCTCAAGCCATCGGGTTAATAAATACGTCCATAACTGTTTGATGCCTGCTCCTTGCATATGCACCGCGCAATTTATTCGAGCCATGTTTCAAATCTGTTTTTCTTTCATCTTTTCTTTTACAGTATAACTCACTCTTCCTCATTTATTGCAGATTGGTTATATTGTTATTTTTATTGTTTTATTCTTTTATTGATATAACTCTTTTTATTATGCCAGCTTTACCATAACCAGCATCACTAGCAGCCTCGGGTTAGCATTAGCTTTACCAGAAGCCGCATCACCAGTAGCCCCAGGTTAGCATTAGCTTTATCAGAACCAGCATCACCAGTACCCCTGAACGAATTCCAGCGGTAACCAAAACAGGAGCAGTACTAGCCTCAAGACAACGCCAGCTGTACCACAACCAGGACCAGCAACAGTACAGAACAATAAATCCAGCCAGTACAGAACAATGAATCCAAGAACCCATGGTACACCAGGTATGTCTATAGCAAAGCATTTCCACCTGGGTCTGGCTAACAGTGTGAATTGTGTTGTTTGAAAGTGAATAGATGTTAATGTGCCTGTATCTTGACAAGTCACTATGACAATTCTTTCAGCCTTACCATTTGAGAATTTCTATCTGAGTTGGGTGCATATGTACATATTTCACCCAAAATTCAGCCTCTGTTCAATACCTGAAGGATGGCTTCCATTTCCTTGTCTGCCCTGTGACTGTCTTGATTCAGAGCCAGGAGTCTGAAGTCAAAACAAGATCCTTTCTGCGTCCACCCAGCCTGTTTGACACTGAACCCCCAATAAACTGCAGTTTGTTTCGTTCCTGATCAAATGCCATCTCACCTTGCTTAACCAAACAGAAAAACAATCTCCCAATTAGAGACATAGTCTGCAGGAAACCAGGGAAAAGGCTGTTTTGCAAGCACCATTAAGTACCAGCATGAAAATAACACAAATGTTCAGGAATTCATTATAGCTTAACACCAACACAAAAAGTATGACTGAATCAGTTAAGCATTCACCACATCACCCTGCTATCCTATCAGAGGACATAGCTGGACGGGAACGTTTGTCCACTACTGCCACCTAGTGTTGTGACTGAAGTGCTGGGCTTCAGTGGTGGAATGCCTGTCTGGGGACATTTTTCTGGGTGCTCCGCACTCATGTATTACTGCACAGATATTTATTCCTGTCTGTGGTGTGTGCTGTTGGAAAATGTTCATTTTCTCCTAATTTTTCTTTAGTCTTAAAAGTAACATTTGGTTCAAGTTTATGCTATTTACGCTACACGGAGCTCATTTGAGCTGCTGATTAATTGATGGGTTAGTTGGTCATTTTCACAATTGCTTTGATTAAAGTGCTCTAATACAATTCTGTCATGAAAACAGAGATGAGTTTGAATGGCAGTTTGTGTAAAATGTCTCTACTCAGGTCTGGGATGAGTCTTTACATTTACAGGGGATGTAGAAGGTCCAGGGTGACTGTTTTTTCTTCAGTTCAGGACACTCTATTTGAATGATATCAACATTTGCTTAAATAAGCATGCACATGGCTGATATATATTATTCTATGTCATGGGACACCCCTAACTGCAGGAAAATCATATGCAAAATTTCAGTTTGCAAGAAATAACATGGCGAACATTGGAGTTTTCAGCACAGATTTCAAATTAAACAAATATCTTTGGGACCTTATTCATGCATGCCAGGATGTGTAATACACCATGAATGAGACGCTTTGGTCTTTCTGGAGGCTGTAAGAAGTGTCCGTGCAGTATATGAGTTAAACTTGTTGCATCAGGACGTAGTTTTTTATTATACTGGGTAATAATGCTACGTTCCATTTATCTCGCAGGACAGAAGTTGGAGCTGGGAATGATGTCACACCCAAGATAACCGTGTTCCAGTACAAGTCAGAAAGTCATTTAGCAATTCCAGGGACCTGTTTCAAAAAGCAGGATTTCTTGCTTAGTCGGATTTAAGGTACTCCAGTTTAAATGGCCTTTATTTTTGTTCACTTACATTTAGCCCAGACTACCTTAAATCCGACTAGTTATCCGGCTAACCAAGATATCTTGCTTTCTGAAACAGGCCCCAGTTCTAGCCAGGCTCATCGTCAGCCATTGTCAGTAACATCAGTTGATAGCAACATATTACATAGTAATTTGCACATGAAAACACTGTAGCAACAGGTCCACAGATAGCAGATACAGAAACACAAATAAGACGTAAGTGCTAAAAAACAGTATATGCCAGGGGTCTCCAACTCCGGTCCTGGAGAGCTACTATCCAGTAGGTTTTCTATTCTACCTGGCTTCTGATGAGCCACACCTGCTCTCAGGCAAATACCAGGAACAGGTGTTGCTCATCAGAAGCCGGGTAGGATAGAAAACCTACTGGATAGTAGCTCTCCAGGACCGGAGTCGGAGATTCCTGGTATATGCTATATACACTTGAATTCTGAGGTCAGGGTTACAGAGGATCCTTCGTCTTTCTGAGTCCGACTTCAGGGAGCATTCCAGTTGAAATTTCCAACCTGGATCTCGGAATTTCTGATTTCCGAGTTCAAAAGGAAAGCAGCATAAGGCCTATAGATCCCCCCTTTTCTTAGGACAGGGACCACCCCCCACCCCCCACGGGAGTTTAATTAGTAGGTTGCAGCAACAGGGGAGGGACGCAATCAGCGCTCGCTGAAACCCAAGTCCCCCTCCCCCGCAGCGGGATAGAGGGGCAGGGGAGGCTTGGACTAACAGAGAGGCTGAGCTTTAGGAGGAATGCGATGCGGTTGCCATGGAAACACAAGGGGCTCAGTCTTATAGAGGGGATTCGTAACTAAGTAACTGAAGCAGGCAGTGGACTAAGATCAGAGTCCACTCAGCTGGTAAATCATTGAGAGGATCAGGGTGTCCAGGTGTACTGAGCCAGCGCTATCAATGGCCAAGAGATGGCGCTGCTTGAGAAACAGAAGTTTTTATTGTGTGGCGTTCACTAATGTGGTTAATAATCAATGCATTTAATCGGTGTGTTGTTTGCATATGAACATGCGCACGGAGCATCTGTGTGTTTGTCAACGTGTGTCTCTGTATATGTGTGTCTGTGTTTGTGAGTATTTGTGTGTGTGTATTGGTGTGACTGTGTCTATATAACTGTGTATTTCTAAGAGAGTGTGTCTGTGGGTGTATCTGTGTCCATCTTTGTGTGTGTGTGTGTGTGTGCGGCTTTTGTAATTATTACATTGTGGGGACCAAATTTACCCAGAACGTGATAAAAACCTGTTATTTTGTTGTCTTGCGGACATTTTCTCAATTTTATAAAAATCTGTGAATGCTACTAAAAATACCAAAACTCTTGTACTTTGTTTGATTACGTAAGGTTAAAGTTAGAACTGGGTAGGGGTTAAGATTGTCATTGCTGGGATTAGGGTTATGTCCATAGAAATGAATGGAGAGTCCCCATAAAGATATGAATACCAGTGTGTGTGTGTGTGTATGTGTGAAAGGTCACATCCTTATTCCCTCTGCAGTGTAGGTCCACCCACAGCAGGACTTCATAGCTCCGTGTGTGACAGAGAGATAAACCCCCTCCAAGTCCCACACGTGGGGGGATCAGCAAATTGATCAACAATCCTCACCTCACCTACACGCCCCCCCCCCCCCCCCGCCCCCCCGGACAGCAGGGGCGACCAAGAGGGCGGGGGGGGGGGGCGGGGCAGCGCCCACCC
>JAODKC010000130.1:9896620-9907289 GCA_026777985.1 Mormyrops attenuatus
TTGACAGACATCACAACCCCCCCCCAGTCCCACACGTGGGGGGCTCAGCAAATTCCTCAACCAACCCCACCCCACATACACCCCCCCCCCCCCCCCACGGTAACCACATTAACAGTTAGCACTACTGCAGGGGGTGATGGGGAACTTCCCGAGCACAAGCCACATAGCCTGCCTGCCTTAGATTAGCCAACAGCCAGGTACCAAGGCCTGAAATATGGCAGGAAGCCTCATTGGACCGTAACCCCCCCCCACCACCCAGTCCCCGCACAGGCCTGGACGGGTGCGCAGCCATCGGGGATGAGGAAATGGCCTACGGAAACGCAAAAACATGTGCAGGCCGAGGAAGTGTGCTACACACGGCATTGTGGGGAGGAATGCCCACACAGCCTCATCTGTGCTTTAGTATACATTCATTCAGTATCTTATTCCACATTAACATTACTTAATCACCTTCTACAGGATTAGTACCAGATGTGGGCAATAGGAGAAAGGTGCCACATACAAGACAAAACCAAGGATTTTGGTGTATGATGTTACTGTGTGCATGAGTAGGTGGTCACAGAATATGCACCTTCATTGAGCTGCTCTTGTAAGCAGTGCATGAATCCACCAGTGAGTGCCTAGATCCTGTTAGGTGTTTTATGACTTTCTGAGGCCTGGCAGAGATGTGAATAAGGTGAGTGTGTCACCACTGCCCTCTGAGAAAGTCACAGAACTGGAAATTGGGAACTGGAGCAAGTATACCTTTTTGTTCACCCTTTGAACATCAATTAGAGCAATTTTTATTCATGTGAAGTTTGCAAGAAAAAACAACTATATTCTTATTTTTTCTGCTTCAATTGATATGAGCAAGAGGTGAAAAGAAAAACAGCCTAACTTTTGGCCCCCATTCACATTTAAAAGGTGTGGTATAAAGTGAGAGTCATGCCAGTCTATATCCCAGCTACACCAGTCTCAGCAAGCCCAGATGTTTTCTATCTATCATCTTGCCTTTTAAACCCCATTCTGAGGAACCCACAACCAATAAGATCTACTGGCATTTTTGGTGGAAATGACAATGGTGGGGTAGATTTTCACCAATACCCCATTTAGCACCACAGACAAATATTTGTGTTGAGCTGAATGGATTTTTTTTTGCTCTGTAAAGTTCTATGCAAACTACAGCAGATGACCCTGAGGGCACAGTGGAGGTAAGTGAGCATTCAAAGCAGAGGCGTGGTTAGTGCTAGACAGGGGCGTGGCTATGAGTGGGCGGGGCATGGCTATGGCTGGGTGGGGGATGGGATCGTCTGCCCACCCAAGAGGGACAAACCAAATTTAACCAATCATTAGTAATCTAATAGAATCGCTAAATTATTTTTGTTACCTTGTTTTACATGCATCTTTGGTATTCGTCACAGGTGTATGTCTACGTGTCTTACTGGTGTCCAATTTTTATTGTTTTAATGAAATAGTTTCTCTCAGAATTGTTACAAGAGGTAACGGTCACTTGTTTGCCGTTAATGAGTGTGCTACATTCCTGCAGCTACACGAAAGTCAATGGAAGGGAGGCCAGATGAATGTGCCGTCCCTTGGTCAAAACGTGAAAGAATCAGACAATTAAATGTGACTATTGTATTTATTATATTCTATGATTCTTGAGTGGCCAGGACTGTGAAAAAGTCAACGGCATCCAACTGCATTCGGGCTTCACACCAAATAAGTAGGTTGTAATTGCCATACAAAGTGAGAGCTATCTGGCTGGCTAGCTACCCATGCCAGTGTTAAACCTGGAGGGAGAGTTTTAGGATTTGCTAAATTTGAATGACAAAAGAAGTAATTGCTGTTGTGTTTTTTAATGTTCTATATATTTTCCTAATAGAAGTGTCAGTTGACAAGCCATCTTAGCTATACACAGTCAGTACCGCACATGTTCTGTGTTTCTGTAGCTAAATAATGTTTCTACTTTTGGAAATGATCTTATGCTGCAGTGAGACTGACGGTTCTGCTGAGGTTTTAGGGCAGATACTATAAGACCCTCTCCTATACCCTGAAGTTTATGATCTGCAGGGTAATGGACAGTTCCACAATGAAGCCTAAATACTTCTACTTTTTTATTGCATAGCCTAGGTAAACTCTGATGGTTTACTGGCCATTTATTTCATTACGATTTGTGGGAGAGGCTGTGCTTTCACTCTGAAAGCAGAGTGAAAGGTTGTATTGAGGAGGAGTTTCTGCTGACTTCTAACCATTTCAAATGAATCAGGTCACTGCATGCACACCCAGGCCCAGCAGACTGCTCCCTCCCTTGACTATGGCTCTTATCCCCAATTGCTCCAGGTACTGTCTCACCCTGCTTTCTAATAATATACATTGCATTGGAGAAAAGCGTCTGCTAAACAAATAAAATGCATGGTTTAGAGACTCAGCATTCAACAAGCAAGCCATTTGGGGAAGGTGCAAAAAGAACGATCCATCACACAAATGATGATATAAAACATGGTTAGCTGCTCACCTGCCCAGCTTTGATAATCAGGGTAAGTGGGAAGAAGGCAGCTGTCAGCTCAGTTAATTATCAATTGAAAAGAAGCCAGAGATTTTGTACTTGTTGCTCCCTCTGTGAACAAGCATCCACGCTGGCTTGTGTGGGGCTACCTGAACCCAGTCTCAGAAAAGAAAATGCCTGACACCATTGCAATCGACACACACAGCTACGGATCAGAGGAGAGGCTCAACATTTATTACTTATCACATGTTTAGAATTAAATAACAAATTGTTCTAATCATTCATCGTTAAAACGTAGACTTAAGAAAAACAGAAATTACACAAGTTTTAATATAATTTTGTGGTAACAAAGCCAACAGGTTGCCGAATAACCAGTGTCTTGCATCTCTCGCCACTGCATTGTGTTGCACACTATTGTCAATATTCCATTTCCGCACATTATCAGTACTATCAGCATCAGTGGCTATCTGCACATCTTTCCCCGATGCACCACCTATTTATTGTTTCACTCTCCATATTACCCTACCTTTTGTCTTGCACTCTTTTCTTTTATTGTACTGCTGTTTGTCCTGTACTGCGCTGCTGTTGGTCCTATTGTTTCCCCCACGTACCTGTCCCCTCCCCTGCAACTATGGCACAAGAATTTCTGCGATCCAACGAACGCGAGACAATAAAAAAAACATGAAAATAGACCATGACAGGGCAAAACTAGCAACACTGAAGTTGCAAACTTTTGGCAGCCTAAAGGAAACGGCTGAATCGGCGTCTGTCGTGCACTCTGCAGACAGGAGTCATTTAGGCCCCCACACGTGCAGGCTACGTGACGTACCGAGGTGTCCCGACATCGCCCCCTACAGTTGGGATAGTGAATGTACCGGTACATTGTTCGAACATGAACACGCCGTTTCTTCACGTCTCACATGCATTCGCAGGATGCGCGTAACCATTAAATACATAAGTAAATTTACAAATAGGCTACTTATTTATTTATAAAACTATACAAGCTACCATATCGGTGGTACAAAATGACACCGATATTTCCACAGATTGATCATTATCTGAATGTGAAAAGGCTCTTTTGGGACCTAAAACGGTAACTTACAGAGGTAATGTTTTTCTTCGTCCATATTACAATACATTTTGTATGAAAATAGCAAAATGATGTGCCGCTATAGCAATATCAGAAAGTTTCAGCGGTTTTCCAGCGTCTGTACTGTGCGTTTCGTATCTTGCAACCCGTCCATGGAGCTAATTCGCCGTTGACATTGAAAGCCGCACTTTCGCTACTTTCGGTAGCTGTTTTCAGACGGACCTCGCACCTTCTCCGTTTTACTTTTGTAGGAAAATAAGAACTACCACTAAAAAATAGCAGCACAAAATTTGTGTTATTCATCAAAATGACTGACAAAAAACAAGTGACTCACTGTCTGGCTTTGAACTGTTTGAAATATATAAGAAATATATAAGAAATTAAGCATCGTTATTAAAAATTTTTTTTAAATCTTCGACATGTTTGGAATGTGAAATGGTGTTTTTGGAAGGACTGGAACATTATATGGCCAACAATAGGGTTCACTTGAACTGTTTGCAAACCAGGATCGTTAGAGTTAAAGAATATATGCACTGGACCACAAAACATTAAAAGTCATTTACACTCAAAACTGCACTTTAAGTATCATTTTGTAAATTATATTAAGAACAGATATACCATAAAAAGTCCCATCCAAATCTAAATGATATTTTGATGTGTATGACACACAATCTTCTAATGCGGCCCCAATGTGAGACAAGTTAAATGCATTATTGATCCCTATGGGGGTTTTTTTTTGTTCACCTACTCCATCTTGTATCACAGAGGGGAGAGCAAGCTTAGCAGCCAAACACAGGAGCATTGAGGGGTTAAGGGCCTCACTCAAGAGCCCATCAATATGCTAAAACTAGGCTTGAACCAATGACTTTCCATTCATGGGCACAGATGCTTAACCCACTGGGCCACATGCTGAGACACAGCAGTCCTGTATTCTGATAGAGTCAACCTGGAGAAAGAGAATGTGTCACCACACCCAGTGGGAAATCTTTGGAAAAGGCAGATTATTGCACACAATTACTGCATGCAGGGAAATCAAGAGATTGGAATCAGTTGACTATTTTCAACTTTTCAGAGGGTCCATTTTGTTGTCTGGTATGAAATGAATTTCATTTAGCGTCATTGATTTATATTTATTTAAACTGGATTCGATATCACACTAATCAGTTAGTGCGATACTAGTGTGAGTAGACATTCAAAATCTATTGAAGATTTTAATCTGTGTAGTCTGGCTCATGCTGTTCTGTATATGACAGCTTGCTTATTCAGGAGACATTTTAAACTGAGTCAGATTTCTTTTTACGAAGAGAATCTTTCAGCCTGGCTCACTTAGGGCCGTGGGGGTCCAGAGCCTATCCTGGAAGCTATGTTCAAAAGGCAGGGAAAAATCCAGGACGGGGCGCCAACCCATCGCAGAGCACACTCACCGTTCACACCTATGGATAATTTGGCAACTCCAGTACACTTCAGCATATATTTTGTATCGTGGGGGGAAACCAGAATACCCGAAGGAAACCGTATAACAACATGGGGAGGGCATGCATGCTCTATACTCCACAGGTGTGAGGGAACATAGCCAACCACTGACCCTATAACAACACGGGGAGGGCATGCATACTCTATACTCCACAGGTGTGAGGGAACATAGCTAACCACTGACCCTATAACAACATGGGGAGGGCATGCATGCTCTATACTCCACAGGTGTGAGGCAACATAGCTAACCATTGACCCTATAACAACACGGGGAGGGCATGCATGCTATATACTCCACAGGTGTGAGACAACAGAGCTAACCACTGACCCTATAACAACACGGGGAGGGCATGCATGCTCTATACTCCACAGGTGTGAGGCAACATAGCTAACCATTGACCCTATAACAACACGGGGAGGGCATGCATGCTATATACTCCACAGGTGTGAGACAACAGAGCTAACCACTGACCCTATAACAACATGGAGAGGGCATGCATGCTCTATACTCCACATGTGTGAGGCAACAGAGCTAACCACTGTGCACCTGTCCCCACCAAGATGACTGGCATTGAATAAATGTAAAATACAAGAAACCTGACCAAGTGGTCCTACTTTCAGGAGTGTGACGTCTGACTTGGCATTAGTAATCAAGACATCATATGTTCATATGTTATTTTATTCTTAAAAATATAGCAGTAAACGGGGGCAGGAAGGTTGTACAGTGGGTAGCCCTCACGCCTCTGGAACCGTGGTTCAAGTCTCTCCCCTGGCCTTTTGTGTGTGGAGTTTGCATATTCTGTGTCGTCATGGGGTTTTCTCTAGATCACAGGTGTCAGACTCCAGGCCTGGGGGGCCAAAGCCCTGCGCATTTTTGGGTTTCCCCTCGTTTAACACACCTGATTGAACTTCTTGTGCTAATTACCACATAGCTGTTGAGCTGAATCATTTGTGGTGGAACAGGGAAAGAACTAAGCTACACAGGGCTCCGGCCCTCCAGGGATGCAGTTTGACACCCCTGCTCTATATTATCCTGCAATCCCCCCACACCCAGTCCAAAAACATTTGTGTGAGCATCCTGGGTCATTCCCTGCCTTGCTCCTGTAGCTTCTGGGATAGGCTCTGGAAGAATGAGTAGCTGGCCAAGGAAATAAAATTTGTAGTTATGAAATGTACAGAAAAAACATTGAGAACATGAATCACTTTAAGCATATAAAACGTGAATAATATAAGCTACCAACATGAAGAAATGCCAGTATTTATTAATATGGGGAGCAATTGCTTCATATAAATTAATTACAAATAATACCTATTTTTGTTTTGTTGTTTGTGTCACTTATTTTAAAATACAAATGTATTAGTTTAAACAAATATCTGATGTAAATAAGAGATTATAGTTAGACCTGTTAAATTTGTACGGTCAGAAAATGTACGTGGGTTCAGTTGTACAATACAGTAATACTTAGAAAGACTACAGAAACATGGCGTCAAACGGGTTAAAAAATGAGTAAATGTAGCTTTCTTTCAGCTCAAATGCGATTCGAGACCCGGGAAAAGTCACGCCTGAAAGTGCCCTGTTCCAAAAAGGAGTGAAAGCAGAAAAAGGCAAGTTTTAGCCTGAAGGCACGGAGGTGTAAATATATCGAGAGTGACAGACAGACAGATATATTTCAGAGCTTTCAGAGACTGCAAGGATCAGACGTTATAATAAACTTCAGGTAAGTAACTCTTTTGTTATAATGTTGCTCATTGAGCTCCGACAGACTCTCCGATCCTCTGGAGCCACGTTTCCAGCGTGCAGCTGCAAGTATAAAAAGGCGATACTTCTTAACTCCAAAAGTTTCTCTTGAAAATAAGAAAAAACAACACAATTGCTGAATGCATTTAATATGTCTAACGTGATTTATATCCATCATGTGATTGCCTTTCCCGATTTTCGATAGTATCTGTATCTGTAGTGCAGAAATGTAAGGAAGTGGATCTTATGCAAGGCGAAAAGGAAGCGCGGAGCAGGAGCTCGCACTCGACGCAAAAGTTTGACTAAACTTTTCAAGCGCATACTATTCATGGTGGTAACTACATTGAACATACACATTAAATGCTGCCTTACTTAAGGGAAGAAAAGTTTTATATGGTATTCGAAATGTAGCCTGCGAGCCGTTATCCAGATGTTTTGCTTTTCGCGAGCTTATAATGAAAAGCTGAGCTTCTGCACCGGAGCATCTCCTCCACACATACCTTAGCTCTCCGCTCATTCATACAGCACTAACTTTAGCGCATATTATCCGATCGAATATGTTACATTTCAGGAATACGGTTCACACGTGTATTAAACTCATATGGAAGCACGATTTTCTTGCTGTACATGAAATGCTTTCATTTTAAATTCTGGTTTTGTCCCACTTAGTCAGTTTTCCCTCCGTTATCCATTGTTTTTCAGCATGTTGCAGGCACGTTCACGTTTTTTTGGTAAAAGGGTTCCGAAAGCATTTGGAGCGATTTCTTTCAGTAGCAATCTTTGATTTTGGGGGGAGACACGGCCAGCATGTGTTTCGTTATGTGTACTTAATCACTTGTCCCTGTAAATTACTTCAGTATCGCTTTAATCGAGTCACGCTACAGTATAGTACATGTGTGAATATAACGAAATGAGTTTAATCGTGGTTTGCGTACAATCCAAACCACAATGAGTCACTTTATTTTGCAATCTGTATAATACGTAGTTTCATACAGAATACAGAAGTTATATCACTTTAGCAAGTATCACTTCAAGTGATATTCATCGTTGAACATCTAATTACAAAAACACCTGAATATGTTGCAGGTTACGATGGCACAATGTCACCTGAGCGGTTATGGACGGTATTAGCATTTATTCATTTATCCGACGCTTTTATCCATATCGACTTGCACTAGAGAGACGGATTACAACGTGCTTAGTGAGATTTTAACCACGATTTTCAGGTTCTTAGGGCAATTCTCTACTTGTTGCGCTTCTGGAGCTAGTGGAACAACATTAATCCGCGCTACGCTTTTCCTTAACGAAAGAAATGCTTTGTATCAACGTTACTTTATGCTTGTTAATATGAATCACCTGCCGGGAAACTTATAATTATGACCGGTGTGATGTCGACGGCGTGATACCGCATCCTGGGTACCGTATCTCCGATATCGTGGGGGCAGTAAGAAGTGTCAGAGAAGGGGCGGTTCTTTTGGTATGACGCGTCGGTCTGCGGGCTTCTCGGTAATGGTTTTAGTAATTTACCACGGAATCATTCACTCCCTCTGCGTGTTATGAAGAAATATGCCTCGAGGTGATTGAAGACGATTTGGCTGAATTACCGTGATTTTGGAGCCATTCTGCACAACTCCTTCATAAGAACATCTTAAACATTTGTATAATTGTATTTTCTGCTTTTCAGTTATTTCGAAAGAGTTGGATAGTCCAGTTCTGCATGCCTTTCATGTCATGTTTAACATCCAGTACGGTCTCTGCTCTTATAGATTTGAGTCTTTTGTAGCCCTCAATGGAGAACTGTAACCAACATGAAGTCAGACGATGAGTCAGTCAGCAGCGCAGGTATGCTAGAAAGGCCTTGCTTTGGAGTGCTAGATCACACCATAAGCCATGACACCTTACCTTATTTCCCCAGTCCCCCCAGTAACTGAAAAACAAAGACTTTGATGCCTGGCAGGGACAGTTATCCTAAACAATGCACATCTTGAGCTGTTTCCATGATTGTTTCCCCGCTCAGGTGGCAGTACAGCAACGATGGTGTAGTAACTTTAACGGCATTGTGTACGCAGCATTCATGTTCGCATGTGTGAGTGTGAATAGTAGGTAATGTAGCCAAAGCATGTGCACACCAAAGCCCGCTAGGAGCAGGAATCCCTTTGCATGAGGCACTAAACTGCGAATCCAGCCATTTTGGATAAAGGCTGTCAACGAGATGCACTTCTGTTGTGCTGAAAGGAGAGACCCGCGGCCCCTGCTGTGTCTGTGTTTTGGGGGACGAGTTCTGGGAGGTCCAGATGCCTATGGCCCACTGCATCTCCCTAAGTGTCTGTCACAGTGTTGGTCTTTGCTCTGCTCTCTTGTGCTCTTTTTTTTTTTAAAAAAAAAACAACTGTATTTTTTGTGAAGTTCTTTCGCATAAGAACCCGAAGCTGATGTCATTTAACTGCGTGACATTTCAGCTAAGATTACAAAACTGAGTAGATTTGCACACGTTTTTTGGTCTTAAGGCTGTGACATCAGCTCCTTATTGACTCTGTGAGCCCCTGCTCAATGTGGGGGGTAGGAGAACCTCGGCGGAGGTGTGGCGGCTCTCTTACTTCCTCCCTTCCTCCCTGTTAGCATTTCCATTCTGAAATACAGGAGAACTAGATGGAGGTTAAGGTCCCTTTATATATTTGCACCACATGCCAGAGGCGTGTCTCCCTGCCCTCGCCCATTTAGGGCAGTGGAACCGTCCAGTCGGAATGCCGCTGCCTTAAGGTGGAGTCTTAGTTTAGCTTATTCCTGCTTGTGTGGCGAGGGTCTTCCTGTCCTAGGAGGCTTTTTTAGTTGACTTAAGGTCTGCCCACTTTAGGGATGATAATTAAAAAGAGAACCATGGAGGTAAAAGAAACATTCTACATGAATGAAACTTTCTGCTCAGTATTAACCACAACACTGACTAAGATGATGCTTTTGAAATGATAATTAATTACTTGCAAAATGACTGATATTTGACATGGATGGGCCTGTGGCCACTGATCCTTTAGTCCCTAGAACATAAGACAAAGGTTTGTCTTCACGGTCCCTTAACAATAACAATAGTTATTTCTGTAATCAGTTTCTTATTCAGCAGGGTGGGGTACCCCTAACCCTAACCCTGTTGCCTGGATCCCCCGGTTGCCATGTTCCATTCCTCCCTCACCAAAGTGCTGTCTGTGTTTTCAGCCATTTTCTGAGAGTTGACCAAATCCCTTCCCTTCATCTGATGCCCGTTAAACACCTGTCTCAGAGGTTCCACAACCTTCTCCTTTACTAGGGAATGATTCTGGGGGGCAATGCAGCCCTTTTTGTCCCTGATCTGCACACGGGGACGACGTTCCGTCAGCCTGCATGTCTGCGTATGTGTGTCTGTCTCAACGCCTCTGAGCCCAGGCCAACGGCGCGCGTCTGCACTTCCTGTCTGCTCACTGCAGTCGGCTTTGCTCTCACAGGCCGCAGAAGCGAAAGCGTCAGTGTCAGCGATGCCGTCAAAGAAGTTCACCCCACCGGGCTTGATGGCGGAAAAGGAGCAGATGGCAGCAGTGGTAAGGCCAGAGAGCTCACCGTGTGTGTCTCTGAGTCTGTCTGTTTGTGCCTGTGTCTGACTGTGTGTGCCTGTCTGTCTCAATGCATGATTGTGTGTCTCTGTTTCTGTCTGTGCGTGACTGTGTGTCTCTGTGTCTGTCTGTGTGTCTCTGTGTCTGACTGTGTGTGCCTGTCTGTCTCATTGCATGACTGTGTCCCCCCGTGTCTGTCCGTGTGTCTCTGTGTCTGACTGTGTGTGTCTGTCTGTCTCAATGCATGATTGTGTGTCTCTGTTTCTGTCTGTGCGTGACTGTGTGTCTCTGTGTCTGTCTGTGTG
>JAODKC010000130.1:9907389-9923058 GCA_026777985.1 Mormyrops attenuatus
TCTCTGTGTCTGTCTGTTTGTGACTGCTACATCCTCGACCCATCTCTCCCAGAATGGTGGAGGGAAGGTGTGCTTTTACCCGCTATTATGGTGTACTAATATGTAGGCCAGCTGCGTTGGACTGTTGCCCGACCACGACTGTCCCCCCTCCCCACCCCCCCACTGGTCTGCGCTCACATTGCACTTAAGGTCCTGGTCCTGTGCACGCCTTTGTCATTACTGTGCAACATTTTGTGTTGAAGAAAACATAGGAAGAAAAGTGTTATCACACAGTACAGTGGAGCTTTCGATCAATGTCCTTACTTTTTGGCTTATTTTGGATTCTTTCTGGGTGTAATGACACACAGCCCTCTTTATCAGAGATTTTAATTTAATCATGTTGCACGAATAAGAAGATAGTACCATGTTCTACCAAAAATCCGTTAAGTGTGCTGTTTGCATGGCTCTGTACTCCCATGAGGGGTTGTGTGCGTGTGTGTGTGTGTGTGTGTGTGTGTGTGCGTGTGTGTGTGCGTGTGTGTATGTGTGTGCATGTGTGTGTGTGTGTATGTGTGTCTGTGCGTGTGTGTGTCTGTGTGACTCAGATATATATTACACTGTGGGGACCAAATATGGGGACCATTTTTTCGGCCCCTACAAAGGCAAATTCAATTTTATAGAAATCTGTGACTCCTATCAAAAAACTAAATATGCCTTGTAAGTCTTGTATTTTGTTTGGTTACCTATGGTTAAGGTTAGGGCTGGGTAGGGGGTTAATGTTGTCATTGTTGGGATTAGGGTTTTGCCCATAGAAATGAATAGATGGTTCCCACAAAGATATGAGTACAGTCAGCCCTCGTTCATTCACGCACATCTGCGAAATCCTCGAAAAACCCTACAGGAGTGTTTATGTTTAATTTTCGTAGTAATTTATACGTTTTCATGCTTTTAAGTGTAAAATTGGTAAGAAAAATTTAGTTAATGAAGATTCTGCTGTGTTTTTGGGGAAAGTTCAAGACATTCAATATGAACCTGTTTAAAAATCCCTTAAAAAACGTGGCTTTCTTATGGAAATGTTCCTTTTTATGTACATACTGTACTGTACCTTTATAAGATGTGAATCCCATTCGCAAAGTTTATTCCCTTTGGAACGGTAATGGTTACATGAATATTAGAAAATAGTTAATTTACTACTTTGTGATAGTAAGTACACGTTAGCATAAATTCAACGCACAGAAATGATAAATTTCTTGAAAGGTGCTAATGTTTACGTACATAGCAAATGGGTCCCGGGTTTCCCTCTTGAGACGTATTTGCTATAAACACTGATAGGGTTTGTTTACTCATTTGACCTTACTGTGAATGCAAAAGGAAACGGCAGCCAATGCCGTGTAGTATGAATTAGTAGGGGTAACATTAGTGTACTGTTAATGTGCTAGTGTGACAAATATTCGTTAGGCGATACTGTACTCTATTTTTACATCAAACATTTGTTTTTTTTTTAAAGGTAATGCATTAAGCTAACTTTTAACTGAAATTAAAGTGTTTTGGGAGCATGACTGGGGATATATTTAGGGTTTAAACTATAGAAATAAGCACATATTACCATTTTTAGTGACTCTACCAAACATCCGTGAATCCTCCTCAATCGCGATGGGTTCTGGAACCTAACCTCACGAATGTCCAAGGCCTGACTATACATCTGTGTATTCAACTGAAAGGTCATTAAAAGTTCACTGGAAATGGGGCCTTTCGATGGTGGTGGTGGTGTGGCCCCAGGCCCTGGAAAGGGAAGTGCCAGCGGTGCCTAGGGTGCCGTGTGAGCCACGGGGTCTCGGAGTGAGAGAGGCTGAGGATGCAAACACTTTCTTTAAGCTGAAAGCCCCGTTGAAGCAGAACTCAAACTCTACTTTCCAGAAGTCATTACAAGCGTAAGCGTTCATCTTGAATGCCGCAAAAAACACATCTAAAATGGGAAAGAACTGTCATGCGATTGATTGTACAAACTGATTTAACACAAAATAGGAGCCATCTTTTTACAGACTGCCGGCAACTAAATAAGTAAGTATCGGACATGGATCAGTCACATATGACCAATGCCTGATCTTTCTGATTAGGCATGGATCGGTGCCGATACCAATCCAAATATTGGATCAGTGCACCTCTAGTAGTTCAGTTACATCGTTTTCGGTGTGGTATGCACAGTGAGATTAATGAATATATTTGCGAATATGGGAGAAGCCTAAGTTCACAAATATATGTTCAATATGGGAAACATTATGCTAATTGTAGCTGTCAGTTAGTTACGGCTAATGCTGGTTATAGTCACTTATAATCTGCAGTTTGGGAACATTTTTGTTTCCCAATAATTACACCAGCACTTGAAGTACTTAATAAGACCTAGACTGTCTTCCGGCTTTATTATACCAAACTCGGATATGTTGCTGGATACACATCCAACAGGCTGACTCATCCGAGTGTGTGTATCCGACCGACGTACGGCAGAAAGCCTCTGCAAGTTAGTCTCTCTGTGCCATTTAAGGTGCATTTACCTTGAAATTCAGACCAGACTAAAAAGATAACTAATGCTACAGGCATGTTTATAGCTATTGATATGGCACCATACTCTGTAGTCCGGAACATGAGACTTAATTCATTATGAATGTTACTATGCAGTCTTATTTTTGAATTATTCTTTATATTACACATTTATTTTTACAGTGTACAAATAAGTGTCCATTAGGTTTTGTTAGTCAGAAATGTCGACAGACGCGTCGTCTTTGGTTGCAACTGTTTGCGATTGTGTTTGCGGTTTTAGCCATTTCAAAACAAATTCAGTTTTTCTGTACTTAAATTGCTCCAAACCATTAACCCAAACCATGCATTTTGTGTACCTTTACACCCCTATTCCCAACGGGGCATAAAAAAGTGTGCTGGCACAACATGTTTGACAAGTATCTGATACTATCAGTGTCACATCCTGTACTATCAATGTGACATCCTATGCTACTGATGTATCAATGTGATGTCCTGTACTATCAGTGTCATCCAATGTGACATTCTGTTTTATCAATGTGACGCCCTATACTATCAATCTTAAATCTTAGACATGGGAATGTGGATAATATTAAATGTTCTTTGCTGTGTAACTGGTTACCTTTCGCTGCCCCCTTTCCCTAAATTTGTGGATCCCTGTCCTGGGCTACTATGAAGAGTGAGGGGTGTGTGGTATGAGCTGGCAGCCCTGTGTGGGGTGGACTCCTCGGGGAAGCCCGTGTTCGCTCTCCTCGGTGCTTCCTACCATGCCAGTGACTCGACCCTTCCCTTTTCTTGGGTGCTAACCCAGCTTTAGCAGATGATCCCAGGGTGTTGGCAAGAGCCCCCCCCACCCCCCCCCCCCCAACGATCTAACGTTGGGTGGATGTGCTGGTCCTGCAGCATTCTGCGTAAGATCGTAACAGATGTTTGCTTGGTGACGCCACACTGCTTTAAATACAAGGCCTGGTCGATGAGTATTGCATAATCAAAGACTGACAGAATGTATTCTTGTAAAAGTAATTTATAACCATTAATACCTGCTCCCCCCTTGAGTACATGTGTTGGCGTATGTTTTTGGTGTGATTTTTGTTTTACGTTAATTCTTCATAGATTTGGGTACAGATGATAGCTTGGTGCCACTTTACAATAAGGCTACATATATAAAGAGTTTATGAATGGTTTATAATTTGGTTATTAATTAGGTTGTAACACTTTGTAAATTATTAATAGACAATTTTAAACACGTTATAACACGGTTTTCTTTTTATTAATGAGTTACTACCATTTATAGTGGCAAAAGGGAGCATTATTGTAATGTGGTACCGAAAGCCTGTTGGCAGTGTCATGGCTGGGGGGAGCTCGTGTTGTGTCTGCGCTGTCCTGCAGAGCTGCAAGTCTCAGTCTGGCTCAGTCTCTTCAGGCTCACTTCTTGTATGTATTCATATGTGCATGTATATTTAGCCTGATCAACAGACCAAAGGCACAACCCCCTTACAGCACCATGAGCCTCCTCATGGAGTGCCTATTGAGAATGGATGGATGGATGGATAGATGACATCAAATATTAGTTGGTTATTGATGAGCTGCAGTAGCATGCAGTGTCCTGAAGGTGTCACTGCATGAGAGCTGCTCTGGTAAGTGAGAGCTGTCGCATCGCACCCTATGACGGCCTGAATGCCTGCAGTTGTAAATATCAGCATTTTGCACAAAGTCCACTCAGACAGATGTAATAGAGCAGTAATTGGACACAGGACTCGTGATCAAATGGTGGCTGTAGCGCAAGTGTCCACTGAAGAGCTCATTGTCGGGACATCCTACCTCAGAAAGCAGCTGGTGCCTCTGTCTGAGGTAAGGTGCAGTTGGTGGGTTATGGCTTCACAGAACGTCGCCATGGTAGCGACCGACGGCTGCAGAAAGTGGGGTCACAGCCAGGCCTTGCTTTCCAGCTGCATTCTTCCTACATTTTCAGGCTCACAGCAAAGCCCTTGGTGTGTGTGTGTGTGTGTGTGTGCGTGTGTGTGTGTGTGTGATTGGGGGGGGGGTTCTAGCACAAAGGAAAACTGAGTGAATGACCTCTGAGACCCAGCGACCTCCCCCACCCCATTCAGTCCTGGCACACACCCTCTTCATTGTGGCTCACTGAAACCCTGCTGGGTCTGCAGTGCATTATGGGAGAGAGCAATCTACACTTTCTATGAGAGGACATTTACGCCAGGCGAGGGGCTACATGCCGACACTGTGGCAGAGAACAGCTGCCCGAGCAATCAGCCAGCAGAAAGTAATGCTCACACATACACACACATGCACATTAAGTTGTAAGTATATCTTTGTGGGGACTCTCCATTCATTTATATGGGAAAACTCTAATCACAGCATGATGCCCTTAACCCCTACCCAGCCCTAACCTTAACCCAGAGATGGCAATTTCAGGTCCAGAAAGTAAAAATCCAGACCAGGATTTTGTTTCAACCAACCACTTGAGTACTCTGTGACTGTGACTCTTTACGCTCAGCTGGTTGGTTGAAACAAAATCCTGGTATACACATTACAAACATATACATTACACACACTACACACATTACACCCACACACTGCTTTTGCTTGTTTATGCATATGTGCAGGGTGTCACATTCACAGATGGATGCACTCGTTTCTCCTAATGCTGGCTTGTATGTTTGGGTGTGCTGTGCCATTTCATGCCGCCTGTGTTTCTTTAAGCATAGCTGCCGGCAGCGGAGTCAGTGATTTTTATGGGGGTGGGGGCGGGGATCTCGTTTTTCAGGCTGTAAGCTGTTGAAGTTGTTCATTAACGGTTTATAAATGGTGGCCGATGACCTGGCTTCTGGTCAGGTTGCACTGAGCCATTTATTTGTATGCTTCATTGGGGGGGGGGGGGGGGCTCTGTGATAAACAGCCCCACCCATACAAAACTCGTCTCAGTAAATGGAAGCTGTAGTCGAAAGTGAGGCCCCGCAGTGAGATCCCTTCATGTTAGTGTTTCTCTTTTTTCCCCAGAAACCATTTTCATCAGAAACCATTTTACTGACAACCTGTTCAGTTAGGGAACATCTCTACTTCAAAGCACACAGACACACACCATAACATAGTCATATACACACACACACACACACACACACACACACAGATTAGTAGAGGTGTAACAATTCTCCACATCCACAGTTTGGTTCATACCTTGGAGGGGGTGAGTTAAAAAAAATAAATGGGAAACTGTTTCTGGGTTTTATTAATGAGCAACAGTTTCGAACACTAAACAGAAGAACGCTAAAGAACATGTTAGATTATCTTGACTTCACATAAAATAACTACATAAATAAAAATCAAGAGAAAAAAATCTTACTCTACTGGATAACCAAAATGTTCCCACACTGCTGACTTGCGTCCAGGTGCTCTTCAATCTCAGGGTTATTATCCATCTTGAGTTAATGAAACTAGCCTAGATGTTACTGCAGCGTGATTACTCGATCATGATTGGACTAAAATAGTCATGTGACACGCAGTTGGTAGATGATAAAATCGGTCTTACGTCTACAAAATATACAGCTTGCCCTAACTTATAATATTATATATTATAACTTATAATAGCATCTTCATGATTCGCATGTTTTGTGTTAATTGTGAAATGAAAAATTAGTTTTATAACATTAGTAAGATAATTGAGAGCTCAACAGGCTGCACCTGTGGCAGCAGGTTGGGGTTAGGGAGCAGGGGGTATTGCGGTTTCACGATTCACTCAGCCAGTGCTACATGACCTGAGAAGGTCCCATTCATTCAGCCAGTACTACATCACACAAGAAGGTCCCATTCATTCAGCCGGTACTACATCACACAAGGAGGTCCCATTCATTTTGCTGGTACTACATCACACGAGAAGGTCCCATTCATTCAGCTGGTACTATATCACACAAGAAGGTCCCATTCATTCAGCTGGTACTACATCACACGAGAAAGTCCCATTCATTCAGCCGGTACTACGTCACAGAAGAAGGTCCCATTCATTCAGCCGGTACTACATCACACGAGAAGATCCCATTCATTCAGCCGGTACTACATCACACGAGAAGGTCCCATTCATTCAGCCGGTACTACATCACACGAGAAGGTCCCATTCATTCAGCTGGTACTACATCACACGAGAAAGTCCCATTCATTCAGCCGGTACTACATCACACGAGAAAGTCCCATTCATTCAGCTGGTACTACATCACACGAGAAGGTCCCATTCATTCAGCTGGTACTACATCACACGAGAAGGTCCCATTCATTCAGCTGGTACTACATCACAGAAGGTGGTCCCATTCATTCAGCTGGCACTACATCACACGAGAAAGTCCCATTCATTCAGCCGGTACTACGTCACAGAAGAAGGTCCCATTCATTCTGCTGGTACTACATCACACGAGAAAGTCCCATTCATTCAGCTGGTACTACATCACACAAGGAGGTCCCATTCATTTTGCTGGTACTACATCACACGAGAAGGTCCCATTCATTCAGCTGGTACTATATCACATGAGAAGGTCTCATTCATTCAGCTGGTACTACATCACATGAGAAGGTCCCATTCATTCAGCTGGTACTACATCACATGAGAATGTCCCATTCATTCAGCTGGTACTACATCACAGAAGAAGGTCCCATTCATTCTGCTGGTACTACATCACACAAGAAGGTCACATTCACTCAGCCAGTACAACATCACACAAGAAGGTCCCATTCACTCAGCAAGTGCTGCATTACGTGAGCCGGTCCTGATCGCTCAGGTAGTACTACATCACGTAAGAAGGTCCCATTCACTCAGCCAGTACAACATCACACGAGCAGGCCCCGATCAGTCAGCCAGTACAACATCACACGAGCAGGTCCCGATCACTCAGCCAGTACTACATCACTTAAGAAGGCCCTGATCACTCAGCCAGTCATACATCACATGAGCAGGTCCCATTCAATTAGTTTATTTTCCAGATTTTGCTATTGATAAAGAGTACATTTGTAAAGACAGCTGATTGAGTCAGGATCAGTACACAAGACCTGTCGCATGATCCTGAACTCTGTATAAAACGTTGGCTCAATCAGTAGGATGTAACTGGCAGATATTGTTAAAAACAAACTAGTGTTTCAAAAGTTTTTGTAAAAGGTCTTTTTCATCGAGGGTTTGCCCATCATTTTGGTGATGCCATTTCAACAATGCAGTTCTGGATACCGTCATGGCTCTGTAGCTTGTTATATTTTGGCCCTGGTCATCAGTTCTGAAAAATTGTTTTAGCCAAGGAATCAGAAGCTGTGGGATGTCCCTCAAGGAGCAAATGATCTGGAAAATGAAATAGGAAGAAAATCTGTTGGCATTGTTCCAGAAGTATACAATGCCTCAGCTGTCCTTAAGCATCGGAACTGGTCCGGTTACAGGAATGGCATAATGGCTGAACAAGTGTTATTTGCACACAGTTTTGACTGGCTACTGTGTGGAGACCTTGTAAGCCTGAATTCCAGGATGGGGCATGGAGCCTAGCATGTTAGTGAGGTGGGGGTGTATGGGGATTGGAGCCAAGCGTATAAGTGAAGTGGGGGTGTATGGGGATTGGAACCAAGCATATAAGTGAGGTGGGGGTGTATGGGGGATGGAGCCAAGCGTATAAGTGAGGTTGAGGTGTATGGGGATTGGAGCCAAGCATATAAGTGAGATGGGAGTGTTGGGGGATGGAGCCAAGCGTATTAGTGAGATGGGAGTGTTGGGGGATGGAATCAAGCATGTTAGTGAGATGGGAGTGTGTTGGGGATGGAGCCAAGCGTACAAGTGAGATGGGGTGTATGGGGATTGGAGCCAAGCGTATAAGTGAGATGGGAGTGTTGGGGGATGGAGCCAAGTGTATTAGTGAGATGGGAGTGTATGGGGGATGGAATCAAGCATGTTAGTGAGGTGGGGGTGTATGGAGGATGGAGCCAAGCATATAAGTGATGTGAGGGTGCATGGGGATTGGAGCCAAGCATATAAGTGAGGTGGGGGTGTATGGGGGATGGAGTCAAGCGTATAAGTGAGATGGGGATATATGGCTATAGCTTACGTACAAGCACTACTAGGCTGAGCTTACAGTGAGTAACCAGCGAAAAACCAGTGAAAAAGTGAAAAACAGTACTGGAGCAGGAGAACACATTGTTAGAACCTAACATCAGAAAATCTATTCAAGTCTTTTCTAGTCACTGGATGTTGGTAGCTCGTTCCACCACCTAGGCAACACACAAGGTTGACGCTTAGAGACAGACTAATTGCCACATGCTGGAGCGATCTGGCCTGCTGTCTGAAGAGGGTGAGGTGCTGTTCCATTAAGAGCTCAGAAAGCAATTACTGAGGACTCAAAATTGATGCGAGCATCTCTATGGAGCCAATGTAGAGGGACTGGGAGAATGGC
This sequence comes from Mormyrops attenuatus, assembly GCA_026777985.1. Lineage (NCBI taxonomy): Eukaryota > Metazoa > Chordata > Actinopteri > Osteoglossiformes > Mormyridae > Mormyrops > Mormyrops attenuatus. The sequence continues at coordinate 9,916,332 of JAODKC010000130.1, forward strand.
TGGTAGAATGTCAGAGGTGCTGTTGCATTTTGAATCATCTGCATCTTGCAGCCAATCTGGAAGCCCCATCAGTAAGAGGAGTGACAACAAACAGTGACAGTAGTCTAGTTGTGAGATGACAAGTGCCTGGACAAAGAGCTGAGTTGCCTATTCTGACATATAATGTCTTATCTTCCATAATGTTCCACAAAGAGCAGTCTACAGGATAAGATAGGAGATAAGTTGCATGGGACAGCTGGCCATCTAGTGTGCAAGCAGGGCTGTGAGAGACTAAGCCATGCCTGATTAACGGAGTGCTGGGTGGGGGGGTAATCGCCCCCTTCAGCTGCTGCAGGGGTACTTGGCTTTATTTCAGTAAAGCTGGAGTATTTAACTACAGAATCCAGTACATGAATAGGCATGTATTCACTTGCAAATGCGCCCACGTGTTACTGTGTGTGCATCTGCTGGGGTAATTGGACTAATGAAGCCCCCCCAATGGCCACCCGCTTTCCCGTCACCCAGGCAGCGGTGCGCAGTGACTCAACACCGGAAGCGGACGGTCGCTCGGATGGTGAGGGAGGCCTGGAGCTGAGCAAAGGGAACAGCCCCTTGACGGCCGCGGAGCCGCCGTCACCCCTAAGTCCCGAGCAGGACGGGGACGCCGCCTCCCCTGGTGAGCACCCCCCCCCAAGCCCCCACGCACCTGCAGATATACACTCAATGCAGACAGTGAGTGACAATGGCCTACTGTTCGATTCTTCCCCTCCCCCGTTTCCCTGTCTTTTGTCAACGTCTCAGGGGTGATGATGGACAAAGTCTCCAGCTGCCGGAAGAGGAGCAGGCAAAGCTCAGGGGGGGCACATTCCCCCCCCAACCAGGTACACACCGGCTAAGAGCCCAACTCAGCAAGACACCCCAGGCTGCAGCCTGGCCCCTACTGCCCCAGGCTATCTGCTATACTGGGACCAGCTCTATGCCTCTTCCTGGGTGCTGTATGTGTAACTCTTCCTGTATCATAGAACACTTAGGCTAGCGGTCTTAGCTTTAATCTGCAGCGATAAAGGCATGCAGCACATTTTTCTACCTGAGGTACTTCCTAGATGCCTTTTGGGACCTGACACTCTACCTCTCTGCTCAGTAGCCGGGCGCGGTGTCTTGCGGGCGCTGTTCCAATGCACTGCTGGGCCCCGTGTGTGATTTCCCAAAGCTGAATGCGGAGCCGCCCTGCACGCCCTTGCCAGTGATGCCTTGACAGCAGTGGGAAGATGACAGACGGGGCTGGCAGCAACATTACAAATCAGGGGCAGAAATTGGACCCTTTCCTAAACAAACTAATACCTGGCACCTATCTGCCCCCATAAGGACTCCAAACCACAGCATTGTTGTGTTTTCATAGCTGCCAAAGTAGCAGCCCAAACTAGCTTTAACTGTGCAGTGGCAGCAGTGAGTTCATCATTTGTCCTTCAAAAAAACTTTCATTATTTACACATCACGTGAAGGCAGGTTTATGACGCTTAGGTTTTCCTCCACGTATCATAATAAATGGACAACAATATATTTTCTGTGAACCCCAGATCTTGTCACAACAGAAGTACACAACGACTGACTTAAAGACCGTATTTTCTAGTGTTTGTTTTTTTCTTGGCTTGAATAGTTGATTTGACTCTTTAGGGTTATGTGATTGAGCTACAACTTTTCTGTTGACTGGATGATGTTTTTGAGGCGGCTAACTGACTGCCTCGGACTGATTGTCTGCCTGATCTGGTCTGCAGGAGGGCCGGGTCAGCCTGAGACAGAGACCGTCACCGAGGACCATATTTCAGGCGGGTTTCACTTCGTACAGCAGGCAGGACAGCAGCGGAGGGACCAAGCAGAGGCAGAGCTGCCCTCCAGTGGTAAGAGACAAGCAGCTGGCCCATGCCTGCATGACTTATCGATTCCATATAGGCTGACACATGGTGACAGGATCCACTGCCCACAATTTGTGTGTTTCCCACTGCAGACTCAGCTAACTGAGAGTCCAGCTTGAGGTCCCCATTTCCACCATTCACCTCATTTGACATTTACCAAATAAGGACATATGCTTCAAATGCCGTCCAGACAAAGGGAAATTGAACACATGGGTAGGACCCCTGTCTTAAAACAACGCTGCCACCTTGTTCATTCTGTCACACCACAACCCTAGAGGGCACAGAATGTTTTCAATGCAGCAGACCCTCATACAGTGGGCAAAGAAATGTATTGTGGCAAGTGCGTGACTCATTTTAATAATGGAAATAGCTCTTTTAAAATACTGTCTTTATAACAGTCACTATTAGTTTAATACTAGTATCAGCACAAACAGGGAAAACAACGATTTACATGACACTCACGGTTTACACACTAACGAAACACACACATTTCATGGTAGATTTTAAACAATTTCAACATTTACTATTTACAGCATAAATAACCAAATACACATATTAATTTACACTATTTTCAGATATGTGCAGTGCAGTGCAGAGCATGCTGCATAATTAGTCCTGCTAACCAACCCCGCAGCATCGCATTCATGTCAGCCAATCGTGGACGGTGGGTGGGATTAAAACAAATCCCAGCGCTGTTCGAAATGGTGATCACTGTGGAGATTATGGCTCATATGACGTCATGTTACTACAATGGCATTGAATGTGTTGATTTTTTTTAAGTTTAATTTCGGTCAACCAATGTAGGCCTACAGAATGTCACAGGAAGGACAGATTATGTACAAAATGCTAATCTGCAATTTGCATTCCATGGCAAGCAAGGTTCCAGTTTCATATCTGAGGGAATTGATATGTGATCTGAATTAATAAAACCAGCTACACAGAATGAGTTAAATGTCCCCGATACTTGTCTCCCTGTACTGGTAAATAAAAAAGGGGATTTAAGCTGTGATCCTTCCAGATGTTTGGCTTCTGTGGCAGTGAGAATGGGATCCATGAAATGCTGGACAGGTGAGAAGGGGTTACCCTCTGGGAGACCCGCACCACAGCCACAGGCTGTAACTGATCCATGTTCCCCCAGACTGACACCTGTTCTCCGTCCATTGATGCACCCAAGAGCGCCGCCCTTGAGGTGACAGAGCAAGACTCCAGTCAGAGCACTGCTTGCCCTTCCCCATCGCCCTCCTCCTCTACCTCTTCTTCTGCTGTGGATGTGGCAAGTCAGCCTGAGTACAAGGTAGGGTGAGGGGGACAGCCTCGCTGGGGGTGCCACACTTATTTATAATATTCATTTAATTTCTAACAAGCACTGATATGATTTCTGCAAAAGTCTACATCTTTATGGTTTTTTTACACTTGTGAGCAAATCTGCATCCTCTGTTAACACTAGACCAAACAAAATAAGCTATACATATTTTCTTATGACTTTCTTGTTACTTTTTATATATTTCTATATTTGTTAACTTATTTTTATTTTGTTACCCTCCTACCTTTTTTATTGCACAGTCTGGATTACTTCACCGCTGGTGTACCACCACATTCATGTGTGTGACAAATAAAAGCCTTGAATCTTGAATCTATTATTTATTTGCTTTTATCATTTATTTGCTAGTGAACTAACAAAATCTCAGATAACATATTATTTGTATTCCGAAACTCCTGTTTATTTTATTTGCCAAACTTCATAAAGTTGCATTTCTAGAACAGAAATATTGTAACCGTGGCCCATGATTGTAATAAATAGATGATTGTGGTACTAGATTTTTACTAGTTTTGAGTAAAAAAAATCCATATCCATACCTTTCAGCAGTTACACAACCAGAAAGGCTAGCAATCATAGCAATCATGAGAACTAGAATTCTAAGAGATTCTCACATTGTTATGTGTTTGAATGGCAGCTTACCTCTACCCTTGATTGGCTAGAATAATTTGGCAGCTTGTGACTGGCTGGTTGAGCTGGGGCTGGACGTGAGTGCTGGGATACCTCTGACTGGCAGCCATTAGCCAAGCCTGGAAGGATATTGAATTCCTCCCCCCCACTCACTCTCTCTGTTGCAGGACGGCAAAGGCTTTGCCGTGGGCGAGCTCGTCTGGGGGAAGATACGCGGCTTCTCCTGGTGGCCAGGCATAGTGGTGACATGGCGCGCCACTGGCCGACGGCAGGCCACCCATGGCATGCGCTGGCTGCAGTGGTTTGGGGACGGCAAGTTCTCCGAGGTGAGGGTTCATGGGGGGGAGCACAGGGCAAAGGTCAACTGGAGCCATGCCCCTGCACAACCATGTTGACCCGGAGATGTGCCCGCTCATTACCCTCTCATCTGCTGTGTTCCTCCAGGTTTCGGCAGACAAGCTGGACTCCATCATGGCCTTTCCCAAGTACTTCAGCCAGGCCTCCTATGCCAAGCTAGCATCCTACCGAAGGGCTGTGTTTCAGGCACTAGAGGTAGGGAGCAACATAATGGCTAGACAGGAAGACAGACAGACCAGAACCCAGAGCCCTGACCCCAGTGAGAGTGTCAGTGACTCTTAAGTTCGATCTAATATGTTATTCAGTAATTTTGATTGCCGTTTCTGTAAACACATAACCACAGTGCTGACTGTTATTGCCGTTTCTGTAGTTTCAACCACGTACTCACGATGCTGACTGTTATCACCGTTTCTGTAGTTTTAAACACATAACCACGGTGCTGACATCTCATTTTCTGTAGTTTTAAAGACATAACCATGCTGCTGACTGTTATTGCAAATTTCTGTAGTTTTAACCACATACCCATGATGCTGACTGTTATCGCGATTTCTGTAGTTTTAAAATACATAACCATGGTCCTGACTGTTATTGCCGTTTCTGTAGTTTTAAACACATAACCACGGTGCTGACATCTCATTTTATGTAGTTCTAAACATATCACCACACTGCTGATTGTTATCACCGTTTCTGTAGTTTTAAACACATAACCACGCTGCTGACTGTTATCACCGTTTCTGTAGTTTTAACCACATAACCGCGGTGCTGACTGTTATCGCATTTTCTTTAGTTTTAATCACGTTGCCTCACTGCTGACTTTATTGGTCCTGAGCACCGAGCTTCCTCTTCACCGCATCCTTTGCTTTTTTGCTAGAGATGCACCGATCCAATATTCGATCCAGACCTATTTGACGGACGGGGTATCGGCCATGCATGACCGATCCACGTCCTTTACTTACTTATTTAGTTTTTGGCAAAATCGCACGACAGCTCTTTCCCACTTTACATGTGATTTTGCGGCATTCAAGTCGAACACTAACGCTGCCCCTCAGTCTTTTTTGCTACTCAGTGGGTGTGAGTATGGTGACTTCCGCCTGCTGTGACGTCATGCGCATACCCTTCGCAGTACAAGGAGTGTAAGATAAGACGTGACGATCTGGGAGTATTTTACGCTTTTAACAGAAACCAGTAGCACAGCGATTTGCAATCTTTGTAAAATAAAGTTTTGAGAGGTGGGAATAGCGTTTAATGGACACTCCCACTTAACAAAGGGCACGCAACTGTGCGAGACAAAAAAAGCAATGGATGATTTGGGAGTCGCTAACTTTGACTGTTTTGCGAACTCGCTGCAGCTTGTGATACAAGAGGGCCTGCCATCGCAACAAAGTGTGAGTGAGCTGGCGCCAATGGGAGAAAAAATGTGTTGCATTTTACAGTACGTTATGTTTGTAGTAGCCTTATTAAATATTTTTTGTCACATTTTTTTTCCATCTGTATTTACTAACTTAAAAAATGTAATATATAAAGTATAACAAAGTGAAAAGACCTCTTGTATCAGAATCTGTATCGGTATCGGCAGTTGTGTATCGGAATCGGATCGGAACTGAAAAAATGGATCGGCCCATCCTTACTTTTTACCACCTGGGATGGCCAGCATTGACATTCCCATACTCCCAGTCCATATTGGGAGCTGGCCTCATGTTGCTCCAGGTGAATAACACCCAATATACTGTTGCACTTTAGAAAGCCTCTAAGTGCTGGGATTCCACTGCTGTCTCTGGTTGTGTTTTTTTCTGGATTCCAGTAATGGTAAATTAATGAATGAACAAGATAAAACAAGTCTGCCTGCTGCCTGCTGGATTAAAATATTCTTGTTTTTCTCTCAGCTGTGAATTCAGGCTACACATTTTTACATACTGTCATCACACTGATTCTCAGTCTGTTTGCCTGTCAACCTATTGGTCTGTCTGCCTCACTAAGCTGTCCATTCAGATCGCATGATGGTTATGTACTATCACCACACTGTATCTGATTCTGTCATCTGTCATCTCCTTGGTCAGTCTGTCTGTCTTCCTGCCTGCCTATCAGCCCATTGGTTGTGTCACTGTCTTCCTGTCAGTTCATTGGTATGTTGGTCTGTCTGTCTGTCTTCTTGTCTTTTTCCCATTGGTTTGTCTGCTTGTCGTCCCATTGGACAGGCTGTGTTTCTGTCCACCTGTCAGTCCATTGGCCTGTCTGTATGTTTGTCTTCCTATCTGCCTGTCAATCCATTGGTCTGTCTGTCTGTCTTCCTGTCAGCCCATTTGCCTGTGTGTGTGTGTCTTCCTGTTTGCCTGTCAGCCCATTGGCCTTTCTGTGTGTGTCTGTCTTCCTGTTTGCCTGTCAGCCCATTGGCCTTTCTGTGTGTGTCTGTCTTCCTGTTTGCCTGTCAGCCCATTGGCCTTTCTGTGTGTGTCTGTCTTCCTGTTTGCCTGTCAGCCCATTGGCCTTTCTGTGTGTGTCTGTCTTCCTGTTTGCCTGTCAGCCCATTGGC
>JAODKC010000130.1:9923158-9938917 GCA_026777985.1 Mormyrops attenuatus
CCCCCCCCCCCCCCCCCCCCCCCCCCCCCCCCCCCCCCCGGGCGGGGCCGCGGCCCCCCCAAAACCACACCACTGGGGGGGGGGGCGGGGGGATCGCCTTCAGTACATTTCACCAATCATGCCCTTTGTCTGGGTCCACTTGTGCCTGTCGGGCCCCAGGCAGCTGCCATGTTTGCCTTTGCCTAGATTCAGCCCTGTCCCCACCAGTGTCTCTCTCTTCTGTTGCTCAGACATGGTGTTTTTGGGTCTGTGGATATTAGATCCATCCCTAAAAACGGTTGTAATATGAAAGTTCTTGTACCATGAATCATCAGCTGTTTGCAGTGTGAAAATGAAAACGTTCCGCTTTGGATGTGTTCTTGTTTCGGTTCAGAACCTGTACAAGTCAGTCAGTACCACCATATGCAGATTCCTGGCTGCTAGACAGTGGTGTGATACATGGATGGATGTTTCTCTTGCATATTCTGACTACGTCTGATACTAGCAGTCACATGTTAAGCATGTTTGACCAGTGTCTGTTTGTCAGCAGACAGCAGTTCTCTGGGCCTTCAGGTCCTGGATGCCAGGCCCTCTGAGTACATTCCTCCCATCAAGAAGCAGAAGCTCAGTCCGGGCAAAGCCAAACTTGGGGGTGAAGAGTCTTACAGTCGAGGTCAGAGGTCACACTGAAGCCCCGAAGATCATCACATGACTGGGCGACATCCATGATAATAGACTTTATAAGCACTTAGAATTCTGTATGTGTCATTCATCAATCTTTCATTTCAGAACAAATGGTCCATGAAGTTCTGAAGAATAACAGAAGTATAGAAGGTAATGTTTGTATAACATTTTATTTCTGTTTGTGCTGTTTGTTGTATTATAGTCTTCTGGTTATTTATTCAGTGTTTTATGTAATCATATACAAAATATGAATACATGTTTTTCTTTGGTAGAGTTTTGTCTATCCTGTGGGAAAATGAAAGTGGTGACTTTTCACCCGCTTTTTGAAGGAGGCCTGTGCCAGTCATGCAAGGTGAGTGGAGAGCATCCCAACACTGGCATTTGTTGCCATTGTCACTACATCAGTCATGTTCATTTTCACACTCAAAAAGAATTTGTCTCTGCATGGTAGCATCTGCTGTGACACAGTACACAGATGATGAGTTTCTGTCACCACATATCTTTGTGTGTGTTTATGTGTCTGTCTGTCTGTGCATGTGTTTGTCTGCATATGTGTATCTGTTTGTGTGTGTATGTGTTTGTGTGTGCATGTGTGTGTATCTGTGTGTGCATATATGTGTGTGTGTCTGTGTGTGTGTGTTTGTGCGTGTATGTGTGCATTTGTCTGCCTGTGTATGTGTGTATCTTTGTGTTTGTGTATGTATCTCTGTGTGCATGTGTCTGCCTGTGTATGTGTGTATCTTTGTGTTTGTGTGTGTATCTCTGTGTGCATGTGTCTGCCTGTGTATGTGTGTATCTTTGTGTCTGTATGTGTCTGTCTGTGTATCTCTGTGTGCATTTGTCTGCCTGTGTATGTGTGTATCTTTGTGTCTGTGTGTTTGTGTGTGTATCTCTGTGTGCATGTATCTGCCTGTGTATCTTTGTGTCTGTATGTGTTTGTGTGTGTATCTCTGTGTGCATGTGTCTGCCTGTGTATGTGTGTATCTTTGTGTTTGTGTGTGTATCTCTGTGTGCATGTGTCTGCCTGTGTATCTTTGTGTCTGTATGTGTCTGTCTGTGTATCTCTGTGTGCATGTGTCTGCCTGTGTATGTGTGTATCTTTGTGTCTGTGTGTGTTTGTGTGTGTATCTCTGTGTGCATGTGTCTGCCTGTGTATGTGTGTATCTTTGTGTCTGTATGTGTCTGTGTGTGTATCTCTGTGTGCATGTGTCTGCCTGTGTATCTTTGTGTCTGTGTGTGTCTGTGTGTATTTGTGCATGCTCATGTTCACATGGCAGGACGTGTACCTGGAGGTCTTCTACATGTATGATGACGATGGCTACCAGTCCTATTGCACGGTGTGCTGTGGTGGCCGGGAGGTGCTGCTGTGTGGAAACACCAACTGCTGCAGGTGGGTGGCACAGGGTGGCCCCAATCTCATTGTTCATTTTGACAGCATATTCTGATCTTGTTCTAGTCATAGTGTCTTGACGAAAATGCAAATTAGTTTCAGTCATCTGATATATATATATATATAGAGAGAGAGAGAGAGAGGGAGCTCCTCAGGAAGTGTAAACAAAACTCAGACATGTGCTCTTGTTTATGGGAGTTTTCACGTGTTTTCTTGACCCAATAACAACTGTCGGATTATCTAGTTGTTCTCATATGAATAGCGCTATTTGCAAATGGGTGGGCAATCAGTGCTGCTTCGTGACTCAGACACTCAGGTCAGTAAATCTTGATCTTTTTATTCTCCTTCCAAAGATCTAAAATATATTTAAGTCTTACCTACAGTATTAGGATCTGACTTTACACACACATGAACTTTAATGACATCCCATTCTTAATACATAGGCTTTAATATAGAGTTGGCACACCCTTTGCAGCTATAACAGCTTCAACTTTATCTGGGAAGGCTGTCCACAAGGTTTAGGAGTGTGTTTATGGGAATTTTTGACCATTCTTCCAGGAAAGCATTTGTGAGGTCGGGCACTGATGTTGGATGAGAAGGCCTGGCTCACAGTCTCCTCTCTAATTCATTTCAAAGGTGTTCTATAGGGTTGAGGTCAGGGCTCTGTGCAGGCCAGTCAAGTTCCTCCACATCAGACTCACTCATCCATGTCCTTATGGGCCCTGCTTTATGCATTGGTGCGGAGTCATGTCGGAATAGGCAGGGGCCATCCCCAAACTTGGGAGCATGAAATAGTCCAAAATGGCTTTGAATGCTGCAGCATTAAGAGTTCCTTTCACTGGAACTAAGGGGCCAAGCACAACCCCTGAAAATCAACCATAATCCCCCCTCCACCAAACTACACTTGGCACAATGCAGTCAGGCAAGTACTGTTCTCCTGGCAACCCCCAAACCCAGACTCATCCATCGGATTGCCAGACAGGGAAGCATGATTCGTCACTCCAGAGAACACATCTTCACTGCTTTAGAGTCTAGTGGCGGCGTGCTTTTCAGCATGCTTTGTCCCCGCTCTGTGATTTTACATGCTATTGTTCCCAATTGCTTCCACTTTGTTATAATACCACTAACAGTTGACCATGGAATATTTAGTAGCGAGGAAATTCACAAATGGACTTGCACAGGTGGCATCCTATCACGGTACCACGCTTGGATTCACTGAGCTCCTGAGAGTGACCCATTCTGTCGCAAATGTTCGCAAATAGTCTATCACAAGCATTAATGCGTTAATGCTGACAGGACTAAGTCTAATACATCATTTTCACATTTCTTTGAATATTTCACTTCCTTTATCTGTGCACAGGGACACACAAATTGGTGTATCTCTATCTGTTTCTATTGCTAAATTCAGGGTCCCCACAACAAAATTTGCCCAGGCCTAGCACAGACATGACCTTACAGACACAACTGCATGGTTTATACACTTAAATCCAGTTATATCAACATTATCCAGTCATGTGCAACTACAGTGAACACTAACTAAAGATACTGCTTCTCAGTGGATCCATTTCAAATTTGTCTCTTTCCAAAATTTTTGTCTCGTTTTTATTTGTTGACAAAAGTGTCAGTTAATTTCATCATAGGTGTTGGCATCATGAATTAATTTTTATTTTATTATCGTCTTCATTGATGAATAATCGTCTTTGTTGAAGGATAGTTTTCATTGTAGTTTTTGTTTACGAAATTAACACTGCACTGCAAATCCCTCTGCAGACCTCAGCATGCTGCTGGTGGCTGTAAATGCCAGTGGTGGCGCTCCTACTGCTATGCAGATGTGGGACTATGTCACGTACACTACCAGTCAAAAAGTATTTGCACACACTAAGGTTTTATATACAGCAGAGTCTCGCTTATCCGACCTTCGCTTATCCATATTCCGTATTATCCGAGATCGCACCGGAAAAAAAAAAAAAAACGCATCAATCGGCAACAAGAACTGCAAGTTGCGTGCGTGAGCGTAGTCTGTTTTTCGTTGCTCCCGATTCTACCGCAGCTAATTAGTTACCCCGACTGCACAGTGGCACGCCCGTCACAGGACTGAACTTTTTAAGTACATGCTGTATTTAACTTCAGACAATTCTGTAACTGTAAGTTCATTTTTTCAGTTAATTTTTTCTGTCGTTTTGTTTTAAAACAAGATTATTAGGTTCGTAATGTGTAAAATTATAACATAGTTTGATGTTTAATAGGCTTTGTCTTAACACCTCCCATTATCCAACATTCTCGATTATCCGATGTTCTGCCGGTCCATTTATGTCGGATAAGCGAGACTCTACTATAGTTGCATGTAATTCACATAACATTTACTAAAACTATACTCAATATTTTTTACTAACAAATAAGTGTTCAGTATGTTCACTATTTGAGTACCTTTATTAGCAAATGTCATATCTTTGAGACCTCCTCTAGCAGTTATAACCGCAGAGAAAATTCAAGGCATTCTTTTTACAAGGATATTAAATACTGCCCTGTTTTATTGGATGAAACAGTTAACTAGCGCATTTAAAGTTAAAGTACAGCCTAGAATTTCACTATGCCATCACCACACAACCAGTTACTATGATGTCAGGCATACTCTTTCCATCTTATAAAGGAAACTTCCTTTATTTGACTAATTTTCATTTATATTTGTTCACTCAACTTCCCAGTGCATAACAAGAATAAAAAATCTGCAGGTTATGAAATAAATGGAAAAGTGGTAAAAACCTGTGGTGTGCAAAAACTTTTGACTGGTAGTGTATACCCAAGTCACAAGTACGTCACAAGTCCTAACTATCAAGTTTCGAGTCAAGTCTCAAGTCATGGTTCTTAGAATTAAGCAAACCAAGTCAGAGACTTAGTCAAGCAAGTCAAGTTTGTACTTACCTACCAACGCCCTTGGTCGGTCGGCTCTGTTATACCAAACTCCAGAATGTTGCTGGAAACACTTCCAACATGCTAACTCACTGAAGATGACATCATCCAAGTGTGTGTACAACCAGAGTAAGGCAGAATCTCTGCAGGCTCCCTGTGCTTTTGGTAGGAAATAAATACTGGGAAAAAATAATAATAAGCATTATAGAGTCGAGAATTCAGTATTTAGTTAATTATGATTGTTATGATATTATATTTTTTATTTTAATTTTAATTTATTTATTTTACATTACATGTGCAAATAAACATCTCGGGTTTCATTATTCATACGGACCCATTGGCTTTACAACTTTTCATAATTGTGTTCGTTTGCAGTTTTAATTAAAACATAATTTCAAAACAAATACTGTTTTGCCTGCTGCACTGAAATTGTCGTATGCAGGACACTTGCATCCAGAACTGAGGTCTGTATCAAGCCGTGAATTTTGTGTAGGCACACTGCTACATGTCTTCCAAAACGTTACTGTATCAATGACCAGACAATCAGTGCTGGAAAACTTAAAGGAACAAATGAAAAGGAGCCAGAAGTAGTTTTGTAATGACTGAAGGCTTTAAAGCAGTGCTGCAGAGTTTAACGTCTTGACCCTAACCTTTGCTTTTGTTCAGAGTGTTAGGAAATCTTTTGAAAATAGGACATCACTAACACAATATCAGCAAGAGCACTGAGACATTTAACGCTAAAGTAAACAGTTAAGACAAGTTATTGCTAGTTTACGAACCCGTCTTTATGGTACTGAAATGTCGAATGAAATGTTTTGCAGATTGCTGTAATTTTTTTTACTTCATCTACTTAAAAATGTTGGTAGCCAAAGTTTATCATTTTTTGGTATCTTCATGCTGAACGGCGTTCACTGACAATCGCTTGTTCCCCGTCATGTGTGTGCGTTTTGGCTTCTGTGGTTTATGGCCACATGCAGCACAGCATTTTTGAGGTTCTGATAACAGCAGATTATATAACACTTTTCAAAATCAAGTTTGCAAAGTGGTTAACATGATATCAAACATGAATACACAAATTATATTTATTAAGTGTAATAAGGTGCAGTGAAAAAAATTAAAATGCATTTTAAAATGCAGTGACATGACCGCTGCAGTGAGCGATTTCCCTCATGCATTGAACTTGCAACTTATGTTTTTGGGGAGGGCTTGTGACAGGGCTGCTGCAGGAGGGCACTGGCCTGCTCAGGGGTTGGAGTCCTTTTGTGCCCGATTACCTGCTGGCCTGCAGCAGTGGCCCCCAATCCTTTGTCCTCTTCTTGACCCCAGCCACTGTACTCCCCGCAGGTGCTTCTGCGTTGACTGCCTGGATATCCTGGTGGGCACTGGGACGTCGGATCAGGCCCGCGCCCTCGATCCCTGGCACTGCTATGTGTGCCAGCCTGCGCAAGCCATTGGCGTGCTCCACTGCCGGCCTGACTGGAGCACCCAGCTGCAGGACTTCTTCGCCAGCGACTACGGACAAGAGTTTGTGAGTTTCAGGCCCCCAGGCTGCCCAGTAAATCACCCCCACCTCACAGGGACATGCTGGATGTGTGTGTTGCCATAGAAACACCGAGGATTTCCTTATATTGGCAGTTAATTATTTACATGCGAATAGGAAGCTGGTGAGTGTGTGTGTGTGTGTGTGTGCGCGCATGCGTGTGTCACTGTGTGGTTTACTGACGGGGGGCTGTCCCTTTATGGTTTACTGATGGGGAGAGGCATGTCCCTCTCCCCAGTTTACTGACAGGTGGGTTAACCTTGCAGGAGGCCCCCATGACGTACCCGGCGGTCCCGGCTGAGAAGAGGAGGCCCATCCGTGTTCTGTCCTTGTTTGACGGTATCGCCACCGGTGAGCAGCTTTTGTGTCACATACAGTGTATGTATTTGAAGGTATACCCTGTACACGCACTCTGGTGGTCAGGGTAACTCTGTATACTGTGTTAGGGTTTAGTTTTCCTAATAATATTTATTTTTAGTGCAGCTAATGTAGGGGAGGGGCAAGTGAACATGTTTTTAGAAAGAATTGTAATAAATTTTGCTCATTGTGGGGGTAGACCAGGTGCAGGATTCGGTGTGAGTTCGGGTGTGATGTGGCAGGGTACCTGGTGCTGAAGGACTTGGGCTTCAAGGTGGACCAGTACATCGCCTCAGAGATCTGTGAGGACTCCATTTCGGTGGGGGCTGTCCGACATGAAGGGAAGATCCAATATGTGCACGACGTGAGGAACATCACCAGGAAGGACGTGAGTATGTCTGTATCAGTGTGTGGACATGTCAGTATCAGTGTGTGGGTATGTCTGTTAGTGTGTGTGTGTATATGTCTGTCTCAGCTTGTGAGGATGACTGTTAGGCCTGTCACTCTCATGGCTACATTTGTTGACAGTACTAGTCTGCGTTGTTGCACCCACCATATGGCGAAATTCATTAGGATCCCGGCTGGTGATCCCTCAGGCAGACACATTGTCTAGTCCCACACACAGTAAATGGCCATCCATCTGTCGCAGCCAGGTGTTACATGGGTGTCTCCTCAGCCTGGTCCAGCCACTTGGATCCTCAGCAATGAGGATCCTGTGAGCTGGATCACCCTCAGGGAAACGCACCACATAGCCGTAGTGCCGTAACTGATCCTCCCTCACAATACAGGTAATGTGCTTCATTCAGGACTCCTCTAGCAACTGCTCTTTTGACACAAAGTCAAACCAAGGATTCTTCAAAGAGACACAGTGCCGAGGAGTCCAGTCTTCCTCTTACCTCACTGGACAGCGTCCATGCCTCACAGTCATACAGTAAGACAGGGAGGACCAGGACTGCAAAGACTTGGACCTTCGTCCTCTTGAAAGGTTATCGGGAGCACCACACACCCCTTTCCAGTGCCCACATGACGCCCCCATGCCCTCCCAATCCATTTGATGACTTCATAGGAAAAGTCACCAGAGACGTGAATGTTGCTGCCGAAGTAAGTGATTCTCTCAACAAAGTTGACATTCTCCCCAGAGACAGACACACTACTGATGGCTGTGCCTAAGAAGTCATTAAATACCTGGATCTTGGTCTTTCCCCAGGGCACTCGCGATTCCAGGCACTCAAACTCCTCGCTCAGTCTCTCGAGAGGCCCGATTAGAGCCTCCATTGACTCCGCTAAGATCACAGCATCATCAGCAAAGTCAAGATCTGTAAATCTGTCTTTACCAACAGATGCCCCACAACTGCTAGACCCCACGACACTGCCCAACACCCAGTCCATACAAACATTGAACAGAGTAGGACCAATAACACACCCCTGGCGAACCGCGAAGTCTCAGGATATCCCACAGGGCAACTCTATCAAACGCATTACGAAAATTGACAAAGGCTGCAAAGAACCTCTGCCAATATTTGTGCTTGTGCTCAATGAGAACCCTCAGTGCCAGGATGTGATCCATGGTAGACCACTTTGGCGTAAAACCAGACTGCTCCAGTTGCTGGACACAAACTGTAGACCCAGCAGCTCTGCAGGAGTTTCCAGCATCTGCCCACGAGGATGTGATTGATCTTCTTCGCCACACCACCAGTATTGGAGTACCAAGTCCAACAATGTAGCTCCGGGGGTTGGAACCAGGATCCAGCACCCCGCAGCCCCTGACCTTTCGCATAGTCAAGGAACATGGAGCCACTCTCACCCTGGTCTCCAGACCCACGGAGACTGACACAATCCTCATAGCAAGTCCTGTGGTGGTCACATCGAAGTGACCCATGACCAGAGGAGTGTCAGCTTGTGGGCACCCATCAACCACTGAGCGTAGTTGCAATCAAAATGGGACTGAAGGGAGGACAGACTGGACAAACAGGACAGAGAGGGACACGTCTGACACATGGAGGAACCACCTGGAAAGGAGCAGAGACACCAGTGCAGACCACAGGGGAAACAAACTAGGCCAAGACAACAGGACAGGGTGAAGACTGGAGAAGAACTAAGACCAGGCTGGACAGAAGGACAAAGCCTGTGGCAGGTCATTTTGGGGGGTCTGGATGGTCCCAGGATGCTGGGTGTCGGTCCCACTGCACAGGCCATGGGCGAGCAGGCAGGAGGCGACAGCCGCTGGCAAGCCAGCGGGCAAGCAGGAAGAAGCCATCTGGCTGAAAGCCATAGGCGAGCAGGCAGGAGCTGGCTGGGTGGCTGCGGGAAAGCAGGCAGGAACAGGTTGGGCAGAAGCTGTCTGGGTGATAGCCACAGGTAGGACAAGGCAGGCTGGAGCCGTCTGGGCAACAGCCGCAGGCTGGGCAGGAGCCGTCTGGCCGATGGCTGCAGGCAGGACAAGTCAGGTGGGAGTCGACAAGGCAAACGGAGCACAGCAGGACCGTCTGGTGGCAGGAACAGCATGGCAGGACCCTCTGGTGGCAGGCGGAGCACGGCACCCTCTGGCACCGAGCAGAACACGGTGGGACCCTCTAGCACCGAACAGAGCATGATGGGACCCTCTGGCGCCGAGCAGAGCACGGTGGGACCCTCTGGCGCCGAGCAAGACCCAGCAGGGATCTCGGGCAGCGAGCATGTCACGACAGGGAGATTTCACCTGAGCTGGGCGCATGCAAAGCAGTGGCCTTTTCTGGGCTGAGTGAGTGCGGAGCAGTGGCCTTTTCTAGGCCGGGTGAGCATGGAGCAGCGGAGGCCCTACCTGGGTCAGGCGCTTGTAAAGCAGCAGCCAATTCTGGGCCAGACACCAGCAGAGCAACAGCCTTTTCTGGGCTGGACGCCAGTGGACTTGCAGCCTTTTCCGGGTCTGGCATTAGCGGAGCAGTGGCTGCGTTTTCCAGGTCAGGCAATTGCGTAGCAGTGGTGGCCTCTTCTGAGTCAGGTGCAGCAGCGACCACGGCCTCCTCTGGGCCAGACATGGAGAGAGAGAGGATGGGCTCTGGAGATGCAATTAAAACCAAGGTAGGAACAGAGGGCATGGCGGTGATATCACCCCTCTGGTTTAGGTGAGGTGGGACCCGGGACAGATCGCACCCCTTTTTCTGCTTTCGTCTCCCTCACTTCGAGGCGGCGGGCAAAGTCGAAGCAGCTTCTCCCAGGCTGAGCTCGGGTACCACAGTGGCAGTGGTGGCTTCCCCTGGACTGGACTCTGAGATTGTAGCAGCTTCCCCCGAGCAGGGCTCCAAAATCATGGCAGTGGGTAACTCACCCTCTGGCAGCGAGGATTCCACAGGCTGCATGGCAGAAGGCAGTGGGGAGGACAAGAATGGAGATCAGCTCCCCTCCTCAGGTGGGGCATCTCCCTTAGGCTCTCCACAATGTGTTTCACCTCCTGGGGTGGAGTGTTCAGACATACGGCTGCCAGCTCCCAGTCGACCTGCTACAACAGCTGGATAGCCGCAGGGGAAGCTTCCGCCAGGGGCTCTTTGTAAAGCCCCCCAGTTAGGCCCAAGGGGATGAATTATTCATGATTTTGTGTCCCTGCATTCTGTGGTGAATTCACCCCATAAAGAAATGATAGGTTGCCTGGTGCGACGCGGTGGAGAAGCCATGCTCATGCGGCCTTTCTGAATTCATGGTCCAGAGGGGGAAGGTCCAGCTCCTCTTCATCAGACCCTGTCGTCTGTTGCCAGATCCATTCCTACTCTGGAACAGACTTATCCCCTTGCCAGATCCAGGAATCCCAGGGCTTTTCTGGCTCATCTGACAAGTTGCTGATGACTGGGTCCTCCCAATAGTAGTTTGGCGTCGGGCACAAATGCGAGTGAACCCACCCAAAGGCAGATCTAGGGCAGGCTTTGGGAACAGCCCTGAGGTTTTCTAAGTGGTTCAGTCATTCTGTCACGTGTGGGGCGAGAGAAGGACGACCTGAGCAGGACGGGAGCAGTTGTGTGTGTTTTTTGCTTGGAGGCCCTGTCTTATGTAGCTTATGTGAATCTGAGCAGCTCCTCCCCCCACTACCCCAGAGTATATAAGCTTTAGAACATTCCCCAGTGACCTTAGGCCCCAGCCATTCACACCAGCCCTTTGTTCCTTTTAGAAGCCCTTAAAGGGGTTCTGCATGTTGTTTAGGGGGTGTGGGTGATTGTAAATAACCCCAAGGTTTGACACGAATGTTACAAAACATATTGAGTTGTGTATTGCATATTTTTTATATACGTTTGTATTCTGTATTCATTTGTATGTATTCATTTATGCTTATGTAGTTTGTTTCCCTTTTTGTGAGGGACTTCCGGTTTTTCGGTTACCAGAACAGTTAAGCTAACATCGTTAAGCTAAGCTAAGCGGAGAATGTGTTTTTCTTTTGCTTTATAATATTTTGTAAATGGTTTAAGCACCCCCCTGGTAAAGGCACAAGCTCTTACGTTGGTTTCGGGTTTTTTTTTGGTAATCAATTTATTTTAAATAAATCGTGAACCATCAGTCAAGTCTTTCGGGCATCAATCCGGAGGGGAATGCTACAGTGATAAAGGCAGATGTGTGGGGCCGTTTGTCATGAGACAAAGTCGCGGTGTCGCCTTGTAGTGAAATTCTTGTCTTGTCCTGATGTCCCCTCCCATTGTCCTGCACCAGGCTACGGTGACACATAAACATAAACATTCCTATGCTTTTCTAAAATTTCAATTATATTCAGCGGGACATATTATTTCAGCAGTTCAGGTGAAGTATATTGCTCAGGATCATTATATCATGGTCTCTCCTGGCCCTTGAGAAAGTAACACCATGTCCCTCTAAAAAGAGACCAGAACAGCCATCAGTCCTGGCCCTAGCAGTACCCTTGTTTCTGTCCTGATATGTTTGTCTGTTTATGACTACCTGCGTGTGCACTTTCTGGTGTCCTGTAGCCAGCTCAGTGAGCCTACTGCATGCAGTACACCTAAGCTGACACCGTGTGGGGCTGTTATGTCGCGCAGATTGCTGAATGGGGGCCGTTTGACCTGGTGATTGGTGGGAGCCCATGTAACGACCTCTCCATCGTCAACCCAGCACGGAAGGGCCTCTATGGTAAGGGCATCCATCCGTCCATCACTTACGCAGCCAGAATCACATGGATCCATAGGCTGCTGCAAAAGCCCCTGTTTAATAACTTTTAAGAGAAAAAAGCTATATTCCATTCAGTGCAGGGGCCCAACACCAGATAATACCAGGAAACACCCTGGATGGGTAATTCAGAAATTCACTTAACAGCAAACTCCACACACAGGTGGTATTTGATCGTGTGAGCCACAGAGCCACCCTACTGCCTTAAAAATGCTACAGATCCATGCTTTGCATTATTATTAAGCACAGTTCCTTATTTATTTCTGGTTTATGATAATACTGTGAGTAGAGGCAGGACTCGCTGATATGGAGGTACTTAAGGCCAGCCTCCACAGCCCCTTCTGTGCTGTCTTCCCAGGTAAGGGTCCTGGCTCTTGCTAACCCAGTCTCTTCTTTTCTGGGCCCAGAGGGCACGGGGCGCCTCTTTTTTGAGTTCTACCGGCTGCTGAGCGTGGCCAGGCCCAAACCTGGGCAGGACCGGCCCTTCTTCTGGCTCTTTGAGAATGTGGTAGCCATGGGTGTCAACGATAAGAGGGACATCTCACGCTTCCTGGAGGTTAGGGGTGCAAAAAGTGACCTGGGGGCACAGCACACATGTGCATGCGCACACACGTACAAACACACACGTGCACTAGACAGGCCGAGGAAGCTTCGGCTGAATTAGAAAAATTTGGAAACTCAAGTACCTGATATCTTAAATTTGAAACGGCAGCATTAGAGACTCAGGATCTTCATGGACAGAACTGAGTTTCTCCTGTTTCTTTTTAGATTCACCTGTACGGTGAAACATACCATCAAAATGATCCAGGTACTGTTGATCAAAAACAGTATAGACAATAAATAGTCATTATTTCTTATGCAAAAGTTATTTAATTTTGTTAAAACATGCGCCCAAACCTGACACTTAGTAAAACACACAAAGTGGCCTCATACAGGTTACATGTAAAGCATATACATCGCCCTCACACATGATAAAACATGTACACTGGCCTCAAGTGTGTTAAAACACACATGCTGCCTATACACATGTTGAAATATGCACGCTGACACTGGCCTCACACACGTTAAAATGTGCATGTTAAAACATGCATGCTGACCACACATGTTTTAAAACACATACCAGCCTCACACATTAAAACATGCATGTGGTCCTTACATATGTTAAAACATGCATGTCACCCTCATACATGTTAAAAAATGCATGCCGCCCTAACACGTTAAAACATTTATGTTGCCCTCACACATGTTAAAACACACATGCCACTCTCACATGTTAAAACATGCACACTGGCCAAATACATGCTGAAAGATGCATGACACCCTCACGTATGTTAAAACATGCATGTCAGCCCCACGTGTTTTAAAATATGCATCTTGACATTGACCTCATGCATGTTAAAACATGGATGATGACACTGACCTCATGCATGTTAAAACAAGCATGCTGCCCTCACATATATTAAAACATGCATGGCCTGCCTTGCATGCTAAAACACACATGTGGAAACACGCACACCGACACTGGCCTCATGCAAGCTGACTTTACACGTTTTAAAATATATACCGGCCTCACATATTAAAACACCCACGTGGCCCTCACACATGCTAAATCATGCACACTGCCCTGACACATGTTACAACATGCACACCATCCTCACATATGCTAAAACATGCATGCCGACACGGGCATCACATATGTTAAATACACAGCCCTAACATGTGAACACATGCATACTACCCTCACACGTTAATACGCGCACACTGGACTCACTCATATTAAAACATGCACACTGACACTGGCCTCACACGTTAAAACACACACACTGCTCTCACATGTTAAAACACGCACTAACACTGACATGTTGCAACGTACACATCAGCCTGCTTCTCATCTCACATTTGTTGTTTTGTAGTTTGATGTTCTGGTTCTGTTGCCCATCTGACCCCCTGCTCACTGGTGCTTGCTGTCTGAATGCCACAGTGTAACCCGGTGATGATCGATGCCATTGAGGTGTCAGCTGCACACCGTGCACGCTACTTCTGGGGGAACCTGCCAGGGATGAACAGGTGCGTCTCTCATAATGCATCAAGGTGCCCCCCGCCCCTCCTCTGTCCTCGTGTGTTTATGGAGGCAGAGGCCCTGCAGTAGCTCCTCCATCCTCACGTCACATTCCCCTGCGGACACATGCTCTGTGTCCCCATCAGGCCCCTGTGTGCCTCAGGGATGGATAAGCTCCAGCTGCAGGACTGCCTGGAACATGGGCGTGTAGCCAAGGTGAGTGTGGGCACTGCATGTCTTTCTGACTGCGTGATCAGGGAAGCGCTAACTTGTGTGTCGGCTTTTGGGTGTCCCCAGTTTGGGAAGGTGCGCACTATCACCACCCGCTCCAACTCCATCAAGCAGGGCAAGGACCAGCACTTCCCCGTCATCATGAATGGAAAGGAGGACATCCTGTGGTGCACTGAGATGGAGAGGTGAGTCTCCCAGCACCCCCGACCTCCCAGGGAAGCTGTTGGAGGCCCTGGGGAGTTCTGAGGGGGAGTCTGGCCTTTGGGCTATACCTGGTGGGTTAAAACACACATGCGTTCATTTCCAGGATTCATTCTTTTGTACTCACACTTAAGCCAGGAACTTTTGTCAAATCATGGAGAGCCCCTTTGGAGTCTCTTTATGGTTAATCAGATGACTGATTAGTGATTGGTTAGATCTTTAATTATTATGATTGTCTGGATATTTTTCTGGCTTTTCCCGCAGGATCTTCGGCTTCCCCGTGCACTACACCGACGTGTCCAACATGGGCCGCGGGGCCCGGCAGAGGCTGCTGGGCCGGTCCTGGAGCGTCCCCGTGATCCGGCACCTGTTCGCCCCACTTAAGGACTATTTTGCCTGTGAGTAGCCTCACTGCTGACCACCCCCTCTCTGAGTGAGAAACCAGCCTCCCTCACCGTTTGGGAGGGATAGGGGTGGTGCTATGGTGCTTTAACATGATGTGGAGCAGGGAGCTTGGGAGCGGCCTGCTCCTGCAGCTCTCTGAGCTCACTGGTTGGGGAGTGTCTGCCCCTCCTGTAGCTCAACCTGGTAGCTTTTACAGTAACGATGCAACAATCAGGGATCCTGTCACAGTGTGAGCCTCACCTGGGATGTTCAGGTGATTGAGGGAGAGGCCGCAGTCAATGATTCCATGGCAACTATATAAGCTTTTCTGGTTGGTTATACCTCACAAAAAACTCCAGTTATACACAGCACTTTTTGATTTTTTTTTTCTTTTTTTAACTGTGATATTTCTGTCCCATTAACCCCCGACATACAAATCACTGAGGGTTGTTAATGGATAACATGTTTTAAAAATTCTTTAGTCCATCTTTAAATCCTGTTCACTTTAGTAGTTTGTTTCCAGAACTTGATTTAAAGAATTCCCACAAAGTTCATTTTGGGAAACGATTTTCCATTTATACAAGCACTTAAAAAGTTACATTCAAAATGATAGATTTATTTTAAAGTGTGATTTTATTTTCTTTCTATGTACTGTAAAACAATCAGGTAAACAAGAAAGTTATAAAAGTGTTATTTAAATTGATGGTTCCTAAAGTTTATCCAGATTTAAACATATTATATTAATGCATCCTTTTGTGAAACTTGATGAACGTTTTTTTTTATTATTATTCTAAAACATTCAGTGAATCAGAAAGAATCTTACGGAGGTATGAAGAAATGGGAGCTAAGCTGTCAAAAGTTTTTTCTTATACAAGCTAAAAACAG
>JAODKC010000130.1:9939213-9957600 GCA_026777985.1 Mormyrops attenuatus
GCAGCAGACACCAGTGACTCTAAAGCTCCAGGAGACCAGGCAGAATGAGTCTGTGTTTAAAGGCAGCAGACACCAGTGACTCTAAAGCTCCAGGAGACCAGGCAGAATGAGTCTGTGTTTAAAGGCAGCAGACACCAGTGACTCTAAAGCTCCAGGAGACCAGGCAGAATGAGTCTGTGTTTAAAGGCAGCAGACACCAGTGACTCTAATGCTCCAGGAGACCAGGCAGAATGAGCGTGTCTTTTAAGGCAGCAGACACCAGTGAATTTAATGCTCCAGGAGACCAGGCAGAATGAGTGTGTCTTTTAAGGCAGCAGACACCAGCTACAGAAGATTAGGCAGGATGTACCTGCCAGATTAATACTACAAAATAAAATGCAATGACTGCTTGAAAATAAATCCAGTTTTCGTTTAATACAAAAGGTACATTACGGAAGCTACAATAAGGAATGGACACATTGGTATATAAAACAAGAAATACAGAAATAGCAGAATTTGTCTTGCAATGCACTATAAATTGACATGATTTAACTATGTTATAAAGGAAAGCTTTTTATACAGAGATAGTAACAATATGCCATAAGTGTGAGGAAAATTACAAACGCAGTTATTTTTAAAATTACAGTCGAAATACACAAAAATGGTTTTAGTAGCATGCAACAAATGTTATCAAATTACAGCAGTAAAAACCCCAAAAAACGTCCATTATTTACGTATTGTCTATTGCAGGATAAGAGTTTGACACAAAAGCAGTCAGAACACCATTTAAAGAATACTGCCACAACATAATGATTGAAACATGTTTTTATATATAGGAATATAAAGACGTTTTAAGAGTGTTAAAATTTGACACTTCAAAAACAGTTAAAAATATACAGTACTTCGATCTTGTTCACAATAGAAAATTGCCGAGGTATTTTGCCAAGATGGAAACATGGTTAGTACAGTAAACAGTATCTCTGGATTAAAATCAGAATGCTTCATTCAAAGACTTTAACAGATGAAAGACGTAGCTTTCACATGTAAGAAGAGCAGTACCAGTTCTTCAGTTAGAAATCCTCCTACTTAGAGTGCAAGATTGTCGGCATGGACAAGAAAATCACAGGCAGTGTGGACTAAAGTGTTGTGTAAGATGCTACTATTAAAAGGAGGGAGGCTGTAGTCTATGGTAGAGGGAGTGCCCACATATTTGGGGAACACCTCCTGAGGCAATTCCAAATAACAAATCAAGCTGTTTTTAGCTTGTATAAGAAAAAACTTTTGACAGCTTAGCTCCCATTTCTTCATACCTCCGTAAGATTCTTTCTGTTTCACCGGATGTTTTAGAATTAAAAAAAAATGTTCATCAACATGTTTTAGTAATTTTACTTCTAAAGATAGTCGTTGAGCTATTTTATGATTCAAAATTCGATTCTTTATTGTCATTGTACATGACAGTACAATGAGACTGGGATTGCATCTCCTCAAGTGGTGCAAACAAAACAAAAGACAGGACAACTTGTGACATTTAACAATACATACAAATACAGAATAGTGAATGAATATGTGCAAAGCACAATGATGGTGTGGTGTGTGCGGTTGGGTTAGTAAACACTTCATTGTTTTTCAAGAGTTACATTCACCTATAAGGAAAATACAACTATCTCAACGTGTTTTATTTAGTTTTCTTTGTTAGTTCTTGCATGATCTCACCAGACTTCATCTGTATATAACTTGGAGCCTTTACGGAGAAAGCGGTAACTGCCAAGTAATTTCTACCTGAAGGTTATCTTTCTTCAACAAACTCCCTCAAAGTACTTCAATTCATATTTCTTCTTGATTTTATAAACCATTCAAAGAGTCAAACAGCATGTAAATAGTTAAATGTATACAGATGCTCCTCTACTTGCGAACGAGATACGTTCCAAACGGCTGTCCGTAACTTGAAATATCCGTAAGTTGTTATCCAACATCATTTTAAGGGTATACGCAAGTACTAAGAACTAGGATGCTGGTTGTACGCACGCTAGGCTGCAGTGCGGTGGGAGTAGCGGGCAGAAGTCGTACTAGGCGGAATTGGTGCGCAGAAAAATAAATTGATGTTGCGGACAGGAAACGGGAGCCCAACGAACACAATTTGGGCTTACAGTCCTCTTCGTTCGTATGTCTGAAAGTGCGTAAGTTGAAAGTTCGTAAGTAGAGGAGCGTCTGTATATACAAATCTGGCTTTGACTGTATTCCTAAAAGGACTGCCTTTGAGCAGTTAAAACATTATGCTGACAATATTATTCTATATTCAGACTCACTCATACAAGTAAAGCAAATAGCACATTATAAACAAATGGCTGTTGAAGATTTGACTAGAAAGAAGTGTAGCTGGGCTGAGCTTCCAATGAATGCTCCGGTATGAGCAATGTTGGCACAAGAACTACAGAACATCTTCCAAACAAAGCAAGAACCTAATAAGACTATTCAGTGGCTAGAAGTGCAACATAAGAACACAAAGAACATAAAGAGGCATCAGGCTAGTAGAGAAATTCATGGAAAAGATGGGTCTTGAGGCATTTCTTGAAGGTACAGAGGGAGTCTGGAGTGACACTTCTCACATGGCGGAGGGAGCACCAAGCAGCATTGGTTTACTGACCAAAGGGGGCCATGTGGGTAAGTCTTAAGGAACCGTTTGATGGAGATGGGTGCCTGTCCATTGACGGACCTGTAAGTAAGAACTTTATATGAGCACGTAGGGGCATAACTTAGATGTTAGTTATGCCTTGAACAATACATAAAGAGTTCATCTTACTTTTGTAGCTACTTTTTTGGAGATATTCTTTGAATACATCTCATTTGAAGCACTTTTGGAGATTGGATGCATTAAATGCTAAAATGCTTAAATTGTTAGAATGTTTTTAAGAAAAAAATAGAAGAAACCTGCTTTCAATAAAGACAATAAAAATATGATTGATTTTCCATGTGTATAGACATTCTAGGTCATTCGTGAAAATGACCACTGGGTACTGATGAAAAGATGAATCACACGAATCACTTTAATGGCACATAAAGGCCAAGTCACTGTCATTTTAAAGGCTCTTTCTGCAGTTGCAGATCCAAGGACACTATATCACATATTAAGATTTCACAACTCTCATCCCAGCTTCTCGGGTGACTTTCACATAATATATTCTTTTAACTTGTTAATAATTGACTCAGTTCCTTGAACATATCACCACATTTTCCCCCCTTTTTTAATTGCATCTTTGCCTTGCCTAAGCACCTCAACAAGTTTTCTTCACATGAAATCAAACAAGCCAGGTTGGATGCCTTGAGATAAACTAAATTCAATTAATCGATTCTATTAATTTTATTAATTATTAATACTGTTGGCTGCGTTTTTTGAAAATGCCATTTCAGAGTGGATGGATTCTTGATAAGCATACTTTACTGTGAGAATTCAGGTAATTCTCCTTTTTCAGGTTTACTTCAAAAATGCCTTTACTATATTTTCAACTACCAAAATTCAGCCTTTTTCCTTAACAACTACGCTATAATTTTTTTCTTTAAAACTTTTCAACAAGTTTTCAGGGATTGTATTTGTACAAGTTAACAATTAGTTAAGTGTAACAGTTTCAACTAACTATCACCATGCCTGTTGTTAGGTCTAATCACTTGGGTCTATAGCCTGGAGTATTTTAAGCCTAGCCCCGAGTATTTTATCCCCGATGCCAATCTTCCTTCAAAAAAAAAAGAAGCTCCGGTTAAATAAAGAAAGCACTTATCACCATGCTCTCTCTGATCCTCCAGCATTGCTCAACTGGTCCCATCTCTTAAGGCACAAGGGCGAAATGCACCATTACTTTCCGAAGTACTTGGATTAGCACTTCCAGTGTTACATTCCTATATAAAAACTAAATAAATAAAAAACTATTACTTGCAAACAGAGTTTTTGGACTGATGGTATTTTATTGAACCAGTATCAGAATGTATTCATGATGATGACTTCAAAGCACTTCTGTAAGTGGCTCTGGCTAAGAATGTCCCAAATGCCTTAAATGTATACGAAAATGTAAGTAAACCTGACTTACCTCCTGATCTTTTCAATGGCTAGAAAGGCCCCTGACCACCACCGTTAATTATCCTAGATAAATGTTGCCCCTTTCAGGGCAGCGACGTGTCATATTTACATATAATATTTCATGAAATACCGAACAATATGAAACATTAACATTGTACAAGGGTCTAATATTAAATGGCAAATAGTTTGCTTTCCCGTAAATTAACGACAGGAATATACTTAAATGTATCGAACATCAAATGAGATTACTTACAACATATGCTTCAATTTAAGTCATTAGTGCAAATCTTAATTACGGTCCCTTTAATTCAGCCTTATTAACCAGCTTTAAACTGACAGATACTGACTTATCCGTTGACCGATTCCTATAAATAAAATAAGCAGGCATTTCGCTCTGTTTCGCAAACGACCAAATAAAGGGGGCGGTAAAAAATGAACAAATTAACGGGATTAAATGTATACGTCTCATGCACATACTCATAAATGCTGATATGCATTTAATTTACGTCATACCAGCCTTTTCGTTAAGAGTTCACGAGATCAAAAACCAGGCACGTGGTCTGCCACGAGGACCCGAGGCTGAATCCTTTATCTGTTGACGCCATAATCGGCGAATAAATCCCTCCTGGACAACAGGCCACGCTCATGAATATCTGTCGCCACATACTGTCTGATGTATACGAGATACTGTCTGCTCTTCCGGTATATATAGTTCATATGTAGCCCGTCGCATAAAAACGTCTACCAAAAAAAAGTAAATGCAGATATAAAACAATGGGGATACAGTCATCTGAACCATTTAGGTTAATCAAGATCCGGCATTTAATTTGAATTTGTTAGGAACAAGCAAACATGTAAATCTATGAAGATAACCCAAATTTGAAAGAAAAAAGTGTAAATTCAGCTATAAAATATACAATATGCCAGAGGAAGCAACGTTACACCCGCCATTTTGTGCAACTGAGAAACCTCAAAGTAACGGAGACTGCCATTTTGCATACACCCAAGAACCGATTTTTGTCCGATTTGTTTTATTGATTTATTTATGGAATCAATGTGAATTCATTATGCATTGGGACATATTCTGTTTGATTAATTTTGTGTGTTAGGGCGGTTTAAATTAAACCCGAAGGAAGAATGTGTTTATTAAAGGATGCACCTACGAAAATCATTCTACCATATAATACCGTACACGTTATATCATATCCTCGAGCCAATATTCAGCCTCAAGTTAAACTATTTCAGAGAAACTTATAGAGCAAAGTGGCGAAAAATGTTAGCCATGAGAAAATCCCTTTGTGACACTAATGGACCTCTAAAAATAAATATCGTAAAGGTAAGTTTGAACTATAAAATGGGCCTTAATATAACGACCCGTAACAATGTGTATATGATTTTTTTTTTTATCATGTTCAGATTTCCATTTCGAAATACAAATTTAAGAGAAAACCACTGCGTCTGATAGGCCTACGTCATAAATTATTAACATCGCATAGGTGCGCTTTGATTGTGGCAATACCAGTACACCGCTATGTCACCGGAACAATGAGCAAACATCTTGTAATGTTAATTTATTTCGGGAGGAGTACATCAGGAACACAATTATAAATTACAGGCTCGCCAGATTTCATCAAATAAAGCAAGACTACGCTGGTATAAAATTTTTTTTTCAGTTTGTTTGAATTTCGGAAAGTATCGGTATCGATTACGACAACCTTATCCAAAGTAATTTACAGCTATCTCGTTGTATCCCATTCAAAGAGGTTATTTATTAGTATTTGGACTGGATCAATAATATAGTTAACATTTTTATATTTCTATACTATATTTTATAATTCTACACATGCTTGGGAAAACTGCCAGGACTGTGTACGGCAATAAAGTAAATTAACCATCTACATTAGTAGTACATCACAATGTAGTATTGGGTAGCTACATAGAACAGACAGCGAAGAGACTCGTCGTTGTCACGTGGGTGTAGTCATGCGTAGAAGCAGGCCATTACTTAGGACCGGCGTGCTGCACATACCCGGAGCTGGGACAGCGTATGGACGTGGTTTTAATTAATTAATGTTTTAAAGGTAACGTGTACCAATTACACCACTTGATTTAACTTGTATTCTTGGGTCAGGTCAGTTTGATTACCTAATTACGATTTCTGGGTTGTAGGGTCAGGAATCTATGCAATCCAATGGTTTCGTTAGGCGGTGTATTGAAACACAAAGACCCAGAATTTGAAACAAAGAGCAATTTTATTTTGTATGAAAACGAAAAAATTACCTATATGTCCCACGGTCATTTGAATATCTAAAATGAGATTTTTGTCTTTAGTGTTGATTTTATTATATTTAGTAGTATTTGCCATTGGTTGTTTAGCGATATTTAAAACTAATGTGACTGGCTGTGTGGAAAGTATTCATGTATAGCTAATGCATAGCGGGCTTACAAATGTAGCGTGTCAGTAGAGGATTTTTTTACGAAATGTTGCAAACTACATCCATTTCATTATACACTAAGGAGTTTGCATCCTGGTCATTTATACTGCACGATGAAAAATGTCCACGGAAATTTCGCGGCATTTTCTGCTTTCTGTGGGTTGCGTAAGTGAAAGGAAACAGTCCAACTGGTTAGATCTGCTTATAAGGTTAACAGTGTTAACAGTATTCGTATGAAACAAGGATGCAACACTGTGGTCTAGTTCGCTCATTGTTAATATCATCATAGCGATTTCACTGTAACAAAAGGATCGTTTTTAATGTTTGTGGCGCCTGCATATACTATACGGCATATAAAGTTACACAGGTAGATAACCCAGTGAAGTAAAAGTTTGAAAGTGCCGAGTGCAGGTTTGTCTGCAGTGCTCCGTGTTCAGTGTCCCAGGACAGTATAAGAAAAATTTACAGAATTAAGACCTGACACGGGATTTCTGTCACCGTGGGACTGATGTAAAAGTTACCATGACAACATTGATGGGAGGTTCATGCAGAAAAGGGCTGCTACTCATATGTGGCAGCTGTAAAATAGTTACATTGGATTGAATCTTCATCTATCTAATGTCTTAAAATGTTTATGTTTTTAACTTGAATAAAATTATATATAGTTGTTCTACTTTACGGCACTTGTTTTTCCTTACATGCAATCAGTGATTAGGTTACAGCTTACGATAATATTTGAGCACACCTCACACTGGTTATAACCACACACTTTTACATGCTTATTAAGTCCAGAAGGAGCAGTATGATTTAAGGTAATGATTTAAATAATCACTATGCTCCATGCTGCCTCCAATACTGTGGTCTCATCCTCAGAGATGTGCAGGGCCAGTGCTACAGTCAATCTGTGTTTGGCCTGGCTAAACTAGTCATGCGTTCGTTTTGTGTAGCAAAGATGGCAAACGTTAGCCCGAGAAAGATGCAGTCCGACAAGTGGAATTCACGCGATCTGCTGAACTGGCTCAATGAATCCCTGCAAACGAGCTTCACCAAGGTGGAGGAGATCAGTTCAGGTATTGCTTCCAATTTATACTTTTCTTTACACTGTACATGAAAAACTGGGTAATACTTCACTTGATGAGGCACAAATATTATTTAGTATTTTATACTATACAATACCTATGTATTAATTAACCACAAACTAAGTCTTAGTTACATAGTGATCTTATGTTAATTCATCATTAATGAATCATGATGCATGTTTTATGTCCAGCAGTTACTATATTGGTTACTATATCTGTTAATTCTGTAAACCTCTGTGAACTATTGAAGGAACTACTGAAGTAACAAGTAATGAATAACACAAGTGAAATACTGATCTCATGTTTGTTCATCGTTAATGAATTGTGACACGTCTTCTCAAGTAGCAACTGTATTTGTTCATGATTTGTTCATAATTTGTACTTCAGTAGTAACTGAGTTATTACTAAGTATTTTGCGCCATCAAGTAAACTGTTACCAAAAACAGCATTTAGCACTTACACTTTGTGTTCAATTGTGCAGTACTTACCTATTAGTTGTTTTTGGTTACTAGTTGCTAGATTCGAGAAGTATGTTGGGTGACATTTTACATTAACTGTACCTTTATAATCCATTTGTATTCAGTGCAATTTCATTATGCATTCATAAGCAGCATGTAAGTATACCTTAACATCCTAACATACCTTTACAGCTTTAAAAAACATTAAAGACAAACATCATATGATTATAATGTTTGATATTATTGTATAATGTTTGTTATTAATGTTAAGATATGTCAGGATGTATACTTACATTCTGCTTATTAATTTTCTATGAATACATTATGAAGGTGCACTGAATATTCTATGAATGCATAGTAAATGCATTATGAAGGTGCCATTGATGTAAAGTGTTAACATAAACTGTAATTGGGTATATGGGACATTTACGTGCCACATTCTTATGTCCCAAGTATATTTTTTTGGCTAGTTAGCTGACTTTCCCTTTCTTTCGCTATCCAGGTGCCTGTTTCTGCCAGCTGATGGACTGGCTCTTTCCTGGTTTGTTGAACTTGAAGAAGGTCAACTTCCAGGCAAAAGAAGAAGTTGAATGTATGCACAACTACAACCTTTTACAAGCTAGCTTCAAGAAGAAAGGAGTTAATAAGGTTCATTTTTTTCTTTTTGTATTTTTCATGTGTTTTCAGTGTGATTCTAATGAGGAATATTACAAAGCTTTGACCTCTGCGTGTTTTTCCCTTTCAGTCAATTCCAGTGGAAAATTTAGTTAAAGGAAAATTTCAAGATAATTTGGCCTTTTTGAAATGGTTCAGAAATTTCTTTGAAGACCATTATCATAGTCAGACTTACAACCCAACAGAGGCTCGTGAGGGACAAGCCATTTTGCCTGTGAAACCTGCCACAACTTCCCCCCTGAAGACAAAGCCCAGTGACACTGCGGAACATCTTGGTAAGGTGTAAGGCCAGGCGCATCTTAGTTCAGCACATTTGATACCAATCTGTTCCTATAAAATGGTCAGGGAAATCTCATTAGGTCACCTGTACAACTTGGTTGTTGTGAAGAGGTTTCTGTTCTGTTTTGACCATTTTTTTTTTGCATTTGTATTTGAGCCTGATTACTGTTTTATTTGGATTTTTGTCAGTCAGAAACATGATGGTGGTACCCAGGTTGGTGCTTCTGACATTGTATAGTGGTTTGCAGAGCAGAAGAATGGCAAACTGCAGCTGAAAAGGAGGAAGCCCGTAGCCTATCATTGTTTGGTAATGCTTCACTTTAACTGCATCTTCATCCTGTATTCATTATGCATTCATAGAACATTCATAAGCAGCATGTAAGTATACCTTAACATGTGTTAAAGCATTGCATTCATAATATTTTTAATGAATAAGAAATTACAGCTGTAAAATACATTAATAACAAGCCAACAATAAAATAGAAAAAATACATAATTAACAAATTATACAAACATGATGTTTATTATCATAAAATGTTTGCTATTAAAGTATATTAAAGCTGATAAGTTAGAATGTTATGGTATGCTTACATGCTGTTTATGAATGTTCTAGGAATGCATTATGAATGCATCATGAAGGTGCCCTGAATTTTCCAGGAATGCATTATAAAGGCATTGTGAAGGTGCAGTTAACGTATAGCGTTACCCATTGTTTTAATTAGAGATGCACCAATCCGATGTTGGGATCGGTATGAGCACCGATCCATACCAATTACATGGATCGGGTATCGGAGAGCATATGATAAATGAGGGGCATTTTTGCAAGTTGCACTGGTGCACCTTGTTATAAAATCTCCAAAAATGGTTGCAAAATGCGACTAAATGGTCGCAGCCTGGAACCCTGTTTAGCCACACTTTTGATTTCTTAAGCATTTTTTATACTACGTGATAAATAAAAACAACATACGTACGCGAACCAGTTCACAGGTTTGTCTCTGGGCATACGTTCTACCTCCGGCCTATATGACGTGTTTGTGAAATGTTATGTTAGACAGCCAATCACCAGCAACTTTAGATCTTCACACAAGTAATGCTGTATGCTTATTAGCCGACAGGCACTGAGATATATTGTTTGGGTATCGAAATTTGGCACCGAAAAAAAAAATCATTTTTCGATCCTGAACAGGATTGGAGCATTACGGTCGATATCACAGCCCTAAGTGGCACAGCCATTTGCAATCTTTTTTGAGAGGTGAAAGTAACGTATAGTGGAAAATCCCACTAAACGAGGTGCATGCAATTGTGTGAGACAATGTGAGTAATATGAAAACAGCTGTGGATAATTCGGGAGTCGCTAGTTTGGGCTGTTTTGCACACTCACTACAGCTTGTGATACACGAAGGACTACTGCGATGAAGTAAGTGATGCTGCTGCCAGTGGGAGATAAATTGTGGGAAATTTTATGCATTCCCCCTTTTGCGTATACTCACTTGGAAGATATTCAGATTCAACTGCAAATGCCTCAAAAATGCTTAAAACAAGATGCACATGTGAGGTGGATCAATATGTTATATTTCTAGTAACCTAATTAAAGATCTTTTGGGATGCATTTTTTTGTATTTACTAGTTTACAAAATATTAATAATATATAGTGTGTGTATATATATATGTAATTAAAATATTTACGTAAAATGAACTTGAAATCTGTATCCATATCGGCGGTTTATTTAGTGTATCGGAATCCCTTTAGCCCACTGAAAAAAAGTGGATCATCCCATCCCTAGTTTTAATGAAACAAAACATTTGCCGCACATGTGAACAAACACATTTATGCACATGTATACTGCAGAAATGGCTAATGTTGTAAAGCTCAGGGCTTTACTGTTCATGGAAAACAACTAGTACCCTGTAGGGATATTCTCCACCACAAAGTGCACCATCTACTAAAAAAAACGAGTATTTATTGTTTGTTCATTAATTTTATTTATGTTTGAATAGTGGAGAAAAATAAAAAGGAGTCCGAGTTTGATGGGGAGTTGAAGCCGCAGAAGAAACACCACACCTTCTTGCATGAGTGGCAGAAAGATTACACGTGGCTTCAGCCCAGCGCTTTGGGAGATGCACATGCCTACTGCCAGCTCTGCAGCCTCAACCTGATGATCGCCCACAGTGGCAGCGCCGACCTGAAGCGGCACCTACAGAGCAAGAGGCATCGTAGGAATGCCAAGAAAGAGCCTGCAGCCTGTCTGCCATTTGTGGGCCCGGAGGTCTCCTTCACTTGCAGTGAGCACTTGTTGAGCTTCATTGAGAAGGGTAGGCACTGGGTAGGCCAGGAGGCACCAGCTCTGTCTCCACATGCAGACAATACAGAACACAATATGGCCAAGTATGTCCTGGGACAAAGGTACCCACAGGATCTCATGTCCATCTGCAGGAGGAATCCATATTGTGCCTACCTGTACTGTGACGTGGACCTGGATGGTGTTGAGATTGGCAATATTGTCCTTGTAGGCTATTTTGACCCCGAAGCTGGGAGACACTGCATTCGACTCCTGGATGTGATCCAGTCTGGAAAGGACCTTGCTTCTAGCCTAGTTGACATCCTGAAGAAGTTTGAGATCCCAGTCAGCAACCTCTCCACTTTCTACATCGCTGGTGACGCTGAGTTAGCTAAGGAAGTCGGCTTACGTCTCCAGGAGTTAAACCCCCATACAGTGTCTTTAGGTGACATTTACACCCTGGCTAACAGGGTCTGTGGGATGGTTGTGGGGGAGCACTTCAGCATGGTACGGGAGCTCGTGGGGGACCTCCATAATCACTACTCCTCCTGCTCCACCACAAATGAGAGTCTCAAGGAGCTCTTTGCCAACATAGGGTCTGTCAGTCTCACAAATCCTGCCACCAGCTGCTGTTTAGTCTTTTGTGATATAATTCATAAGATGCTCAGTATGTGGCCAGACCTTATTTCCTACTTCAAATCCCATGACCCCAAGGACAATCGAGTCAGGCAGATTATTACATACCTTGAGAACCTCCATCTGAGGGCAAGATTTATGTTCCTCAGCCATGCTCTGAAGCCACTCTGTACCTTTCAGGAACAACTGGAGAAGAGGGATAGAGGCACTGGTGGCCAGACAACCCTGGTTCATGTACTGCAGCAGGCCAGTGACCTACTGCCGTCATATGCGGCCAGCTTTCTCCGCTCCCATGCTGTTGTCAAGCTTCTCAAAGACCAGGACATCAACCTGCTAAAGAGCGAGAAATCTCACCTTCCAAATTCGGAGCTCAAAGTGGGCTCTGCTGTGCAGAACTTCCTTGAGGAACATAAGGCGGTCCTAACTGAGACCCAGACAACTTTCACCAAAGCCATCATTTCTTTCTACACTGCAGTCACTGCAGCTGTGTTGAAGAGCCTGCCATTGGCTGATGAAAAGCTCAGGAACATGTCCTTGCTGCTTAGTCCAATAGGGAGTCTAAGCATCCAGAAAGAGGTGGTGGTAGACCTGGCTTCAGGGCTGGGTATTTGTGATACGCCGAAGAAGGCTGCACAACTTGAAATGGAGCTCCTAGACTACCAAAATGTCGAAGGGAGGCGCAACACTGAGCCCAGTCCCCTGATGGAGCAGCACTGGAGTGATGTGTTGAAAACCATGGCACGGACATCCATTTTCCGGAAGCTGATGCTCACCATGCTGGTTCTACCCTGTCCACCACTGGAGGCGGAGGTGGTCTTCACTCAGGTGTGCAAAGCAGAAACTGTAAACCAGGCCAGCAGATGCTTTTGTCTCTTCTTACTGGTTGTGAAATGATGAAACTGGAGACTCTTTTGTTGAAACCTAATTTGTTCCTCCTTACCTTCTGAGATAATTTATGTTTTGTGTCTTCCTGGCATTTTTGGTTAGTCTGTATCTTAATTCATAGACAAGAAATGCAAGGTATTTGCATATGTGTTTGTGTATGTGCAGGTATTTAGGAATGGAGGCACCCACCTGCCTGACAAGAACATTGTGGAGGATGATAAGCACAGATCCACTCAGATAATGGATCTGACCGGCGAGGAGACCCTCTTTGAAGAGAACACAGCATCTCTGGCTCCGGAAGACCAGGAAAAGCTGACCATCAAGAGCCTTTCACCAGGCAGGTTTGCATGACAGTGCAGACCATGACTGGTCCATGCTGACTGAACTGCATCAGGGTTTTGATCTTTAATTCCACAGTGAAACTCTAAAATCCAAAGTATACCAAACACTAAAGAAATTTTATGACAAGTCCTACAATGTATTAAAAATGACAATGAAACCTAGTCTGGCATGTGGATTTGCACATATTTTTGTATCGCTCTCGATTTTACTTCATGTTTCTGTGAATGGAATGAATGCAGAATGAAAAATATGAATTCCTTCATAGATGGACTTGACCTGAAGCCATGCGCCGTGCTGCTGGAGAAGATTGACAGTAAGGAATAAATGTTTTTTAGAATAAGTTAGGAAAGGATTGGGAGAATGATGAAGCCTCCTGTCTCCTGCTTCGGTAAACACTGATTTTTAGAGAAAATTCTTGCATGCACAGAGAAATGGCATTAATTAGACCATTTTAAAGAAATTGAATTTGCATTTCAAGAATGTCTGAAACTGATCTTGGTATGATATGATGACCTCGCTATGATAGTCCTGGCCTGACTGTGATAGTCCTGACTTGGCTGTGATAGTCCTGACCTCGTTGTGATAGTCTTGACCTGACTGTGATAGTCCTGACCTTGCTGTGATAGTCCTGACCTGACTGTGATAGTCCTGGCCTCACTGTGATAGTCCTGACCTCACTGTGATAGTCCTGACCTCACTGTGATAGTCCTGACCTCACTGTGATAGTCCTTTTTCTCTTGCATCCTCAGAGTTGCAGTATACGGAGGATACCATCTACATTATGGATGATTCCATTTCAGCGCCCTATAATCAGAAGGTATTCACTGATCTCTAATCATACAGGACACTGGGGTGGAATTAAAGTGGGCTTTAGATTTTTTTGCCATTTCAGACTCCAGCATTCAAAGTGACCCACAAATATTACAACTTATATGTTTACAATAGAATAGAGATACTTTAGTCTTCCCCATGGAGATCACTTACCCCATCTTGCTCTTCATGAGACACACACACACACAGGTGCAGTGCCCCTGGTGCAATTGGGGTTTGGGGCTGTGGTTAGGGGCTCAACAGTGGCAGGATTGAACTGGCAACCTTCCAATCACTGACTCAAGAGTCTTAACCCACTGAAAAACAATATCTCTTCATACGCCTTAATCTTTTCAAGGCCTGCACTTTGCTGAATTTCTTCAGTGAAGACTCAGGTTCTTTCAGCGTTAAATGATAAAGCAGGTTTCTTACGCTTGAGCAGTTTACTGAAACAGAATGAAAAAGTTACCGAAAGATGTTCACACATGGGCCGTTCAGTGTCTATCTGCGTCTGTCTGCCCCCACCGAGGGAAGTAGGCCCTTTATCTATGGTCTCACATGGACTCCTGGAGCCAGGCGGTTAGATGGACTTGGTGAGAGTGCGTTTCATGAGAACGTGATGTGAGGAAGCCAATAGCAAGGAAATATAATAAGGAAGAAATATAAAAGCTATAAATGAATGAACTAAATGAAAAATACTTAAATAACTAAACAAAATCCCTGAGCTGGAAATCACATCCTTTTGGTTTCATTTCTAAGCTGTGTGTCTTAATCATGGCAGCAGCTTCACATTGTTGCTATTGTAGTTTGACTTGGATCCTGTGCTGTCCATTGCGGAGCAAGAGCCCAGCTGTTGCAATGGTCTTAATCTCTGATTTGGCTTGAAACATTCCCCAGCTGTGACAGGGTATTACTCTTCAGTATGCAGACATATGGGAATCACAAAAGAAAGGCTTGTGATTTTACAGGCCCATGCTTTTAGAAGGCAATCTTTTTTTTTCCTATCAAAAAATAGGTACATTTTGGGGTAAAGAGAAATGTTTCTGACAACTTCATGTAGAAAGGAAGCTAAATTTGTAAACTTTGTCTGTCTCTCTGTCACTATCGTGTTGAGCTGCCAGATGAGAGCACATGCACTCTTTAGCTAGGCTAACGCTCTCTTTCGTTTGACCTGTCAGAGGAAAGCACATGCACTCTATGGCTAGGCTAACGCTCTCTTTCAGTTGACTTGACAGAGGAGAGCACATGCACTCTTTAGCTAGGCTAACGCTCTCTTTCGTTTGACCTCTCAGAGGAGAGCACCTGCACTCTTTAGCTAGGCTAATGCTCTCTTTCGTTTGACCTGTCAGAGGAGAGCACATGCACTCTTTAGCTAGGCTAACGCTCTCTTTCATTTGACCTGTCAGAGGAGAGTACATGCACTCTTTAGCTAGGCTAACGCTCTCTTTCAGTTGACTTGTCAGAGGAGAGCACATGCACTCTTTAGCTAGGCTAACACTCTCTTTCGTTTGACCTGTCAGAGGAGAGCACATGCACTCTTTAGCTAGGCTAATGCTCTCTTTCATTTGACCTGTCAGAGGAGAGCACATGCAGCTCTTTAGCTAGGCTAACGCTCTCTTTCGTTTGACCTGTCAGAGGAAAGCACATGCACTCTTTAGCTAGGCTAACGCTCTCTTTCATTTGACCTGTCAGAGGAAAGCACATGCAGCTCTTTAGCTAGGCTAACGCTCTCTTTCGTTTGACCTGTCAGAGGAGAGCACATGCACTCTTTAGCTAGGCTAACGCTCTCTTTCAGTTGACTTGTCAGAGGAAAGCACATGCAGCTCTTTAGCTAGGGTAACGCTCTCTTTCAGTTGACCAGTCAGGGGAGAGCACATGCAGCTCTTTAGCTAGGCTAGCAAACATAACAGCTCGATTTTGGCTTTATTGGAAGAGGAGCCGACAGCATTTCCAGAGCTGGACTGTAAATTCTGGATAGCTTTGTGTCTCTCTGCAAATAAAAAAGGTCAAATTTATGCCTTTAACAATTAAATCAATCAATGATAGGTGCATGATGGCTAGGGCTAGGTGATATAAACAATATATCGACATTGTTATAGAAACTTTAAACGATAAGAAAATGAGACACTTTGATAAACTGTTGATAAGGATCATTACTTGATGGCACAAATCAGCCTATCATGGCAAAGAAATGAGTTCCAACCAATTTTATCGTAGGGTTTTCTGAACGGACATCCTGTGCCCATCAAACACACTGCAGAGTTGATTGAGTTAGCAGGGCATGCTGTATGCTACTGACTTGGTAATATTATGGAAGAGAGAAACTTGTTGGTGGAGTATTGGTGAAGAAAGTAGCCGAGATATTGTTGGTGTTGGCAGTACTTTTTGCAGCGTAATGTCCGACACAAAAAACTTGTGTTAACTCAAACTGGAAATACTACTTGTTTCATCACTTGAAACACTGCCATTTAGTAGAACATACAAAAGGTGGGAGCTTACAGTCATAAGCACTAGCAATTGAAGTTTCCATTTTCAATTTGAAGAAATACAGGACAAATCACATCCCATATCAGTTAAAAACAGAACACATTTTATTTTTCACTATGGGACGAATGACAACTGCAAACCCGCCCCCTGGAAGGAATAGTGGGGCTTTCAGAGAAAAAACCCAGCAACAAATCGTATTGTCAGTGTTTTGTAGTGTTATGCCCTACAACATAAAAGTTTGTTTTTGTATGATTATTATTAAGCAAGTATATATGTCAATTTGCAGTCCAGTTCAATTTGTTGCTTTTTCCTTTTCTGTGTTGGGGGCATCCTCTGCAAATTTTAAGCAAAAATTGTGGCTTGAAACAAAGTAATATCGACTTGAATTATATAGCAATAATTATCTATATCAACTGATATGACAGTCGTATTATGATAAAATATTTTGCAATATTGCCCAGCCCTAGGGGGAGGGTGTGTCTGTTGACCTTTCCCCTCCCTAGGACATTTCTCTGTTTCACAGTACTTTATGAGCCTGACTGTAGAAGGGGAAATAATGCTGCAATTAAAAGTAACTAAAATAGATCCAGTTATAGGCTACATCTTT
Organism: Mormyrops attenuatus; assembly: GCA_026777985.1. NCBI lineage: Eukaryota > Metazoa > Chordata > Actinopteri > Osteoglossiformes > Mormyridae > Mormyrops > Mormyrops attenuatus. The sequence continues at coordinate 9,956,234 of JAODKC010000130.1, forward strand.
TTTTCTTACCTTAATGTTATGGAAACCTGAAACAACTCGGGTGGTATGACCCCTGACCCTACCCCCCAGGGTAAAATTCGGGGCATTTGTGGCTGGGAAAACAGCCTGCGGCAGACACCTCTGGCTCGTACCATCTTTCAGGCGGGGGCTAGCACCTGGCAGCCACTGCGCAGCCTCTGTGAGGACCCTTGCGTCATGGTATGTAATTCAGGTGTCTGCCAACCTCTTGGAGAACCAGTAGCAAATGTGGAAATTCACAGTGCAGGCCATGCAGTTTTAGTGCATCTCGTCACGTAATGTAGCTGTAGGAAAAGCCCAAGGCTTTGGCACCTTGGAGTGCTTTTCCACTACACCAGGTACAGTACTTTTGGTTCTTCAAGTAAGTACCAAAAGTACGATACTTCAAGGTGTTGGTTTTCCACTGGCATAAAAACTGGTACCGGCACCGAATGACATCACAACGCGAGGTGGATATTTTGTACTGAATTTGAAAAATAGCTAAAGTATGTTATAGGGATGAATGATTTGTGATATTAATACCAACATTTCAGGTTATGCACATACGTTTCTTACATTGCTAGTCAGCTACAATAAGATCAGGCCTTTTCTTAGCTTCAATTTGGTATGGACATTACAGCGCAGGGGGTTAAAATTTTGGTGAAACGTTTTTACTAGAATTTTTTTCTTTTTTTTAAGTGTTGGAATTTTAATTATTCCTTTTCAAGAAAGTTTAGTATATGTTTAAAAATCAGTTTAAAGTTTATCTTCACTGGTTTTGCATGAGTGTTGCATGCGTTCTCCAAGACAATCATAAGCATTTTCATCCTTTCTATTCAAATCATTCATTTAGGTGGGTTTGTGAGAAATTTATGTTGATACCCCAATATTTATTGCAACAAAATCACATTGCACCAATACTGTGCTGTCCTAGTATGTTATTCAGAATATTTTTATTTATGTATACAGTAGAGTCTCGCTTATCCGACATAAACGGGCCGGCAGAACGTCGGATAAGCAAAAATGTCAGATAATAGGAGGTGTTAAAACAAAGCCTATTAAACGTCAAACTACGTTATAATTTTACACATAACGAACCTAATAATCATACAACAAAACAACAGGAAAAAATTTACGGAAAAAATGAACTTACAGTTACAGAATTGTCTGAAGTTAAATGCAGTATGTACTTAAAAAATTCAGTCCTGTGACGGGCGTGCCACTGTACAGTCGGGGTAACTAATTAGCTGCGGTAGAATCAGGAGCAACAAAAAATAGACTACGCTCACGCATTGTCACGCTCCGGCGTGCGGTAAGTAAAAGAAGCAGGCGATCCAGCCGGAGATGAAGGTAAACGGGGACTTTATTAG
>JAODKC010000130.1:9957700-9986345 GCA_026777985.1 Mormyrops attenuatus
GGCAAACGGGAGGATTCCACACGGGGTTAACAAGGAGGTGTGGTCCACATGAGGGCGATCGGGGCTGAGCGTGACACGCATAGTCTAAGCGAGACTCTACTGTATTTATTTATATACTTTTAATTATTTCTTGTTTTGCTACTCTTGTTGTAGCTGTTCTTCCAGCTAGATTGCAGTTAAAGCTTGGGTCACTTCATTTGTCCACGCAACCATTATTGTTATTTTTATTACTTTTTGTTTACTTCATTTATCGTTGTTTTCTGAGTTCGCAACTGTTTGCAAGGCAGCGTTTATATTATGTACCAGAGGCAGGCTATTTGCATAATCAGTCGAAAAAGAAAGCATTTCAAGTCCCACGCCAAAGTACCAAAAAAGTACCCCAGCTGGTTTGGTTCTTTTGATACTTGAACTTTTGGTACCGGTGCTCACTGGAAAAGGGGAAGTACAGAGAGTACCCTACCAAAAGTATGGTACTTGGTGCAGTGGAAAAGCCCCCTTGGTGCCTGCAGAGAAATCCCCATTTTGCGAATGCCTTGTTGTGTCCCAGATGTGTACATGTCCTGTGTCTCTTTAGTTTTCCAGCATGCCACCAAATAGCACCCAGTGGATGACCAGTGTTATATATTTTCTGTAGCTTGATAAATTAAAAAAAAAAATTCCTGTGTACATTTCCTATGTCATTATTTACATGGATGTTGGATCTTTCTTTGCTTGCATCTTCAAAAGGGGCAGCAAACATCAACTCCTAACTGGCAGATGTCAAGAAAGTCCATTACAAGCCCCAGAGGGTCAAAGAAATCCTACCCATATGTGGTAAAGTTTCTTTCCAACTGAATTTACATTATTTTTATCATTGAGTTATTTACTGATGATATTCTTGTTTATGAATCCCTCCGAGCACAAAGACACTGAGACTGTCCCACAAGGGAATTTGGTATTTTCCTGTGACTCCTCTCTGGCTCCCTCTGCAGGATCGTAAAGGGTTCAGTGTGGGAGAGCTGGTGTGGGGCAAGGTGAAAGGCTTCTCCTGGTGGCCTGGCCTTGTGGTGGGTTGGAGGTCCAAGTCCATTCCGATCTCAGTTCGCCGGGTGGAGTGGTTTGGGGACGGCATGTTTTCGGAGGTGAGAGTTCATGGCCTATTCCCTGTCTGTTCCCAATTCTTGCTTCAGCTTCACAGCAGTTACAGAGCTGAATTTGGGTTTTTTTTCCAGATCTATGTAGAGAAGCTCTTGCCTATAGCGCCGTTTTCCAAGTGTTTCTGCAAGAACTCCTTTGCCAGCCTGCCTGCTTATAAGAATGCCATCTACCAGGTCCTTGAGGTATTGTTTCCCCAAGTTGTTTCTCCCACCATGTTGCCAATACTCCTAAATGCATAGTGCTGGAGTCTCATGCTTTCAACCTTTCTCTAGTGCTCTTGAGATTTCAGTTGCACTCTTGAGGTTTCTGTCGTATGTTTTGAGGCTTCTATAGCACTCTTGAAATATCTGTCACACTCTCTATGTTTGTCATACTCTTGAGGTTTCTGTCTGGAGGTTCCTGTCATGCTCTCGAGGTTTTTCTTGCTCTCTTGAGGTTCCTCTCACTCTCATGGTTTCTGTTGCCTGTTTGTAGGTACCTCTTGTGCTCTCATAGTTTTTCTTGTGCTCTTGAGGTTTCTCTGTCACTCTTGTGGTTTCTGTTGCATATTTGGAGGTTCCTCCCATGGTTTCTCTCATGCTCTCTAGGTTCCTCTCATGCTCCTGGTTTCTCTTGTATGCCTGGAGGTTCCTCCTGTGCTCCCAAGGTTTCTCTAGCACTTCTGAGGTTTCTCTGCCATTGCTTTTTAGCAATTGCTATGTTATGGTTTGTTGCTTCTGTTCGGCTGGTGCCCACTGTTTGTCTTCCCATCAGGGAATAAAATGAACAGGTTGAGTAGAGTTGGCATGTAGCAGGTTAACATGGGTCTGCTGTGTAGCCTTGCTTTCCAGCACTCCTCTCCAGGGAGTGTGTTTATAGATAGACAGCTACTAACCCATGTGCCTGTGGCTGTGCAGCTGGCTGCAGAGAGGAGTGGCAAGGAATTCCCTTCAGTCAGCATGGATGAAGACCTGAAAGCGATGCTAAACTGGGCCTTCAATGGCTTTAAGCCCTTGGGACCGCTTGGTTTCCAGCCACCGCCAGACTCTCATGGTATGGGCATAAAAGGGTCATTATGTTTTAATTCAACAAATTTCCAAATGTTTTTGCATCACCATTTTGATTTTGATTTAGCATATGAATTACCCATAGCTTTCAGAGCTCAGAAATAAAAAAAAGAAAAGATACAGCTCTGTTTCTGCAACTTTTCTGTTTAAATTTGCTTCTTTCATGACAATAACCTAAAGTGTACCTGAGGTGTGCCTCATGTGTACCCTACGGTGAGTAAAGTAGGGACATGCATCTCCATCATGAAACCCATGCAGTAATAAATTGGATTTTACTGATGCAAAGATGTTAGAAATGATGCATCCCAAGTTAATCCCAAATTGTACCCAGCGCTTTTTTTTTTAACTTTTTTGACTTTTTTAACGAAGGCAATCGCACTGTGAACTTTTATGCAGGTGCACTGATGCGAATTGGTAAATCTTACCATCCTAGTGTAAAGTGTATTGAAGGACTTTTTGGAGAATTTCTCCTTTCTCTTGCAAGATGAAGTCCAAGCATACCACTGAAATAGTTGATTAGTTCATTTTCAGCTTGAGCTATATTCAATGAGCTATACCTGAGCCATGTGGCTGTAATATGCATTTTTACATCGTGGTTTAATCCTGGTTCGGCTGGCAGGAGGCTACTTTGCGCAGCAAGCTGCTTTCAGGCTCAAATTTTCTAAGACAGCAATGCACAAGAACAACGTGAAGCAGGAGACACTGACATTACCCAAAAACCAGCCAGGTAGAGGGTAGAAGCGACTTTCTAATGTCAGAGGTGACTCAGGACTCTCAGGACTCTTTTTTTTTCAAGGAGCACTTCTGGCCCTTAGTTACAAAATTTAGGCGCACCGACAAAAATTTGGGAACACAGTTAGTACTGTTTTTTAAGCACTCAAACTTGCATCATTATAATACCATTTCACATACACGTTAGTGGAATGGAAATGTTAAGAATGCCAGACAAAACTAGATTTTTATTTTCGTATTTTAGATTTCTTTTGATGTTTTATCCTATCCCACATTACAATTCATACTGTAATTAAGTCTGAGTGGCTTGACCAAGCTTTGTACTTATAGTGTATGTAACCGGTTTATCTGTGTTGTGTAAATTTCCTTTTAAACTCTGATGCCATGGCTTGATAGCAAATTACCAAATTCAAAATAAACAGATTTTGTGTAATTGTCCACATTAAACAAAAATAACCCTGTTACATACATATATAGCAGCAAATTAAAAAGTAAAACAATTTTCCTATATATTTGCGCCTTCATGCAAGGTACATTGCAGCCCTTTTGTTTGCGCTAATGCGCCATTAGTGTCAATAACAGCAGCGAATCTAACGCTCTCAACCAAAAAGCCGTAATGTTCCTAATAGAGTGGCTGCTCTGTCCTGAAATGATAAAGCTTAAATGGTGTTTTTAAAAAGTGTATGTTTTTTATGAAATGTTGGATAAATAGACTTAGTTTACTTGTGATTTTATATATGTCATAATTTACGTTTTAAGTGTATAAAGTAATTTTTTAACACAAATCAAATGAGGTGAAACAAAAACGTTTGTTTTCACGGTCGGTAACTCTCACGTATCTGGCCATTATAAACCTAAAATGAGCGACATCAAAAGCGTTGGGGTAGATTGCAAACCCTATAGACTATTTAAAATCCGACAATTATATAATGAATATAAGAAAATATGACCCATGATATTTTTCATATGTTTTCGAATAAGACCGCTCCTACCCAACTGTAATAGCGATTAAAGTGTACTTAATATGTTATGAAATATACATTTTTTATTTACATAAAGGGACAGGACATGCTACTTCTCTCAAAACTTGGAAAAAAAGTAATGAATAATATATACCATCACCGTCATATTGCCCACCCCTATTTCACACTTTTAAATCTGAGATTTAAACTTTTTACCTCTATCATATTTCTGAGGTGCATGCTGGTTCTGAAGCAGCTGAATGTAGCATGAAACACAACTCGCATGTAAATATATGCAAATGTAGAGGTGTGTGTGAAGTGTGGCTCACTCGCTCACTCACAGAGTGCTTTTTAATGTTTCAGTTTCTCTTAGATGATGTTACAAGTAATTCGCAACAGTGCGCTTAAATCTTTCTTTAATGTTCGTACACCGACATTTTTACTTGCATATGCAAGTGAAATGGGCACACTATAGAGCCCTGTGACTGTCACCTTATCTGGTAGCGCTGCGTAAATCGAAGGATGACATCAAGTGACCTTCAAAAAGAATGGCAAACATTAGGTGTGTGCACTGCTAGGACAGTTTGTAACAGGCTCCTAGAAGCAGGACTGTAGACCCATAAAGAAAGGAAGAAGCCCTTCATCAATGAGAAGCAGAGAAGAGCCAAGCTAGAGTTTGCAAAAAATCTATCTTTTACACAGCCACATACCCAGAAATTGAGAAATCAGTGAAACTGAAAATTTTGCTGTGATTTCTTAATTTTTAAGGTGAAATGTTAACCTTGGCCATTTTTCACAGCTCCCTAAAGTTGATTTCTTTCCATCCTTCTTGTGCCCACCTTAGATCTGCCCATGGCTACAAAGCTTTGTGAGAACTTGTGTATTTCAAACTACCAGCCTCCTGCCAAGAGGAAGAACATGCAGAAGACCCGGCTGTCCTTTGGTCAGGATATCAGCAGAGGTGTGGCCGCAGCGCTGCCCCGCCGAGCCCTCCCTGGCTGTATTCGACTTGGCACATTTACTGAGGCACATTTACTGAAAACCACTGGTTATTTCATTATTATGTTGCCACTTTTACAGTCAATTTCTTCTGTTTCTCAGAGCAAATGGTGCTTGAGGTTACAATGAAAGGAAAAAGCATTAAAGGTAAGCAGAAGTTGCTATTTCATTCTAAGTGGTGAGAGAATCTTTCACCTGGTTGTTGGTTTAAAGTGAGCCACCTTTGTCCTCTGCCCAGATTACTGCCTGTCATGTGGAAGCTCCAGCACTGAGATTTTTCACCCACTGTTTGAGGGCAGCCTCTGCCTGAAATGCAAGGTATTTTCATTATTTCTGTATCATTTCCTTATTTCTCTGAGCAGATGTTTATGAATGATGTTTTGTCTCCCATAGTGAACTTGTTTGATTCACATTAATATTTATTTGACCACAGCTCCATTCTGTTGTTATTCGATTGGCTGTTGACTCAACCCCCTCCATTTCCGGGCTCTTAAAGTTATTTGCTGCCATTCCTTACAGGAAAACGTTTTAGAGACTCTGTATCGCTATGACGACGATGGTTACCAGTCTTACTGCACGGTGTGCTGTGCTGGCCAGGAGGTCATCCTGTGCGGCAACCCTAACTGCTGCCGGTCAGTGACCTCTGACCTCTAACACTCCACTCCCCCCTTTCTGCATCGCTGTGGTTTGGCTTTGTAAGATAAAATTAATGTAACATAAAGCCTAAAAAGCAGTCAGCTTAGTATAAAATTTTGCTTTTCTTGTGTTTCTTTAGCCTTGCAGCTATGGCATCTTGAAATAAAATGCACATTCAGTGCATGGATGGGATCAAAGCTAATAGATACAGGAGATCAGACATGAGGCTAGAAAAATGAAAGGACAGTGTGTTTGGGGTGGGAAGAGTATTTGCACTGGGCAGCTAGGCTAAAGGCAAGAATAAATGGGTGAACATGTTAAGTCAAACGTGCAGAAATAAACACACACGGACAGAGAGAATGTGCAGGAGAATCACGCGTGACCTCTGTGTGTAGCTGCTACTGTAAGGACTGCCTGAACACGCTGGTGGGTGCAGAAACATTTGAGCGGCTGATGGAGGTGGACCCCTGGAGCTGCTACATCTGCCAGCCCCCGCGACGTCATGGCGTGCTGAGCTGCCGGCCCGACTGGAGTGTACGCGTGCAGGAGTTCTTCGCCAACAACAGCGCCATGGAATTCGTAAGCACCCGTCTCCATGATGCCGTGTGTACTAGCGCTCGCTGTGCCTCTGAAAAGAAAAACTCAATGGACAATAAAGGACTCTGTTTCTGTCACTCTTTGAGAAACACTAAACCCCTCACCCCCCCCCAAAAGGAGCCGCACAGAGTGTACCCGTCCATCCCTCCCAGCCAACGGCGACCCATTAGGGTTCTCTCCCTGTTTGACGGCATCGCAACAGGTTAGTGCTCTCCCCACTGCCAGCATACCTGCAGAACTACTGAAAGTAGAGGGATTGCAGCTAGTGAGTAACCAGCCAGAGAGAAACCAGTAGCACAAAACTAGATAAAAGTTTAAACTTTATCGCATGCGATCCACAATACAATCAATTTCTATGGTAAAATGTATATTTTAGCAAAATTTTTTTGTTAGTTTTCTCATCTCCATAACTCTTGCCTTGGATTTGATTAAATACTTTTATTTATTATAGAAACAAATAATAATATATTAAAACTGATTAACTACCCCAGAGGCAAAATGAAGTTTGGACAATGAAGAGTTGTATAATTTTCATCTTCCTTCTAAGTGATTTTAAAAAATAGAGAAAATTGGTATGTTATGATAATGAATTTGTGAGAATGACCTATACACTTCCCTTTGTGGTAATTCTACATTGATTTGGAGATTCAGTGTATGTATGATTAGAAGTTTTAATGATGGGTAGATTAATCTCTGTATTAGCAAGTAGAACAAGTGTTTCTAGAATATTGTAGTGTAGACTTTCCGTCGCTTGTAGACACGTACTTGCTAGCTAACAATACGTCATGACTTTTTTGCTCAAAGTAACTAGGTGGTTGTGACAAAAAAAAAGTCAATACTGATGACTGACATAGAAATACAAATTTGTGTGTTTCTACGTGCATACAACTGTTTGAATATCCCTGCATGAACTCCATCTGTCTGCTTTCCCAGGGTACCTAGTGCTCAAGGACCTGGGCTTCAAGGTGGAGTGCTACATCGCCTCGGAGATCTGCGAGGACTGCATTTCTGTGGGCATGATCAAGCACGAGGGCAAGATCAAGCATGTGAGCGATGTGCGAACCATCACCAGGAAGCATGTACGTGAGCTGCTTAGCCCGGGAGGTTTGGTTTCTATAGGCCCCACATTGCTGTGCTTGTTGGCTTTGCCCAGGCCTCACAAACTCAGCTGTTGTATCAGGTAACAGAGTGAGTGCCTCTTAGCTCAGTAGCTTCCTGATCTCATCCTGGTCCAGATTGCCGAATGGGGACCATTTGATCTCCTGATTGGTGGGTCCCCCTGCAACGATCTTTCCTGTGTCAACCCTGCTCGCAAGGGATTATACGGTATGGAAATCCTTCACTCTACTCTTACGTATAAGTCTTGCACACTGGCTGATTACTCCATCAGAAGGCAGTGTAGGTCCATCTATCACATATGTGCTAAAAGCACCCTGCAATCTGCTTCTATGGTGCCACCAACAGAGGGCACGGGACGGCTTTTCTTTGAGTACTACCGCCTGCTGGCCCTCTTGAGGCCCAGGGAGGATGACGATCGTCCTTTCTTCTGGCTCTTCGAGAACGTGGTTTCCATGGCATCTCATGACAAAGCTGACATCTGTCGCTTTTTGGAGGTAAGGAGTGCTCCACTTCCTGGGCCCCTCCAGTAGATCTTGAACACTCCATTAATGTAGTAGCCCTTCTGGTGAGCAAATGCATTGTACTGAAACAGACCAAACTTGAATTCTGTATGTCATGTATCCTGTCCAGTGTAACCCAATTATGATCGATGCTGTGAAGGTGAGCCCAGCCTACAGAGCTCGCTACTTCTGGGGAAACCTGCCCGGCATGAATAGGTATGTCCTGCCCATAAATTACATTCAGAAGATGATGTTCAGGAAATGAACTGGAGAACTTTAGTGTACTAAGAGTAAATGTCTATTATGTCGTTTGTATAAGTTATGAAGAAGTGATAGAACCTGTATATTTCTATGGAGGATATAATTGGAATACATAAAGCATTGTTTAAGGAAATGTGCAGTGAGGGAGATAACACACCACAAGCATACAGCTGTCAAGATCCCAACTAGGTGCTGCTAGGCTGAGCCTCTAAAGAGGAATCGGTAACTACTGCAAGTTGGCTTTGGAGCAAGAGCTGTACAACAGCAAATAGCAATAATATAGCAATAGCAAAAAATAGCAATAGCAAAAGAGCTATTGAATTCAAACTCCATGAGAACTATGTTCCTACTGGACATGTTAAAAATACAAGACACCTAAATGCTGTTATGGCCGGTGACAGTGGTATCCCAGAAGACATCGATCTTGAGGTGTTTCACAAAATTAGAAACTCATTTATGACATCAACATTGAAAAAACAGCTTGTTTACAATCATGTGGTCACATGATCTCCTGCCCCCACAGATCCATCGCCTCGTCTGTAAACGACTGCCTTGAACTTCAGGACTGCCTTGAGATCGGACGGAATGCCAAGGTTATGGTCGCCTCCTGCCTCTTTATTACATTCATTTCTTGTATTATGTGTTTGTATTAGGGCTGCACGATGTCATGATATCACATCGCAATATGTGTAATCAAATTAGCTGGTGGTGTTGCAAAATACGCAAAGCACTACCAGCAAATCTGATGTGATTGTTGCTGATGTGCACAATATATTGTGCAGTCTTGAAACAATATATTGTTCGGCGCTAATTTGTGTGCTTAATTACTCTTAAATATTCCTCTTTGTTGTACTACACCCAGCATTAGCTGCCTTACATTCCCCAAAGCAGGGCACGCCTATATCCTTTCACCTGCCATTCTTGTTGCTTCGGACTTGCTCCACATTGGATACTTATGTCCTCCTATTATTCCTCAATAGTACAGTAAAGTGCGTACCATCACAACCAAGTCCAACTCCATACGACAGGGCAAGATGGGGCCGCTTCCAGTGACCATGAATGGCAAAGAAGACTACCTGTGGTGCACCGAGATAGAGCGGTGAGGGCAAAGCCTGTGGTCCTGTCTAGTTTGCAGCGAGATTGATTTGCTGCTTGGCTAACAAGAGCTATAAAAGGGCTGCCTGTCTGCGTCCTCAATTCCTAAATATACCCTGCCATTTTCCTGTTTCTTCATTGATGTTAACATGAACGTCCTCTCCTGCAGGATTTTTGGCTTTCCAAAACACTACACGGACGTCAACAACATGGGCCGAGGGCAGAGGCAGAAGGTTCTGGGCCGGTCCTGGAGCGTCCCGGTAATCCGTCACCTCTTTGCCCCTTTAAAGGACTATTTTGCCTGTGAATGAATCTGGGCAAGAAACAACAAAGAAATGCAAACTATTTTTACCGGATGAATCTGTTTTAACCGATGAACTAACATTTTTCATAAACGGTGACTACACAGAATACCTCAATTGTGTTCAGTTTTATTTGGTTTATAGCATTTTAAATGATTGATGTTTCCTCCAGAGTGGTAAGACTTTTCTTTATAGTTATTTTTAACTCATTTTTTATAAATCACTGAAATCTACCTCACTGACCTATTGTTACAGAGTCAGTGTCTGTTGAAAAGTTTTTATTTGTTTGTGTTGGTAAATTCAGTACCGCTCAAATTTTAAACATTATATGGTTTTTGCATTATATTGTACTGTTTCTCTTACAAAGGGCTATTATTATTATTATTGTTATTATTATTATTATTATTATTATTATTATTATTACAAAACAAGGAAAGAACCAAACTCCAAAATAAAAATAAGACAAATTGCATATATTTTTTAAACGTTGTTACTCTTCAAAAATAATAGGATCCACAGTGGGTGATAATTTGTGATCGATTCTAAGAATTAAATTGCCATAAATATTCTCCTAAAACCAAAGTTATCCTATGAAAAATCAGAAATATAGATAAAAATATTTTTTTTTGTTTAAATCTGGTTACAATTGACTGTATAGAATTGAATGTTTCTTTACTCAGTAGTTATTTCATTCAATTTTATGATTATTTAGACAGTATTTGTGAACAATTGTAATCACCTTTAAAATGTTTTCTTTTAATAATATTTTATTAGAATTTTGTAATTTTGATTTTTATATGACATTGTTGACATAGTGAAGTTTTTTATGCTGTTCATATTCATGCTGATCCCATGAAAATCAGTATGTCGTCTTGGAGACAGGGAACAGTTAACTTTGTCTCTTTTGTTGAAACTGACAAAAAGCATGTTATTTCATATTATGTGACACCATTCAGGCAACAGGTGAGCTGAGTGACAGCCGCTCCTATGAGACATAAGTGCCTGACAGTGGATAAGCACATGCCTTTGGGACTTGGGACTTGGGCTTTGTTTTGATCCGGTAGTAAATGTGGAACTACTAGATTTAGTTTGATCAAGCTTATAATAAATAGGAGTGCTGAACTTGCCCATATGACTCCACCACTGTCATGTGTGATGCATGTTTTTTAATAATGCACTAAAATGTGAAAAGTTATTTCCTAAGATTGATGTAATTATGATATCTGGACTTTCCTTAAGTGTGTGTGTGTGTGTGTTTGTGTAGAGGGGGAAGCCTTAAAATGATTTTAAGAAGTCAGTGGTCAGCAACACTTGGTTTATCTGTTACTTTTTCCTGTAGCATTTGTATTAATTTCTGACTGGATGTTTTGGGCATAATGAAAAGGCGTATAACCATGATCTCTGTAGGCGGTGTGGTGGCTCAGTGCACTGCCGCCTCTAACCTCCAGCATGTGTTTTCAAATCCCACCCATGCTCTGTGTGTAGAGTCTGTACATCCTCCCCATTCTATTTGTCTTCTAAAGGCATGCAGTTACGTAAACTGTGTGTCACATGCCTTGTGCCTCATGCTGCTGAAGACATGTTTTTAGAACAAAATGACACCTTCAGTCTTGATGTTTAGGATAGCAAAAGTCTATAAGTCAAAAGTGAAATTATGGCCTAGATGTGACCCAAGATGTACTTGTTTCTCTTGTACGGTGCTATGTATGTTGTTACCATTCCCTGTTCAATCAGAATTTGTCAATATGCATACTCTCAGGTCATGTAGACTAACCCTAACCCTATAACATCAGTATACTGTTGTGCCAAGTGTTTATTTTTATATTTTTTTTGCTTTAGTACTGCAATTGTTCTAATCATTTTATTTCTGTTGAGTCTGTGAAACATCAATGGGTGCTATGCCTTTAATTAAAACCTAGGTGTAGATTTGCATAATGTTTCTTGTGTTTTGAGTCTCTTCTCGCCCCCTATCTCTGAATGTCCTCATGGACAGCGGTTCTTTATAACTACCCAAAGGTGGCGCACTGAGGATGTCTAACACACCAACTTCCTTCTGGGCTCACACTATGCTCCAGTCTCTGCTGATGCTGAAGCTCTCAGGCGTGGGGTGATGCTGTCCTCTGACCATCTCACCTGTATATCCAACTCCCCATTTCTCTTCTTTCTTTGTAAATCACTCAATCAGAGCACTGGACCACATCATGTACAGGATACGCCTCCCTAAAGTCCGTCTAAGCATTTACCTTTGTTTTTTTCCTTCCTAGGACAGTGCTTAGTCGACATATGACATAATAGTAAAAGGTTACAGTTGTCACCCTGTGGAAAGTACTAGCAACAACTGCTTCATTGAAACAAATGGGTCTTTTAAATAGCCGTAGAAATGCAGTACAATCCATTTTGTAACAATTTAAAGACTCTAGAATGAGCAAACGGAAGAGCTCCTAATTTAAGGCAAAATTGCCTTGATTTCTGTTTGGCTCAATCTCCATTATGTGTGGCTATAAGCAATGAATATTCATTTACTAGTACGGTGCTCAAGAAAATTCACTCGAACAAAAAACAAAAAGGTAAAATTTTGGTTATCTGATATATACCTAACTGACTAATAAATGTTAGTAAGAGAAGCGCTGTTCCTCCCAGGGCCTAACAACCAGTGCAGGTATGGAGAGAGAAACGGCGACACAAGATGATTCTTAAATAGCTTCATAAGTAGGCAGCCCCTGGGATCAGAGATGTTCTTCTAGATGTGTCTCACTAATGATTACATCATTACAGCTTGGCCCATATTTTCCTTACCTTGTCTGCCTTTACCTTTTCCAGTGCACTGAGTTACAGGGTTCATCAACCTCTTTGCATACAAACATGTCTGTGGTAAGATTACTCGGTATCAGGAAAAATGTTTTGATTCAGAAAAAATATAGGCGACGTTTTTCAATACCGTTTCTATGGTCTGTTTTCAATACTATGTCTATGATGTGTCCATCAGAATTAGCTATTTGGTTACTGGTGAATGATGGGTGGAACAAGTGAGTTTAGATGAGGTGGACTACACAGCACAATCAGCCCCCAACTGGAAGCACAATCAGGGCCATCTGCTGACTTTGGACACAACCTACTCCTGTCTTCAGAACTTTAACCTCATTATCACCATTTGTACCAGTGGACAAGAAACTACACTTCCATCATGGTTCTTCTGTATGCATGCTTAATACAGTGTATCTTGGGGCCAATCCCAGGATGCATGGCTGAATCAGAAATATCAAGCACGGAAAGTGTCACCCTTTACCGAAAGATTATCTTATTCCCATTACATATATCTTTATAAATCTGCAAAAGTGCAAAACACTGATTTTGTGTTTGATATTTAATGTTGACAATATGATTTAATAAATATTTATTAAATAAGCTATACTGTCTGTAGTATATATAGCTACATTTTGTACAACTAAATTAAAAGCATATCTTCTAATAATTAGACATGAATTGGGTTTGGAAACAGGAACAAAACAGGACATGGTCTTAGTGAATGCATCATATATATTTTTATCTCTCAAATGACGTGCAGCTCGACCAAAAATATCTCTTCATAATGTCCAAATATAATATAACAGATAATAGAGTTCGTTTATGGTCCTAACTAGATAGTCCTTAGTATAGCCTTGTATAGTAGTCCTTAGTATGGTACAGTCATTAGCAGTTTTCCGGCTTCCCTTATAAATCTCTCTGTCATTATAGTGAAGTTTATTTCTCCAGTGCAGCTCCAGCTAGAGGTGGAAAGTTCAGGTCCAGAAAGTACAAATCCAGACCAAGGTTTCGTTACAACCAACCAGCGGAGTATTCTGTAAACGTGACTCTTTATACTCAACTGGTTGGCTGAAAGAAAACCTTGGTCTGGATTTGTACTTTCTGGACCTGAACTTCCCACTTCTCCGGCGCAGGGTACCTCTGCCCAGCTGATCGCGCGCCTGGAAGCAGCGTCTCGCGCCGGTTCCGCTTAAAGAGACTATCACGTTACGTGCCACCGTCATTCACAGGGTAGCGGTGACAGCGGGCGGCAGCGCACGGGGAGTAGCGTCTCAGTACGGCCGCAGATTATACTTCCCCACAGCTACATCACCGAGACGCCCTCGACGCCCTCGACGCCGCCGCGACCCTTTACATAATGTAAGTTGCATCTTGAAGCCATTCGTTGTGTACCGCGAGACAAACGCCGCGGGGAGTCGACGAGCCCACCGCGCCGCTGGGACTCGAGCCTTTACCGGCTCAAACGAACCGTTTCATGTTGAATAATTTGTTGCCATGTTCAGGAAGTTGGTCGCCCTAGTTAGTTAATATACAAAGGGGACCTGTTCATAAAATTAGCTAAGAAACGTTTCAGTTAGTGGGTAAGTTAGCAGACGACCTTAGACTTCTGTAAGCAGATTCTGATACGGCTCTCCTTTATTTTAGGTACGTTTTCACAATCAGCAAGATATTTATCTGTTCAGTTCAAGTTATCTTACTATCAAATACGGCTGTCCATGGCCTAATGACAAATAGGAAACAATGAGTGAGTGTGGTTAACGGGGTGCAAAAACTGCAGAGCTCTGTCTGCCTGTCTGATTATTTCACTACCTCGCGAAGTCCGCGTGAGCACCCCCCCCCGAAAACTGCACCACTCCACCCCCCAGAAATAGCCAAAAGTGCCCCCCCAGAAAACCAAGCCTTTAGTCCGATGGTGGGTCTGGCACACATGGCCTTCATTGGGCAGCTCTGTTTGTGCTGCTAGCTTCACACCCAGCTGATCTGGTTAATCCAAAACAAACTGTGGATCAAAATTCAGTTTGATAATTCAGTGTCTTGCAGTTACAAAGGGATGTGTAGCTCACATTTAGTCAAGAATGGAAGCTTGTTTTTGCCTGATCTAAATTATATTGCACTCATTGTGTCATGCCTTGCCTATGATACTGAGGCATCTTGAATAAGGTATCTTTAACTTTTATATACTGTAAAGCACCTATATATGGGTTGGACACCACAGGGTATTGACCTAGTGTCCTTGGCAACCTCCCAGTATGAGGAAATGGTTAAAGGCTTGAGTGGCCAGATGAGGAAACCAGCCATATTGTTGTGAGATCTTCTCAGTGGCCCTGAGTCAGTTCCTGTTTGAAGTGTGGCTTCTTCACCGCAGCTTCAGAATGTCACTGTACTGGCTAATTGCTGTCTGTACTGCTTGGAGACAGTCGCTTCATTGGACAGTCAAGTCCAACGAAGGAGGAAAGGACATACTTGCTGACTTAGTGTGACCATAGTAGGGGGGGAAATGATAATATGACTGCCTGTGTTTTCATCCAAGTGTACTGTGTTTGTGTTGCGGGGGGGTGTTATCTTGAATGCCTTGTCTTTTGTGATATGTTTGTGGGCAGTGCAGCTCAGTGGGTTAGGGCTCTGTGCCCATGATTAGAAAGTCACCAGTTCGATTTCTGGGGCCAGTAGACTCATGCCACCATTGAGCTCATGCACAATGCCCTTAACCCCCAGCTCCACGGACACTGCACTTTAGCTGACCCTGCTCTGTGACCACAAACTTGCTGTCACCTGTATATGTGTCTGTGTGTCTCATGGAGAGTGAGATAGGTTAGGCAAAAAGAGAATTTTTACTCATGGGGTTGAATAAAGTATCACTATTCTATTTTATGTTTGCACACACCTTCAGCTACAGTGAGAACTATTTAGGGAATTATTTATAATCTAATTTCTAAATAAGGAAATTTAGTTTGAAATAGGAAAAAAATCTTTTTCTAGATACAGTTTATTTTTTTTAATGATCAGTGCTTTGTTACTAAGAATTCATCTGCTGTGAATTTGGACCGGTGTTTCAAGTAGAGCTGTCAAGATTACGGATGGAAGACTGAGCATAGTGAATGAGGGTCCAAATAAAATGAGAGCAAAACCCTTATATAAAAGGGTATGAAAATATAACAACAGCACAACTTACGTTTTAAAAGAAGACATCCATGCACTCAATAACGCAGGGTTATTGCTGTGTTTCCTTTAGCTTCTTGGAGCAGCCTAGTTTTCTTAGTCATCACTTTAAGTTACATTTTTTTACCTTGATTTGCTTTCTTCAAACCCTGTATCTCAAGAATCACTTCTAAAATGAATGTTAGGCGTACTGCTTTGGCACATCATCCTGTATAATATCATAATATGGCACAAAATAACCATATAATATTAATAATACGCACAAATTAACACACACACACACACACACACACAAGATGTGAATGAAGGCTATTGATGCCTTGTGTATCATGACATATTATTCCTGTAATCATCATCATAATTGTCTGCCATTTATGCCCTCCTTTTGCTTCATACTACACAGGATAGCCCTCATTTACATCCCGCATTGACGAGTCCTAGCCACATTGACTAGCCACTAGCTAGCCTATGGGTGGTGTTTCCTCAGACCCCTCTCAGTAGGTACTTGCCACGGCTGATCGAGGGAGCACTCCAGAAGTCTTGCTATTTTGGAGGTCCTCTGACCCAACTGTCTGGCGATGACTATTTGGCCCTTGTCAAAATCACTCGCTTCATTACCCCTGCCCATTTCTTCTGCCTTCAACATGTCAACTATGAGTGCCCAATGTTACGTTACTGTCTATATCCCAGGCCCTGACACACATTATTTTTACAGGATTCAAATGGGGGTGAATCTAATGTTTTGGCTCATTTGAGAATATTATATAAATTCATTGTTAAATTAATCAGTAGATTACACGAATATTAATATAGTTCAGTGGTTCTCAATTCAGATCCTGGTGACCCCCCCTGTCAGAATGGGGAGGGCACCAGAAATAGGATTTAGAACCACTGATATATTGACAGCCCTAGCTTGAAGTAGTTTTCCTCTTATTTATATGCATCGCCGTCCTCAGACGGACCGAAAATGGCTGTGAACGTCTACTCGACATCAGTGACCAGTGACAACCTGAGTCGCCATGACATGCTTGCTTGGATAAACGAGTCCCTGCAGATGAGCCACACAAAGGTCGAGATGCTGTCCTCAGGTAAGAAAAAGCTCTGTGAGCTGCCAGTGTGGACCAAGTTCATGAGGCTTCCGCTTTCCTACTGGCTTGTCATGGCGAGTTCCACCATGGTGATGCCTTTCTGACCTGCCCAGACATTTTAGCCAATCACTGAATGAGCTCCTGTTATCAGCTGCAAGAGGTCTACGGCTCTTCTGTTGATTGGAGGCTTCCTTTGACTTGGCTAGGCAGAAAGTCTGTTGGAGATCCCAGTGGGTTTGGGTGGCTGTTTCAACAGAAATGGATGTGCAGGCTGTTCTGAGGCTTTGTTAGTGTGTTTTAGAGTAATGTTGAAATTATTGCTCATTAAAGTGAACTGGTGCGCGCATTTAGGAATGCCATAGTATAAGAGGGTACCATAGGAAACCAATTTGAGAAAACCGGGTCACAGTTGATAAAAATCTTTAGTGCAAGGTGATGCACATCCTAGATTCAGTACACATGGCTTCATTAGTTGTTGTTCATACAGATAATTGATGTGTGTACTGTTCTTTCCCCAGGTGCTGCTTACTGCCAGTTTATGGATATGCTGTTCCCAGGTAGTGTGCCTATGAAGAAAGTCAAGTTTCAGGCCAAACTGGAGCATGAATTTATTCACAACTTCAAAATTCTGCAAGCCAGTTTTAAGAAAATGGGTGTTGACAAGGTTGGTACACTGGAATTTCAGTGTTGGTTTTCTCATTGTCTTTTGTCCTTTCTTTCTGTCACCATATGAATAGTAGCGTGGTTCCTAGCCCAGAAAATGATGAATGAATTTTGTTCTCTGGTCCCTCTTCAAGATTATCCCTGTTGACAAGCTGGTAAAGGGCAAGTTCCAGGACAACTTTGAGTTTGTACAGTGGTTCAAGAAGTTCTTTGATGCCAACTACGATGGGAGAGAATATGATCCAGTGGAAGCCCGCCAGGGCCAGGAAAGTGCGCCCCAGAGCTCAGCGTCACCTGCCCCTGCCAAGCCCCGGAAGGCTGTCAGTGCGGGTGAGGCAAGGGGCCGCTTGTGTGTACATGTTACCCAGGAAAAGTGCCATCGAGCTGCTCTTGCTGTCTGTATGGCAGACACCGTTATCTAGCAGGGACAAGCTCCTCATGGCTGACTCCTGGTGAGCGTTTGCAGTGGCGGTTCCTGACACCTTGGGCAAAATCTGAGCCAACTGCTCAGATGTGCAGTTGTGTAGTTGTGCGGGTGCCCCATGTGCCGCCACCCTAGGCAGCTGCCCATGGGGCCCCCCTGAGCTTCTGAATCCCCACCTTTGCTAAGAGAATCAGAGGCAGATTAACATTTTAGATGGGAGTTCATGTTGGGGATTCCTGTCTGCTCCTTCACGTTTTTGTGCTGAATTCTGGTGAGATACAGTGAATGACTCCTGATTACTGGCTAACTCAATGTTTGGGGCTCTCTGTGTAGTGCAGTGAAAATAGCCTTTCTGTTTATAAATTATTGATACGAAGATCTCAGTAGATTGGTTGTACCTGATATGACCGGAAATATTCTCCTTAAAATAAGGCACAAGGGTTTTTGTACATTGTGGTGATACACCAAAGGTTTAAGGCAGTGTCTGTGCCCAGAGGTTGGTGAGCGTATGGCCCTTGGTATCCCCTCTGTGGCCTCTCATCACTTAGTGATGCTTCTGTCTTTATCACAGAGGAGCGCATCTCTCCTGCCGCCATGACGAAACCGGCCGCCAGAATTGGTACGGTTCTCTGATGGTGGAGGTGGTAGCATGTTGGGCTATGGGACAGGATGTGTGCATTGGTGGGGGGGTGGGGGGTGCTCTCATATGCACATCAGGCTGCGCAATGATCACAGTCTTGGACTTGAAAACGTATGTTTCTCAATGCCATGTGGCAACTTCACGGGGCTGGTTACACTCAGTAGGAGATGCACTCAAACAGTAGAGATGGTGTGTGTGTATGTGTGTCCCACAAATGTCCCCCACAATGTGATTAAAAACCTGTTATTTTGACGTTGTGGGGACCATTTTTCAGGTCCCCACAAAGGTCTGTGAATGCAGTCAAAAAACTAAAAATGCCAGAAATCTCATATTTAGTTTGGTTACTTATGGTTAAGGTTAGGGCTAGGTGGGGGTTAAGATCAACATTGTTGGGATTAGTGTTTTCCCCATGGAAATGAATGGAAAGTCCCCACAAAGATATAATTACAACCTTGTGTGTGTGTGTGCGTAAGAGAGAGAGAGAGAGAGAGAGAGAGAGAGAGAGAGACTGTGTACGGCTCATGGATGGGCTTCTGTCTTTCATATAAAGCCGTGTGATCTCTCTCTCCAGTGCGCATGTGTGTTGAGTACATCTGTTATGTTATTTAGCTAATGACTATGTACTATTTGACACAGCTATAATTGGTCTTGATTAACGCACTTCATAGGACCCCTGAAAACAGCCTGACCTTTTTCTGACACGCCTTGTTGATTCACATCTGTAAGAGGTCAAGGGGAGGTGGCTGGGTACTCGTCCCCTGTGCCTCAGTAACCAGTCTGCCTTTTTGCCCTGGCTCCCCACCCCTGCCCTCCAATGCCAGCTCCACAACGTGTAGCAGTGGCAGCAAAAGTTTCCCCCAAGACGCTGGTGGTGAATCCAGCACGAAGACCAGGGACAGCTGGTGGAGAAGAGGAGAAGAATGAGCTCGTTCAGAAGGTGTGTCTTCCTAAAATTCAGATGCGATCCCAGTAGAACATTATTTGACTAGATGCACTATGTGTTAAACAGATGCTATTAGTCATAGCCACTCCCAAAGCTTACTGTTATACATTTTGTTTGGCATATAGCTGGACCCAGTAACTAAAATAAGGCAATTACCGCATGGACACAAGAGCAAAGATTAACCTTGGCCTTCAGCCTGCAACTTTGGGCATATCCAGTTTCTTGACCAACAGCCAATATCTGTCTCTTTTGATCTTGCCAACAGATATCCATGCTGTCGTCCACCATCCAAGACATGGAGAAGGAACGGGACTTCTACTTTGGCAAACTGAGGAACATTGAGCTCATATGTCAGGAAAAGGAGGGTGAGAGTGACCCCACGCTGCAGAGGATCGTGGACATCCTCTATGCCACAGATGTGAGTACAAACCTATGTATGGGTTGGGATGTAGCATGTCTGGCAGCCAGCTGTAGGCCCTCACTGGTGCAGCGAGCTTTGGCGAGGTTGTCAAGCTTAGCAAATGGTTGTGCTCTCTAGAGTAGTACTTGTTGTGAGAGAACCTACTGCTTTATCAGACCGGCTTCATAAAGGAGCCTGGAGGAAGAACGAGTGCCAGGGCTAACTCTGTTGTCTCTGGTGTTCTCACACATGCTTGGTTTGTAGATATAACGTGGCAGATAAATAGACGGTGGAAGAAAAATGGCAGCCTAATTTGTATTGAGAGTCCTCTAGGAAGCCAAATATTTCTTTAAAATGGTGCCTTGTTTGATTGCGTAGGTGCAAATTCTGTTCCGGTAACCTTTCAAATTCCCTAGCAGGATGGTTTTGTCATACCAGATGTGGAGTCAGCGGAGCCAGAGGAGTTCTGAATCAAGACTCTTACTGCGTGTGACCTCCCTCACCAAGCGGCTAACCTGCTGTCTGTCTGTGTCTGGCTCTGAGTACCAGAAAACCTGTCATGCTTTTTGAAAGTTAAAGAAAGTGATCCAATGTATGGATGAGCCTGGAAGTCACACCCACATGCTGGAAGCTCCTTCCCCTCTGACATGCTGTTGAAGCCTCACCCATATGCTGAAGTTCGTCAGCCAGCATATAACTCAGAAATATAGGCCTAAACCCCCAGCTTCACATCACCAGCCCTCTGAGCCCACAGTGGTGAAATGTTGTGGGGGAAATGATGTCCGTTATCCTCAGCTGTTCTTTGCATCTGCTCTCTGAGGAAGGGGAAGGAGTGCTTTTCACCTGTGTGAATCATTTTCTTCTTTGTAAAAAAAACTCAAGATCTTATATGATCTTATCAACTGCGTTGTTATTCTTGCTGTTTGTATTTTCATTATGTGTGAAGTAAAATTTCTCATATTTTTGCACAGACAATGTATGCATTTTATTTTCTTCATAGGTCAGCCAAAATTCTGAGATGATGGGAACTGTACAGACTTATCTGCTTTTCTGGCATTGTTTTTGCTTCCTGTGAGTGGGGGCTGCACTGACTTTGCGGTAGCATCAGGATCTGCCAGCCTGAGCAGAGTGACGTGTCAGATTTGATGACGGCTATGCACTTAGGTACCTTTTGGAAACTGCAGATATGAAGAAGCAGCTGTGTGTGTTTTATAATTTATTTGGCACTTTGGATGACATGGCATTTGCACTGGCACACAAATGCTGATACTGTCCCCTTTGCAGTTGACCTTTCACCCCCCCCACATGTGTGTCCAATGTCTGTTTTACTTCACGTTTGTTTTGCTGTCTGAAAGAAAAAAACCCCAAAGCACTGTTTGCTAATGCTCCCATTTGAAAATGTAAATTCAACTTTGGTTTTGAGCGGGAGAGCGCGCGGAAGGATTTTTGTTGGAGCGGGAGCAAGAGCGGAGCGGCATGTTTGAAAAAACTGGACCGTCAACTTGTCTGTCACTCCATCTCGCTCAGCTTTCGCAGGGTAACTTTCATGCATCTGGAGTGACATGCTTTTGGACTCTCACGCTTATGCAATAAACCCTTCGGCAAATCCATATTATTCCATTAAAAACCTAGAATTAGCTACATCCAAAGCATTGGCGTAGCGTGCAAACCCTACAGTCTATTTACAAGGTAATAAAACTCTTACTTACATGTAAGTGTGTGTGTGTGCGTACGTGCACGCAGATTTGTCCCAAATTGAAAGTCTCAAGCCAGACAGCTGACCAAAGTTGCTAACCCAGCTTTTGCATTCCAGAGCGGTAGACCACCTCATTACATTTTGAAATAAACAATTCTGCTTTAATGTGGATTTGGCTGCTCAGTTATTTTGACGCCAGGCTATAGTTTAAGTTCAAATGAACATACAATACAGATCGTTTTCCTTGTTGGAGCGAACAGTTAGCAATTTCATCGGATCGGGCTGAAAATAAACTGGAGCGGGGAGTGATATTTAACGGAGCGCTCTTCAGTGGTTGGGAGCAGGGGAAGCATACAGCTTCATGTGCGATGAACAGAAATTCTCATCGCTCTGCTCCGCTCACATACTCTGGTTCCGCTACACATAGCACTCTCTCAACTTGGGATTTGTTGTGCTTCGCGCCCCCCTGCAGTGCCACGGTGCCCCCCAGTGGGGGGCCCGCCGCACACTTTGAGAACTCCATCCCTCTTCTGACCACCAACCCTGCGATGGACTGGCATCCCACCCAGGGTGTACCCCAGCCTAATGCCTTTCTCTCCCTGGGCTACTCAGACAATCAGTTCTTACTGACTGCTGCTTTTCTGTTTTTTCATTTTTATGGTATATCTTGCACTAGCCGTTCGAAGGGTATTTGTGTTTGACAATTTTCTAACTTTTCAAGGCTACTGTGTGGCTCTTGCTTTTTTCCCCTCTGGACTGATGTCTCAGTGCTGGGCATAAACTTTCATCCATTTCCTCTTCCTTAAAATCACTGGTTGAGCAGGCAGTACCTGCAGCTCAGAAGCAGGAAGTTGCTGTTTTGCTCTGCACGTCCCTGCGTGATGTTTTTAGATACAGACATTGAAGTTCCTCTTAGTCAAGTTGTGGTTCTGCATGTGAAATTGTCACTTCCTTTTTTTTCTGCAGATACAGGAATTACAGAGAATGTTTCTGAATACAGGGCAAATGTGTAGCCTTCTGTGTTTTTCTCTGTCAGAAGCAGGTGAACAAGGACACTTCAAATGAATAAGCAACTGGATATCTTTCACCAACCTTGTAATGGGTAAGTGAAAGATCAATGGATGTTAGATAATCTTAGATCTCATGCACTGGAAAGCAAAGCTTAACCATTTCACTAGTTAAAGTTTTTGAATCCTTTCTGTGGTCCTTTTTTTTTTACACCCACTACTTGCATTTAAATGGGCAGATGAATGTTAAACTGGTTGTAACACTTCACATTTATTATCAAGACTTGGACAGAATACACACAAATCAAATTCAGCTGGATCTGAACCACCTTAGGGAACATATCAATAACTGACCTGCTACTATAAAACCTTACAGGTCATGATATATAATGTCAGGTGCCATTTCCGTGTCACACGAGGTATGAAATCCAACCACAAAAACAGAATTTTCTGTAACAACAGCATTAACGACACAAAGCTCACCTTCATAACTGCCTCCCTGCATAATGCTACAATATTGCTGACAGGAAGATGTAATCCAGCAATTACTCACCTTTGCTTCCATTAAAACCTTCATGTGATCCTGTGGAGAGTCCCTTTATCACAACTACAAACTGATTGAGGGGACAATTCTCCCAAAGGGGCACCTCTTCTCCCTATCATGCACGGAAGAAGAATTCAAGCTCACCTCTATCACTGATGCCCCCCAACAAGATATTATCTGTCCCCCGACTATTGTTCCAATGGATCTTCCTGTATTACAGGATCCCAGAAGACCAGGCATACTTGTGGCCTCATCATATGCCTGTCTCCGGTACATACTCAGCAATGCATTGCAGCAGATCTAGATGTCATTTAGTGCTATGAAAATAGAGACAGGACAAGGCGAGAGGGGGAGGGGCGATCGAGGAAGCCGGGTCGAGGGTGTAGGATGGGGCAGGCAGGTGGGATCGGTCAAGCAGGCAGGGAGATCGAGGCAGGCAGGTCAGGCGAGACAGCAGGGCAGGACACCGGAGGCAGGGCAGACAGGAAAGACACGAGACAGAAAAATGCTCAGCAATGTTCCAGACCATGGCAACAATACTTCGCAATATTAGCTAGGTCACCTCCGCCTTAAGTAGCGGAGTGAACACTGGGATATCAACCGCAGCTGTGTGAGTGTGACACCTGTATACTTTAAATGAGGTTGAACAAACTGGTTTCTTTTGGCAGTCCCTTCCCCCTCTACCTGATTCGTGCCTTGGAGTACAGCAATGTCATCTGGTTGATGGGACTTTAGGAGATGCTGGCAGCATTCACTGAAATAACATAATTTTAGCATAAACAATGTAGTTCTGCTGGGCTATTTGAGTTAGTTTCAGAGGAGCTCTGACTCGCTGGAGCAGCGACAGCAGCCACAGGGTTTAACATCACTGCTTCCACATTGGCTTGGACAATGGTAGTTTTCTCTGCCCCCTCTTTGGTGTTTGGGGACCCGAAAGAGTCACTTATTTTGTGACGTTTCATTGTTTGATAACTGTGTGCCGCATTTGACGAAATGTAACAATACGGGTCGATAGGCTGAAAAACAGTTGATCCATGAGATTCTCATTTGGGTCACATCATGCAATTAACCAATCATTGTGTCTGTTAATTATGATGCAAAGTAGTGAGGGATTTCCCTAGTTAATTTGTCGTTATTTAATTAATTATTTAATTAGTTATTTAAATAATTAATGCTGGATGACTGAAGACAAAAATTAAGCGAGCAAATCAACGGAGGTAAGATCTTCCTCTTGTCTTGGGCTGAAGGTTGGAAATAGCCTCTCTCCTGCTCAAACACCTGATCAGAGAGTTGTTTGATGAAGTGAACGTAACTAATTGTGAGATATCTCTATTTGTTGTGAGCTCAAAAAAAAAAGATAAGCCGACTATATAGAAGTTTTGCTGTTATACTGTTTGGGAAAAAACAGAGTTTACAGCTCATAATCTGTGGCTGTTCCATCAAACATGGCCTTATCTAGGAAATTTGGCAGTAGAATTAATGTTTCTGCAAGGCCGACTACTGAGAAGGGAGGAATGGAGCCTCCAGATGTTGATGTGGAGTATATGATGAAAAATCTCAGTGAATATCTGGACACAGCTTGGTGTTTGAAGTCAACCGCTGCTGACATTAGTGAGAAGTATGACATCAATACAGATTCAGGTGGCATTTGGTCTTTGGATGACATGCGAAGAGCATGGGGAAAAGCACAGCGCATCAGAGATGGGAAAAAACGGGTGCAGTGGACACTTGTTGTGCTGGGTCAGATTCGCTGTCGGAAAGATGTGATTGCAAAAACTAATGCTGGCCGAGAGCAGAAAAGTTTGCATGAGCAAGTTGCTGCTTTAACTGATGTTGTTCGTGAAAAGAACAAACAGCTGTCTGACAGAGAGAGAGAGCTGGCAGAAGAGCAAGCTGCGTGTGCGAGTGCCGATGCTACACGTGTGAGCGCCGATGCTGCGCATGCGAGTGCTGATGCTGCACGTGTGAGTGCTGATGCTGCGCGTGCAAGGGCAGAAGAGAAGAGAGATGCTTTATTGAGGGAGTTGTCAAACTGCAGAGCCGAAATGAGCAAAAATGGCTTTGAATGCAGGAAACGCTGAGCAACCCCTGAGGGGTGGAGCAACCACATGGGTGACTCCACCTATTCCTCCTCCTCCTCCAACACCAGAGAAAATAGATAAATGGTCCAAGGAGCTCCCACATCCGAAAAAGGGGGGCCTGAAGACATGGACTGAATTGTCTCGGGTGAAGAATAGCTACAGCTTGCATCCAAATGATGGTGTTCAAGTCCTTTCAGCGATGGTTTCAGCTGACCAAGCTCGAGAGTTGTCTGAAGAGGTCATGAGGAGTCTGGGCAATGAAGGTCAAGAGATAGCAGATGGGTGGGCCTGCAATAGAAGATGGCTTGAGAAGTTTAAACCCACACACATTGATTGGGCAAAGGTGTCTGACTGCTGTCAAAAATCTTCCGAAGAAGTGAGGGAGTCTGCAGAACGCTTCAAACAGGTCTGGCTGGAACACGCTGGGGTGCCAGAAGTCACTGAAGAGAACTACGAGACATCTCATTATGGTCCACTCAAGACCACATTTGTGGATGGACTGAAAATTGAAGTGGCAAAGATGCTAAAGGTGTCCCGTCCAGACTGGAAGGAAGATGCAGACATGCGCAGACTGGTCCGCTTGGCCGCCAATATTGAAAATGACATTGTAACTAGGATCAGAATGCCACAGCTTCAAAGGACGGAGAAAAGGAGGAAGGACAGAGCTATGGGAAAGTGTAATATATGTGGCAGAAGAGGCCATTGGGAAAAAGCCTGTCGGTACAATGGAAATGCCTGTTCTTAAATCAAAGAACATGGCACCAATGAGACAGACATCAATGCAAGGTTCCAACAGCTAACATTGGAGCAGAAGACATGGCTCCTGAGTGCCATCAAGCCAAAGAACTAGACGCGCCTGTTCTACAGCCATCGCTGGCACTGTTGGAGCAAAAAGGCGATGGACTTTATGCCAGTATGAAATTTGGAGAGCATGAGGTTGAATTCCTAATAGACACAGGAGCAGAGCTCACCTGCATTCCAACTAATGTGGCCAAACACTGCAAGGTTGGGACACCAGTGAAAAATGGACAATTGGTTGAAGAATTACTGGATGCTATCCAACTTCCTGCTGAGCTAGCAGTCCTGAATTGAAAAGCTCACACCAAAACTGACACAGTGGAAAGTCAAAGAAATGCACTCAAAGACGAGGCTGCTAAAAGAGCTGCGAGACGCGGACACCAAAACTGACACAGTGGAAAGTCAAGGAAATGCACTCACAGACGAGGCTGCTAAAAGAGCTGCGAGAGGTGGTGACACAAAAAGTGACACAGTGGAAAGTCAAGGAAATGCCCTCGCAGATGAAGCTGCTAAAAGAGCTGCGAGGGGTGGTGACACAAAAAGTGACACAGTGGAAAGTCAAGGAAACGCACTCGCAGACGAGGCTGCTAAAAGAGCTGCGAGAGGTGGCGACACGAAAAGTGACACAAACTTTGATGTGAAATGTAAACAGCTAAGAACAGTGACTAAACATCTTGATGACATCAAGGATATGCAGGGCAACAGTCCTGCTGATGAAAAATGGGAATGGATGGGAAGAGGTGCGAAACTTCACAGAGATGATGTATGGAGATATGGAGACAGACCCAGAACACTAGCCCCGCCATCGCTACTTCCCTACTGTACCTAGAGCACCAAATTCATTCAGTAGGTCACCTTGGTTTGGAGAAAAGGGTGCATCGATTCAGTCAACTCTAGTGGAACCCACAGTTCCGATCACAAGCACAGCAGGTGGTGAGACAGTGTCTGACCTGTCAGAAGAATAATGCAGGTCCAGGAATGCCGACGCCAACTCTAGTGGCGCCTGCTCCACCTGGCCCCTTTCTTCAAGTGGACTACATCACTCTGCCGAAAAGTCACGGTTATTCAGATGTGCTTGTTATTGTGAGTTCCCTGCTGAAAAGCCACAGCCACTCACACCGCAACAACACTGGTCAAAGACTACATTCCACGCTGGGGCCTACGATGCCAGATCGATTCAGACCAAGGAACACATTTCACTGGAGCAGTCTGTCAAGAGATCAGTGGAGAGGATGAACAGAGTCATCAAAAACAGGCTGTCCAAATATCATCAGGAAGGAGTGCCACGACCTCAGGCACTGCCAATCATTCTCTGCAGCATCAGAGTGACGACCAACAAAAAGACTGGTTTGAGCCCATTTGAGATCATCACAGGGCACCCGATGCATCTACCTGACAGCATAGATCTAAAAAAAAGCAGACGTTCACCTTGCCAGTGGTTGATTATTGCATAAACCTAACGAATGCCATTCAGTCTGCCTTTCTACAGGTTTCTGACGTGTGGGAAGAGCCCATCGACGGAGGTCACACTTTGGTACCTGGTGAGTGGGTACTGATCAAGAAACCCCAGAAAGAACTGCTTGGGGCTAAGTGGGAGGGTCCATATCAGGTACGGTTAACAACAAACACAGCAGTTAAAGTGTGTGGTAAAAGCATGCTTTCATGCTAGCCACTGCAAAAGAGTAAACTATGTTCCTGAGATCTAACACGCTAAGGTGATGTGCTAGTAACCTCTCCCTTAGTAGCCTACGCTGCTGGGCGACAAAGTCACAGACTTTAACCAGCCAGAAGATCAACAACAACACTACTGATTGTCAACAGACAAGCACACACACACATATTATGGATTGTCAAGCTTTTCATTTGCTTTTCAGGTAGTCTGTGCAAATATGTTTATGGAAACACGATTGCCAAGACTGATGATGATGATTATGATTAATTAATGGATGTGAGTTAATTTTTTTATTATTTTATTTAGCTACCTTTTCACAAGGTGCCTCACTTGGTTTTTAGAACCTAGTGTAGATCCAAGGCTTTATGCAGAGTTTTTACAG
This sequence comes from Mormyrops attenuatus, assembly GCA_026777985.1. Lineage (NCBI taxonomy): Eukaryota > Metazoa > Chordata > Actinopteri > Osteoglossiformes > Mormyridae > Mormyrops > Mormyrops attenuatus. The sequence continues at coordinate 9,985,389 of JAODKC010000130.1, forward strand.
TTATATCCTGATCAGTCATTTACTTGTTGTGATTAATTACTCATGATGATTCGATGTGTTTTGTTTTCCATAGAATCATAGGGGGGATTGAGGGATTTCCCTAGTTAATTTGTAGTTATTTAACTATATTCATGTAGTTCATTCATTTATAGCTTTCATATTTCTTATTTTTATATTTCTTTCTGTCCTTGCTATTCGCTCATCATGTTCTTTGCCTCATATAACTTACTCTCACCAAGGCCATCTGACCCCCTGGCTCCAGGAGTCTCTACAAAGACTATGGATAAAGGCCCTCCACTTCCCTCAGTGGAGGTAGAGACAGACACTGAACCGGCCATGTGAAACATCTTTCTGTAACATCTTCATTCTGTCTTAATAAACCGCTTGAGCTTAAGGAACCTGCCTCATCATTCAACTAAAAGAACCTGAGGTTTCACTGAAGAAATCTATCAGTAGGTACATAGGAAGGCAGATGTGGAAATGAAAATTAATGTCTTTAGCAAAGGTATGCTTTCTTACAGTATATTTCAATGTCCATGTAAAAGTAGCTAGGACCCGGGCCCTACTTGCACTACCAGTTCCATGACCACTACAATACTAAGTGAATTTAGTATTTTCCATGATTTTCTGAAAGAAAAAAAGTCAATGATATTTGTATGAATATAAATTATGGTATGATTTTTGTTTGTGCCCCAGCTAAGGGCTCCTGGATTTCAGAGAGAGAGAGAGACTCCCTGCAGCTGCAAAATAGAACCCAATATTTCCCCAAACAGCTTAACATCATCCCAGATGTTCTGTCGATTTATGCTGCCTTGTCGAAAAATGCTACCGTACTGCTAATCGTTAGCCCTAAGCCTAACCCCCCAAAACCCTAACCCCCAAAAAACCCCTAAAACCCTAACCCCAACCCCCTAAAACCTAACCCTAATCCGAAGACGGTGGAACTGCACATGCGCA
>JAODKC010000130.1:10014088-10028363 GCA_026777985.1 Mormyrops attenuatus
GAGAAGTAGTGCTTAAACAGTATAAAACTACAACTTTCCCTTCTGTTGATAAAGGGCACAGCCATCTTGGATTCTGATCTCGGGATCCTCTGTGCTGCTCCGAGATATTTCTCCGATCTCCGACAAACGGGAGCGCGCATGTCGTTACTTCTGGCTTCAAAACTTGGAATCGGATGGGTTAATTGCGTTAAAAATTTTAATCAGATTAATCATGATGATGGATTAATCTGCATTAACCCATTAATTTTGACAGCCCTAATATATATATATATATATTTCTTACTTGGCTCTCAGCGGAGACGGACGCACTTCTCTCCCTCTCCCTCCCCTTATCTTCCCTGCTTGCTCCTCTCGTCTCGTCTCGTCTCGTCTCATCTAGTCTACTGTCTTACTGTGAGAGACTCTCTCAGCCCTGCTCTCCAAACTAAGAAAATCATCGATCTGATCAACCGGTCTCTCCACGCAATTGACACCATCTTCTCAACGAGAAGCCCAGGTTTGGTGGAACCTGACTGTCCTGCAGGAACGTATGCAGCTGGCTACACGATGGACGGATGGATGGGAGAAGCGGAGGGTCGTGTGCCTGGCAGCTCTTTCCGTGGAGGACATCGAAGATATCTACTTATTCGGAACCATGATTACAGGTCTTATGCTGATTGGATTAGGCATTGCCCTGGTTTATCGAAAATTGAAGAAAACGGCGACAGCCGCTCAAAACCCCACTAGGCTGGCCGGCTTGATTGACGGAGTAGGCAGAGCTGTTGGCACTCAGACTGTGACCATTGATCGCAAATTGGATAACATCACGGAGAAGCTCACGGCTCTGCAAAGGATTTTGGATGGCGGAGACCAGCGTGGACATTAGAGGGGCTGTGAAATTACAGCTTCTCGCCTGGAAACCCAAACAACCCTATCCTATCTGCTTTTGGCTCCCCCCTATTCAGCAGTGGCCTCGGCCAAGGCCGCTGCTGAATTAACAACTCCTCCGGAAGAACAAGGCAGTGAGACTCTCTTGCATTCCTCTCCCCCAATCCCAAGGACACCGGGATACACACACACATATACATACGTACAGATAAGCACTCACTGCATCCTCCCCCCATCCCACGCCTTCGCCGCTTCACACCCTCAGCGTGGACAGGCGGGTCTGCGACCAGCGCCTTGTATGGCTGCAGGACTGGATGGCTGTCTGTCTATGCTGGACTACCTCCACCTCCCCATTTCCCTCCCCTGTTGCTAGTCATGACTATTATGTTGTAAGGTGTAGTGACCATGTGCTTACAGTATGTTGCTGAGGTGTTTTTTTTCCGGTTCCTACAATGTTCTCCCTACTGGAGTACAGTCTGGGGGCTATTTTTTTCCCTCCTCTCTCCTCATGTAATTCTGTTTTTTTCTCTGTTTTTCCTATATCCCCTGTCTTCCTGACCGGTCTACCCCCTATAATGTGATGTTTATATGTATGGTCGGGTTGATGGCCATTTTTTTCGCTGGTACTTGTGACTAGTGACATGGTGTATTGCAATAGCAATAAAGGGCTTTCATCATCATCATCATCATCATATAGGGTAGGAATGGGGGGGGCGCCGCCGGGACCGGAGGGCTGGGGGGCACCGCTGGAACTGCAGAGGAACCTACAGGGTGAGAACAGGGACGGGAGCAGGAACAGGAACCGGAGGGGCCAGAGTGGTCCGAGTGGCCAGCAGGACCAGAGGGGCCAGATTACCTATTGAACGAGTAGCAAGTTCTGACAGGTAATTCATGTTGTAAAAATATCCTACTGATTACCTGTTGTACTGGTAGCATGTTAATCCTAACATTTATCCTAAATGATAAAAATCAATGTATGCAAACAGCTAGCATTACTTTAGTTTGCAGTAAAGTCAAGCATGTGCATACATTGCACTAGTGAAAGCATTCATAATTACATTTTAATTTGCATTATTATATGGACAATGACGGCAGTCTAACCTTACCTTACCCAAAAAGTTCACCATGAATATAGGGCAATGTATGGAAGCACCAATGAATGGCTGGGTACGCACTAGAGACAAGAGAAAGGCTTGCAGTAGGCGCCCTGTCCTGGGTTATTCCCTGCCTTGTGCTTGAAGCTTCAAAGCTCGAGTCCCCCGTAATCCTACATCAGACAAGCTGACAGAGGTGAATAGTTCAGATCCAGAAAGTACAAATCCATATCAAGACTTTATTTCAAACAACCAGTTGGTTTCAATTTCTGAACCTGAACTATCCACCTCTGCAAGTTCGTATAGAAAATAAATGAATGGGTAGATGGATGAGCATGCAGCTCATTTGCATTGACCATTTATAGTTATTTGTGGGCATATATGCAAATAGAAGATTTAATAAATTAATTTTTTTTGCGTATGCCATTTTTTGTTTTTGTTTCCCCATTAAGTAAATGAGCGTACTACTGCTCGCCCAGTGTAGTCACTGGATCAGAGCGGGACTGAAGCTGTTTGTGTCTTAGTATGAGGAAAATGGAAGTGGACTAGTTCATCATCAAAGTGGACAAGCAGAACATCCTGCAGTCTTTGACGTGTGAATTGGCAATCCAGCAATAGCCAGTGGCTGCTAAGGTTCTGTTGTTCAGTGAGCTTGAGTGCTCTTAGACCTGCTCTTAGACCTGCCTCTGCCAGTGTGCTTCATCCATGCACAACTGAAAGACTGTGCATAAGAGATGACATTGTGAGAGGGTTGTACATAACTTGTACTACAATGTGACAGATCATTTCTAATGCTTTAGAGATAAAATGATGCAATGTAAGAATGTGTCTTTACTGGTTTATCTGATTCATCGCATTTGAAAGATTGGTCTCTCTGTGGTGAATGGAGTTTGGAGTAAAAAGAACAGAAGAGCAGTAGAATTTTCAGTGCACCCAACCTGCCAGATGGCTCTGCAGACTCTGACAGATAACATGACTGCTTTCATCTGTCCTAGTGTTGTGATATAGAGCCCAGTCACTCATTTGAACTATTATAATGTTTCTAGCTGGAAGATAGTAGAGAGTTAGAGAGTGGTTTGATAATAGCTTTTGGCAGCAGAAAGCTGTACTCACTGCTGATAAGGTTGTTCTGACAGCCAAAGTGAAATGTTTTGAAGAGGCAGCCTCGTTCCTCACCTGAGGAGAAGCAAACAAAACAGATGAAGAAAGCTGTCAAAGAAAAAGTATATTAAAGGAAGTAGTGCAGTTTGATGAAGGCACATTAAGGAGCCCTAGCCAATCTCTGGCAGCATTTGCCTACAATGCATTTGGGCATTTTCTATCAGGCTTTACATTTATATATATATATATAGATCATACTGTGTAGGCACACAGATGTTCTCACAGTCTTGGTTAAAGTGACTTGAATCACTTACGTAAGGCTGCACACATTTCAATAACATCCAAACCACAAGTAGACCTCCCACACTGTGGGGGAGTCAGGTGACCACAGTTAGTTACTGATATTTTATCTATTCTTCACTTTTCTCTCAATCAATTCTTTAGCACAGATGCTACACTAGTGGCCAAAAAATGTGGAAGCCTAGCATTTTTGCCGTTATGCTTTAAAAAATGCTACACGAATATTGGCGGTATTGTTTATAAACAATCAAAGAATGTTACAAATAGCATACATTGGACGATTAAATAAGTAACTGGAGCAACAATTGAAAAAGTTATGCAATCTCTAAAAATTGGAAGTGTTTCCACAATTTTGGCCACTAGTGTAGTAACCCATCCAGAAACCTGTAATGCTTTTTCACCTCTTTCACCATCATTACACAATCATTACTGTTGTGGTTTATTTCAGAAACAGCAGATTCCCACTGTGAAACAACATGATCTAGCCATCACAGGAAGGGACTCTCAGGTGCCTTCAAGCATTATTCTAAGCTCATTCTTACTTCTTGCTGGTTACTTCCTGTACTGGCCTGATGAATGTCAAACCATTTTCACTGTCACCATACCTGTCATCACCAAATTGTACAACCCAAGTAGTTTCTTTTCTTTACCTTCTCTCCTTGGCTAATAAATTATTCCAGCCCTGGTCCTGACCTCCTAAAGAGGGAATCCCCTTGCCGAATAAACCATCCAAACCCTGTCCCTGACCCTCCAAAGAAGGAATCATCATGCCTAATGAACTATTCCAGCCTTGCTCCTGGCCCCCAAAGAGGAAATCCCCATACAAGTAGTTAGCTTACTAATTACTGAATCTGACTGGGCACAAATGCTTCACACCTGGCTCACAGGTTAAGAAATGCTGGGAAATAACCTATTCTAGCCCTGGCCCTGACATCCCAATGAGGGAATCCCTATACCCAATAAACTCAGTGTCCCATGTTGCATGCTTGTGTTTACTATAGCACTGCCAACCCTAGCCTCTGTGTTTGTGTGCCAGAACCAGCTACTGATACTGGATGCTTGGTTTTGTGTATTGCACTCAGTTCGTACAAGTTTCTCTTGGCTTGGTGTTGTATTCCTGGTGTTAGGATCCAACAGCATGTTGCATAGATCTGTCTTGCATTTGTCACTGGTCACTAACTGAAAGCCTTGCCTATCCATACTTGAATTTAAGCTGGTTCCATGACAACTGTATCCTTGTGATGCACTGTCTCATTAGTAACACCAGCTAAAGAATTATATGCAAAATGACTAATAACCATTTGGATCAGGATATGTGTTTTATGGGATGAAGCTCTTCTGGGACTGCAGCTGAACAGAGAAGGATACATTAGAATGGGAATTGAAGCTGTGCTGGCTATAATCAGAATTCCCCTTACTGACAGTGCCAACACCGAGAAACACTCACTGAACAGATCATGTGATTCTGGCTGCCTGAGCACTTACAAACCTTTAATGACTTAATTGTCAGGAGACAGGACTATCACATGTTCATCGACTTCCGTCTCAGCCATCCCAGGCCTGATTGAACAGGATTAGGGCCATCCCTCGAGTCACGCAGGGAGCTGTGGGGTGAAAATTGGGATTTAATTTGTTTTTTCTATGGTTGTCCATTACTTTGAACAAGTGTAAATTGAAAGCCATTATGAGGGTGCAGTGGGGCTGTCAAACGCTTCCTTCCTACAAGAGTGGTGTAATTTATTCATCATCTTATACTTTCAACAATTCTTATTGTGCAGGTTGAGGATATGATTTTCTTCTATTGTTTTATTGGAAATTATGCAAAGACTTATGACACTTCAGTTCCCATTGTGGCCCATTGTATGGTATTAATGATCAAATACTTGCTCGACTGGTCACACTATCTCTCAAGGCGCAAGGAAGACATGCACCTGTACTCTCCACTGTTTTAGCACCTATGTCAGTGTTTTCAACCTTGGGGTCGCCTGGAATTCAAATGGGGTCCCCAGAAATGTCTAGTAATTGCTAAAAAACAATTACTGATAAAAATTTTTTCAACTAATTATTATTCTTTTAAAAATTATGATTAAAACACCACATACAATCTTAAACACCTGTATTCTTTCACGTACATAAATAAAAAATAAACATAAATTTAAAATGATCGCGATCACCTGACTGCACAAGTGATGAGCTACTTCAGTTCCCTCGCCTCAACCTGTCTAAATAGTAAAGAAAGTTGCAGTCAGAATAGAAAACCATTATGGAAAGATTTCTTCGCCCACCTGGCACCGCAAAAAACATGTTTATGGGGTCGCCAGAAATTTGTCATGTCAAAATGGGGTCACAGACCAAAAAAGGTTGGGAACCACTGACCTATGTGGTGTAATGAACTTTCCCTCGATGTCCAAACAGCTGAGTCATTAGGTGCCTTCAAACGATGACTAAAGACCTACCTCTTTTGGAAGTACTTGGATTAGCACATCCAGGACTACACTCTTATTTAAAAAGTGTTACTTGCCAACACAGTTTTTGTTTTTAGAGTGACGGTTTTCTTAACCAGGTTCTATTAAAGCAGTATCTGAATGTAGTCACTGATGAGATTAAGCACTTATGGAGGTTGCTCTGGCTAAGGGCATCTGCCAAGTGTCATAAATGTAAATAAGTTGTAAAACTAAAAATTGTGTAGAACCTACAGTTATGCTCTATACCAGGGGTGGCCAATCTTATCCAATTAGGGCCAGTGTGTTTGCAGCTTTTTGGGATAACCTTTAGGTCAGCTGTTCAAACCCAGGTGTGAGGACTCTTCAGCCAATCAGTCCTCTAATTAGTAATCTAATTAGGGAGTTGCAGCAAAAACACATACACACTGACTTTCTGGTTAAGATTTGCCACCTCTACTCTATACTGACACTATTTTAGCTTGCTATACACAATACATTTATTTTTTATATATAAAAACCAAAGTTGTCCTAAAGCGCTTTACAGGGTTGTGTTGTGATACATAAGAGATACAGAACAGGAAAAGGGATGGAAAGAAATTGGATAAAGAAAGCCGGAAGACAAGGAGGAGAGGAACCAAAAACTCCCAAGTAGGGAGAAAAAAAACCTCTGGGGGGGCCAAGGTCAACTGGCTGCCCAACCCCCCTGAGCATACTAATATTACTGAACATAGAAAAGAGTGGACATGCTTGCTAAAAGGTAGGTATAAGCTGTGATTAAGAATGAAGACAAAGTCCATCAATGAGTCCGTTATCCATGTTGGTCTCTGAGGGGTGGCCAAGGTCTTTTCACCACGTTCAGCTGTGTCGGGGGGCACTGAAGGCTGCTCCCCCGATGATATAGTTCATATCTCCAATTTGCGATGTCACCCCTCCATGGGACTGAACCAGGACTCCAGCTCAGATGGTGCCCACCCCAGGCACCACCCGGACATGTGGGAAGGCAGAGAGCATGGATGGTCAGAAAATGCATTGACACATAAACGAACAAGCATAGTAGATAAAAATGACATGTACAGCAGCGCCAACAGCCATAGACTGAATCGGCATCCCGAACATAGGCTGGTAAACCATTCCACAATATAGGGGCCCTGTAGCAGAATGCTTTATTCAACATTGTACCTTGAAAGTTGTAACCAAGACAGACTTCATTTGTTCATTGTATCCATAGCATTCAGTCCTCCTCTGTACAACTGACTTGCACCATTGTATAAGATTTTGCATACATTTTCTCAGTCACCATCTGTTGCTGTGTGGCATGGTGCTGCCAACCACCCCTGGGCAGGACACTGGAGGTTTGGGTGCCAGGAAGCCCCAGGGCCAGAGACCCCTGACAACCTTCCCAGGTCCACCCAGTGCCAGAGGGCCCTCTGCAGTCCAAGCATCTCCTCTTTCAGGAATGTGGGAAGCAGCAGCACTAGTTGTCTCCCCACTTCACTTAGGCAGTTACACATCCAGGGGGAGTGGAGGATGGTTGACTTCTCTGAGAGGGCCTTGCAGATGGCATGAAACTCCTCTAGTCTACTCACCCAGGTGTCCACCATGTGAGGGTTACAGATCCCAAGGACAGCGTTAACTTTGGGCCTGGGTATTGTCTCAAGTGGGTCATTTTGTCATGGCAGTGGGGCATGGTGCAAGCATAAAGCATTCGTTTCCTGTGAGCTTCTTGGAGGATAGTGAAAGGAGCTCAGGATGGCTGTGGGTATGACTGGTCATTATGACCTGTGGCATATACACAAAATCCAAATACACAATTTGCTGACTTTTGCAATGTCATCCTGCCACTTTAACTATTGGGAGAGACTCAAGGCTAAAGAGTTCAGACCTCATGTACCTTATTTTTCTTAAAATTTTGTGTTTCGAGTTTGCATGCTCTTCCCATGTTTCCCCATGTCTGTGCATGTATTTGTATGAGTGCATGCTTTGTAACTGCCTGGCATCTCATCTAGAGTGTGCTGCTGTCTCTCAGATCTTACCATGACCATGTACAGTACAAGACGGATGTTATGTGCATCATCTAAATGTGGTCATATTCATGTCATATCATTTTGTAACGTCTGAAAGAAGAACTTAATATTTTAACATATCACAGACCGTTTATTAACTTTGCAGTAATTATCAATTATCGGAAAGCCTTACAAACTGGCTGCTTGGCAATTGACCCGTCTCAGGGAATGCTACTGACTCCTTCACATCTTTCCAGGTTTCACATCAATCAAGTGGCACTGGAGACTGACATGGGAGCAGGCAGCTTCACTGCATTTACTGTTCAATCCTGTCCCTCCACCTTGGGATAAGGTGAGGGCAGCATCATCCTTCCAGGCACAAGCCCGTTTTTTTTCAACACCCCTACGTTTCACTTGAATGTTCTAAGACCATCTGTTCACCCCAGCCTATTCTCTCTACCCTTGCAGGCCCCAGTCAAGAGTATTTTGAGCCTTTGATTCCCCCCCCCCGGGGCTGCTGCTGTTGTCCAGGCAAGCTTGGGACTCATGGTGGAGCAAGGGGTGAATGTGCAATGGAGGATAAAAAATAACAGGGTGCGGCAGAGCCGGTGACCCATGAGGGGGTAGCAGAATAGGACACCCACAGATGTGTGAAATGGAGCCTGAGTCTCTATGGTGGGAAGGAGCAGGACTCTCTGACGATGCTGAGGGAGCAGCTGGAACCTGCTGCCATCACCAATTGTCACTGTGAGATATCTTTCTTTATATTAATTTTCCCTCCCTGTCTATTGGGAGGTCCTTTTGAGACAGACTCACATGCTATTTTTAGGCAGATTAAGTGATGCTAGTATCCTCAGTGCTGCACTCAGCCAGCTTGACATCTGCACCTGACATTTAAGGGTCTCTGTTTTGCCAGGAAAAATGTGAATATGTCTATATCTATCAAACCTCTTCCACAGTCATCATTGACTGCCATCAATTCATTTATTTTACCTTCTGTTTTTTCTTTTTTCCTACTTAATTATAGTATTCTGTACTGTTGTAACTGTGCAATAAGTTTACCCAGAAAATATGAAAAATGCAGCATTGTTCTGTGTCATCCAATTGCTTGTATTTTCTTTAGATATGCCTAATGACTCTTTTCGGCTGGGTCTGGCAAGACTGGAGTGGGAACACATGCTTACAGGTGTTCTTCATGGGTACTGGAGTTCACTGCAACCTGCATTGTATGCAATAAAACGATGTCACTAATTAGAACAATTTTAACGGAATGTATGAAGAACATCAGAATTAGTCAACTTGTGTTTCTTTGCCTTCCTCTCTTTGATCTGGCCAGTGAAACAATGATATGTAGATACTAGTCTGTTGTGTTCTAAAGTTTGGCTGGACCTATTTTGAAAATACTTGATTTAGTAAGTGTTAACTTTCTCAAGTTGAACCGCAGAAGGAGACACTGCATGCTGGGATCACAAACAAGTCTAATCCAGAGTGAATCACGGTGTCCATGGATGTGAAAGACAGAACCTGGCTGAGTTTTCACCTCTGTGGCATCTAATCACAGAAAAGTCGGTCATAATGGTAGGGAGAAAAAGACAACTCCAAGATGGCAGATAGTTTGGAGCTACTGGAAGATGAGAAGGCAAGATGTAGCTGGGAAGAGAAGTGGAGGCTCCCCAGCAACTTCTGTGTGAGTCAGAAGAGCACAAGAAATAAGGTCAGCTGTGAAACTCCAAATTTTGTTTTTTTTTAATACATTTTGTCTTTTAGCTGCATTCTGAAACCAGTGCTTAATGAGAGCTGAGCTCCATTGCTATTCTATTCTGTTCTATTCTATTCTATTCTGCTTTGTTTTATTAATGTAAATTCATCTTTTATCATTGCCTTGTTTTGGTATATTGGTTTAAAGGTTTTGTTTTCGGCCTTTGTTGTGATGGATGTGCTGGGCTTGTTTGTTACCCAGTATGGCCATCCAGCTCCTTTCAAGTACCTTACGAATTAGCACCTCTGAAGCTCCTCCATGTGGACATGGCGGGTTCTACTGGGATCAGCAGATCATGAGGTCCCGACCAGGTAAGCAGGTGACCAACAGTGTTACCGTCAGATCATGTGTAATATCAGCTTGAACAGCAATATTCATACTCAGACTGATTCTAAAACTATAGAGCTTTTCTGTTGAAAAGCATGATGAGTTTGTGATTTATGCTGTTAGCAGTGTGGATCATATTCGCCTGTTTTAGACAGTTATATACATTATAGACACACATTATACAAATCAATACTATTTCTCTGCCCTGCTTACAGCCCTACTCAAAGGGCACTTCCTCTGAGGCCAGTAGCCTGTGTTTATCATGCATATCCTCTTATAGCATCAGTGACTAGAGCAGGCTCAGTACAAGCCCAGCACAGCTCTGAGATTAACACTCTGTTTAATTATTTCTGATTTTTGCCACCCCTCTGGTTGCATCAGCACTTCATGAAGTCCCCAATTAATTGGAATTAATTATTCCAAAAGGTTTCTTTTCTTGGACAGAAAATCTAATTAGGCCCAGTTAATACTGGAAGAGGCAAGCCTGGCTTTGCATGGTAATTGACAGGGTACCATCACTTTGTGGCGTCTTTGCTCTTGCCTCTAGCAGACTGTTTCAGTCTCCCGGGATTCCTAAGTGTATTTTCTGTGGTTGGCATTAATCAATGGAAGCTGCAACTTTTATCTGCTAATTCAGCCTCTTCATTTGCATGTTCCAGCTACTTGTTATCTCTGTGGAACCCAAACCCACACTTCCAGTGACCTTGCAAACAGCAGTGGATGTCATTACATGGATGTCACTCCAGTGAAGGGTGAGAAAAGTGTTTGTTTTTTTTTTAATGGCCTGTGCACAGTTGTTTTACAGAAAATGCACCAGGTTACACACACCTTGGTAGAATGAGTAATAGTGCTGTATTTCTGTACATCTAATAGCAGATCATGGGGGCCCCTGTTTTCCACAAGGGGACACATTCTCTGCAAATGCGCAAAGGATGCGCATCGCTGCCGTGTTCATTTGATTTGTTCCTACTAATAAGGGTTGCGAACCTGCAAAGGTGTTATTTCGTGATAGAGTCATTTTGTAATGGGGGGGGGGGGGGGCTCAAAATAAAATTCTGCTTAGGGCCCCAATTTGGCCAAGGGCGGCCCTGCTGTCCTGTGTGCCTTTTCACCATTTGCATTTTCATCCCGCTGGCCGTCCTGTTTGCTGTGCCTTTGTGTGTTTTCCCCTCTTCCCTGGGCCGCCGTGTAGGTCTGTGGGCTGAATGTGCAGCTTAGTGGCAGGCGTCCTTTCAGTCATGAGGTCATGGCTGGCCTGAGGCCATCCTCATCTTTGGTTTACTTTATTGGTTTATTTTTTCCCTCGCGTGTGATATTGTTTTTCTATTTTCTATTTCTTTGTGTCTCTGTTTAAGGTCTACCCTGCCTGTGCCCTGGTTGATCATATTCTGTGGTGTTTGTTAATGTTTCCTAGTCACCAGTGCTTGTCCATTGTAATATGCCCCACCTGTTACTGGTTGCCCCTCAGTCTTTGTGATTGATTAATTGATTCCCACCAGTCCTGCGTCATTTCTTGTTAGCTGTATATTTAAATGCCTGCTTTTGTTCAGTTCCTTCTTGGTTCATGGTGTCCGTTTCCCTGTGTGGCTGTTATTGCTATGCATTTATTAGCTGAATTTTTTTATAGTAATTCCCTGTTAGTTTGTAGTTTTCCTGTGTTGCTCTCTGCCATTATTTATGTTTTATCAGTTTTGTTTTCCATTTCTCCCCTTTTGTTTGTTCCTGTTAAATAAATCCCAGATTTCTTGGAGCCGCTATGTGATTCGTCCATCCTTTGCCATGCCCCGCCATAGCATTTCTCTATTGGCCCACGAGGAGCATCGTAATAGTTCTACCTTTGATAATTTGCTTGTTAAGTCTGACGTAATGCATGACGTAAAACTGCTTCCGGGGCCAAACACACCATAATATTGAAACCGGTAACACTATTCACTATAACTTCTTTAATCTTTATTCAGCAAGGCATCATAGAGGGTGAAAAGGGGGACAAATTCCTAAGTCATACGGAGTGATGAGTGTTGCTGTTTTATTGGTACATAGGTACTTGCTAGGTGCATAATTTTTGGATCGGAATGATACTCATAATGAAATGAATGAACACATTTCTTAGCACAGGTAAAACCTAAACTCACAAGTAGATCTTCAACATGGAAAACATCATGTTGATTGTGGCTGTGAATTTGTTCCATCTAATCCTTTTGTTTGTACTGAGCCATGAATTCTGTGTTCTGATACACCCCTAATACTAAACATTGCAAAAATGGCTGCTTCATTCACACAGCCACTTCGTCTTCTTGTTCATGTGGCATGGAAAGTGCTACAAGGACAATTCTTACATTTTTTTTTGTTTCAGATGGATAAAAACACTGTAACATATTAGCTGGTACCTGGGTTGGTACAAATAGTATTGTCATGTGATTAAAACGTCATGATTAAGCAGATAAATTCTCTACGGTGTGGTCCCCAGCTATCTAGTTAACCAGAGTCTCCAGCTTAAACAGGGTCAGTGGAGTTTTAGTACCTGGAGTACTTGTCAGCCCAGTGCTTGGGATCAATTTTTAGGGCAACAGAAACGGCTACTTCATTCCAGTTCCTTGTTGATATTCTGTCTCCAGCTGATTAAGACTGTGATATCTAATTGAAAACAGGTTCAGTAACCTGGTGTGAAAAATTGTAAGAGTGGTAATTAAAGCAAAAGAATTACAAGAGGCAAATTACTGAATTCATTAATATTGAATTAGTGTTCATTTCTATGAATACCTGTATGAAATATAAATGTCACATTAAAGGACAGTCATGATAGATGTGATATGATCCACATTTAATCTTCATTAATAAGTGATGCTGTAGGTATATTTCTCGGTTTACTGTCAGATGTGTTAATATAACAGGGATTAGACAGTGAAGGTCACCAGATTCCCTACATTATTTATGTTAGAGTGGAAAATATTGAAATGAAATGAAAAAAAAATCATACCACAGAGCTTTTCAAAGGAGGAATGTGCACTGTCATATTATTAATTATTTATTCACGTTACAAATATACATGTGATGACCGTGTCCAAAATGATTGTGTTTACTCCGTAAGAACATATGTTGCAGACTTTATTCTGAATTCATTCCTCATTTGCTTTCGTCAAACCTTTTGGCTTTAGATGCTTAAAGAGCAAATACCTTTTTAATTGGCAGCTCGTGTCACCATCAGGTAAAAGAAACAAAAACGCCTGATTAGGGGATTTGAACCATTCGAGGCTGTAAATCATTTTTATATTTTCATATTGTAAGAGGCGCAGGAGGCTTAACACGTATGCCGTACACAATACAAATGACCACAACACATGCTACAGTAATAAAAAGGATTCTAATAATTAAATAATGATAAATTTGATACAACTTTACATAAGAATATGTGTAAAGTTACAGAAACACAGTGGACAACAAACCAAACTTCTGCATTGCTAATGTTCTGGGCAAGAAAAAAAATGCCACAAAAATGCAAATACGACGGGGATGGCCAGGTTTCAGTCTAGGGTGGCCACAACTACCCTTTGCCAGCCCCCCAGATCTGCATCTGGCAGCCCATTTTGCCATTAATCTTTCCCAGAGTCTCAGCCAGCTCCATACTGCTGGAAGAAAATGTCATGTAACGTCGATACAGGGCAGGGAAACAGGCATGGAAGTCCAGGAGTATAGGTAAAAACATGGGATTTATTAGGGGTGAAACACTCAGGAACACCGAACAGCTCGCTACGTTAAGCCGCTAATGACCAGACTAGGGAAAGACTCATGAGAAAGCACTTAAATACACAGAATCAATTAGACAAGACTAGGTACAGCTGGTAACCAGGAGGATTCCACAAGAGGTAAACGAGGGGGCATGGCACACAGGAGGTAAATGAGGGTGCGTGGCACACAGGAGGTAAACGAGGGGGCGTGGCACACAGGAGGTAAATGAGGAGGCGTGGCACACAGGAGGTAAACAAGGGGGCGTGGCACACAGGAGGAATGGCACAATTGCGACGTGACACAAAGCACTTCCAAGCCACCCTCTACCTCCTATAGTGAGCTTCTTGGGGAATTCCTTGCAGCTGGAACTAAACTGAAGAGGTGGGCTTAAGGCTCCAGTATTTATACTACTGTGTATATTACTAGAAAGTTCTAGAAGTTACTCCAAGTTTGCTCAGCACATAATCTATCTGGAATGATCTAGAAAATAGGTAAATTTCAGGGAACAGTGCAATTTTCGGTAATGCTTTACATTAACTACACCTTCATAATGCTTTTGTATGGCATTCATAGAACATTCAGTACACCTTCATAATGTATTCATTATGTATTCATAAAACATTCATAAACATCATGTATGTATACCTTAACATC
>JAODKC010000130.1:10029774-10048067 GCA_026777985.1 Mormyrops attenuatus
ATCTCAGAATTCTGACTTTTTTCTCATTAATCATTTGAGATTAAAGTCAGAATTCTGAGATTAAAGTCAGAATTCTGAGAAAAAAGTCAGAATTCTTTTTTTTGTTTTCCAGTGGCCCTAATCCTCTTCCGTACAAATTCACTGACACCTGACACTAGACAAATAACATATCATTAATGCTTAAACATCTTTGAAATGACAGTTTTATGGTTTCGTCTGCACTCCTGAAGTGCACCTGAAGAATTTACTTGAGCTAGGAGAGCGAGACAGAGGTAAAGAAGAGGGCTTCATATGGTGTTCTGCTCTGACTGACGGTTAGGTAATTCTTATCTAAAAGTCTGCAGTGCTGAGGTCTAAGTGGGAGGCTGGAGCTGCGCTGCTCCAGGCCCAGTGACAGCATAGTTGCCCCCTGTCAGCCAGTCAAAGAGATGAGATCCAGGGAGTGTGATCTTGCCAGCCGCCTCTGACCTAGAAGAGCAGCATATTCATGCTCTAGAGCTGTAATTTTGTTATACTGTAACAATTTTTTTTATTGAAAGAAAAGGTTTAATTTTTCATTTGGGGTATTCAAGAAATGTTTCCTGTTTTTTGTTATTTATAAATACAGTATGAGTAGAATAGGCCACCACTTCTGCTGCAAGTTTAAATATAAACCTATGAATCCTGTAGTTTGTAAGAACATCTTAAAGACATGCACTCTGGTGGAAAAGTTTTCACTTATGAGAACGACACAAGGTAACAGCTGATATTTGTTCTGTCAAGGAACAAAGCTTCGATTCAAATTTAGTGAGAGTTGAATGACGAGTCGAATCTTGACATTTACCTGATAGAAGAGAGATGCATTTCAAATGATGCTTCAGCAAATATTCACAAAGCAGAGCACTTATTCCTTTATTTGCTTGTCCAGCATTTGAAAGGATCATATGTTGTGCATATATTTCAAGGAAGGCATTTTAACAGGCTTTCATTCTGCACTTGAGAATGCTTTTGTTTAATTGACACATGACATTTCCCCAGCAGCCATGTGGAAAATAAATATCAGTAAAACTATTTTGTGTACTGAAGCAATTTTGTAATCTTTTAGCAGTATGTGTAGTTTAAAAGCCTAACAAAAATATATACATTCCAGTCCAAGTGTTTAAACAAGGTAATTATTATATAAGGAATGAGTACATTTCCCCCACATTAGACTTCTTACTGTTCTTACTGTCACTTCTTATTGTTTTTGACTTATGTGTTACAAGCTATTTGAATCTGACTAGAATAATATTAACTAGAAAAGATGCTGTCAGAAACACAGCAATGTATTCCCTGGACAGCCCCCACAAGCCTCCACCCATCTAGTTCTTACTCCTTACACAAATCCCAACCTCTACAATTTCTATATATCTATACAATTTCTATATACAGTATCTTCCATATATGATTCACAAAGTCAAATGTCGTCTGCTTTCACCCTTTTTAATGCCACTAAACAGTGTTGCTTCAATTTTTAGGACAGTTGGTCTCAAAATCTAATTTTTTCCAGTTGCTTACCCATAAAAAATGTCTGCAAAGTTTGGGCAAGATCCTTCAAATAATTTAAAAATGATCAGACTAATGGGATCAAGTGTCAAAAGAGCCCTTTTCTTCGCTATCACTATGTCACGCTGCTTCGGTTTTGGTGTGATCTCTCCCAAAACTTGATCACTTCCAGGTCGTCAATAGAATGTGTCTGCCACATTTGAAAAAGAAGTGTCAGATACTTTTAGAGTTATCACATTAACAAGAACGCATCTGCCATGGTGGCAGAGGATCAATCCCAAAACCTCCTTCATCCGAGGAATACAGTTAGAAGATGCGGTTTGATTTGTAGACACAATTACATTATAAAATAATAATAGATATTATGGTAGAAGTAAGTGATCGAACAGGTCAAACAGTGCTAGCAGAGCACAGAGAGCACAGATCGATAATGCAGGAGGAGATGTTGAGTGAAAACAGCTGGAAGGCTTGGGAGAACAAGGAGGTTTTGAGGTGAGATATGAAAGCTGGGAGTGAGGGGAAATTTTTGAGAAAAGCAGTAATGTATTTACAATCTAAAAAACAACAAAATACCAAAGGGAAAATGCACTTGTTTTTGTTTAATGTTTCCATATTTTGTTCAAAAATCAGGTCAAGAATATAGCATTTCTACATCATGTTATTGCTGATATTGAGCTTTGCCCATTTTAGATATGTGTTTTTCATATGTTTCCGCTAAGGAAGTCAACAAAGTACTCAGAGCACTCACTCAGTACTTGGTTATCTTTTGTTTTATAATTTATTGGCTTAAAGCCTTAATCTGTACATAAGGTGTCATTATCCTCACACCTTCAACACTCTGTTAGTCAATGTTTCCATTGATGCCAATATCTGTTTAGTGTTTTTTCTTCATTTTGAATCTGGGCATTGTGCATAAATGGTACTGTAATTACGGTTCTTGCATTATTAACCCTTATAAATTATTAGGTATTTGATACAATTCAGAAGAAAAAAGCCCCTGTAATAACATTAAGTTGGAAGCAGAAACTTGAGAATTGACCTGGAGTCTAATTCAAAGACTTGAGATTTTACTCTGACTCAGATACATAAGACTTGAATTGGACTCCAAACTCAGAAACTTCAGACTTGACTCAGAGTTTTTTTGTGAACATCTCTGCTGCCTAGTCAACAAAGGCAGCTGAAAGAAAAACTGGAGTTTTTTCAAGATCAGGTGAATTGTGATGATAGACGAAATCACGTCCGTCAGTTCTGATGAACTCCATTAGGTGGACAGGCAGGTGGCTATCTGTCTGTACAGGTAACATGTAGCATATGAATGTAAACTGAACAAATACACAGACCTATCCACTGCCGGGATTCTACCTGCACTGAAGGCGTCTGTCCATCCAGGGTGATGCCCGGGGCTTGTAATCACACACTCATGAGAAAGTAAACAAAGCAGCTGGGTGCTGGAACCCAAATGGTCCAAGACACAGTAGGAATGTGGGCCTTGCAATGATTCCTACTAATGAGGCAGAGCAGCATGAACCTCTCACCCCTTTGGACTCACGGGGTCCTGAGGTTTCATCTTCACACTGATCTTTCAGATGCACAAAGTGCTCTGACCTGATAGGAAACTTCAGATGTAGATCTTTCTCCCCATTGGACAGTGGCTGGTCATATGAAGCTCATCAGAAGCACAGTGGCAGAGCTCATATCTACATTTACTTATTTTAGCAGATCCTTGTGATGTAAAGTGATGTACAAGTGAGTATTACAGACCAGGGTCAGCCAGGCCCTGGAACACTTGGTTTTAAGGACCTTTCTCACGGTCCCAGTGGTGAAATCACTCTGCAAGCCATGGGATATGACAAGCTTTCGATGACAGTCACAGAGTCCTAACTTGCACAGCCACATACCGCCCCCAGTACATGTGTGTGCCTACCAGCCCAAGAACCAGGGCTAAAAACAATTATTATTCCGTTAGCCACCAAGGATCAGCTTACAGTATCTAACAGTGTGGCAAGTAAAGGAGACATCAACCCTACATGAACAACAGTGGCATTACAGCAGATGTGGACAGGTAGTGAAGTTTTGGTTTGTACCCTCCTGGAATTTAATTGAATCCCCGCCCCACGGTTAGCAAACCCCATAAAATGTATTTCTGTCTACTGGCCTCCATTACAGTCCTGTCAATCACCGTTCTGAATCTCTTCACCTGCAGGTCGTGATCCTGCTGTAACCAAAATGAGCAGATGGTCCTTCGTGCTGAGCTGGGCACCGAGCAGACGCTGCGACCTCCTCAGGCTGGTCTGGGCCAATCGGCAGGCTAATTAAGACTCCTGGGCCGCCCTGCCAGGGAGCTGGGGGGTGGTGAGAGAGCTAGCAGGGCCTGCTAACGCATCCTGCTGTGGGGGAGCTGTGCACAGAAGACACCTGCAGCAAATATTAATATGAAGAGCTGCAGCAGACAGCCTGATCAGGAGCTGTGTGGAGGGTCCATCTGCTGCGGAGCACTTCTGTCTGGATGGATTCTGTGTGGCTCAGCTCAGCAGGCAGCACACGAATGAGAGCCAATGTGTTGTTTACTGGTTTTATTCAAGCTCTCAGACATGCATATTACCTTTTCTGGTTATAGGAGAAGGTGGAAACATGGAGTTGATGCTAAGCGGTCACAGACATTTGGATGAGTTAAAATGGCCTGATCATGGCACTCCTCTGTTTTCCATGGCACATCCCGAGCTGCAGGATGCTCCTGTCACAGCCATCAGCAGCAGCCAGTCCATGTGAAACGCTGATAAAGCTGACAGTGCACTCATGAATTTTAATGCCTAAAAATCACACTGAAGTCACATGAGGTTAGCTTAAGACAGCCAGTGTCACTTCACCATGAAAAAGGTATAAAAATATGTAAGAGAACCCCACAGAGCTGCCTGAGGTGATGATCAGAATTTGGATTCCTGTTCCTGGATCAGTGTAGGGAGCAGCTAACCAGTAAATTATTTGTGCCACATTGACCACTGCAGAGAGGAACCAGTGAAAAGGCTGATCTGGCAACATAAATTGGAAAAAGAATCACTGTGAATTCACAGAAAAATAAGGAATCTCACACCTCCTCCTCAGTACCCCATTGAGTCCAGGTTGATGGGTATAATACCTGGGGGAGTCACAAAAATGAAGTCTCTATGGTTACCATCTTCAGACCCCCAGGCCTTTGATTCCATACTAGGCCACTAGAGAGAGCACTTCAAAACAATAAGGATATTTTCAGATATTATAATAGCATTCATATCACACAAGAACTCCTGCCTCAGGGGATTCATCTTAAATAAGTTCATTGTCAGAAAGGATTAACTTACTGAGGCAGATTGTATGATACTGGAATAGCCAGCAATGACCAAAAGTTATGGATCCCCCCCAAACAGCACATGAGATGATGTCCTGAGGGGGGGCAATAAGCTTAAAGTACAAGGCAAGAAAATAAAATATGTAGGAAGCTGAAAGGAGCTTATCAAAAGGCCTTTGGGTGATGCACAAAGTTGCAGATCTATCCAGATGTCTGGACACTCTCAGATGCCACATAGTCCATTGTGCAGACCATTTCCCACATATGACAGGATGTTTCTCAGGAATCCACAGGACGATGGCATCCTCAGCTGAAAAATGGGGAATGAGCAAAAATGCTGATTAACAAGCTGCTTCAGTGTTCATACAATTCAGCTCAGACAGTCATTCCCCACATGTGGCAGGCGGCCATTCCTCAAATGCAGTAGATGGCCATTCCTAACATGTGGCAGACAGTCATTCCCTACATCTGAGTGTCAGTCTTTGGGTCTTGGTCAAAATTTAATTATAAATACTCTTCCTGTAAATATGTGCTCTAATTTCCTAAATGCTTTTAATATATTAAATAAGCAGAACAACGTGTAAGTACCGCAAATCATTTTAAAGTAGCAATATAACCCTATCCTTCAGTCTGTTTCAATTTTGAGTATGCTACATAATTCTTGGTATTAAAGCTGTAGCCTGTCCCAGGGATCATAGAGTACAAAGCAGGGCTGTGTCCCAACAACTCATTGCCGTGCCCAATACCATTGAAATACAATGTAAGTGCATAAAACTGGACACATATTTGCAGTTAGAATTTTAGATTTTACATCTGTGTTAATACTGCTATTTTTATGATAAAGTAGCATCTATATAATAATCACAAAGAATATATTGAAGTATTTCTGTGATAAACTCCTACCTGTAAGATAATTCTATACCTTATTTAGTCAGTATAAATATCATCTACATTTTAATTCTGAACACAGAATTAGATATGTTTAAGCCACTATTGCTTTTTAAACAAACTGTTTTAAAATTGACCAATTCAGTCTTTGTACTAATTCATAGATTTTCATTATTTGTCTGTACTGTAGAAGAAGAGTTTTGAATAATTTAATATTTTATTATAATATAATCAGCAAAGTGTTTGCTGTTTTCAGTCTCCCTGCTCCTCAGCAGTGCCCATTAATTTTCCATAAATAACCCAATGGGATTCTTTCATCACTCAGCTGCTCATTTTCTGGACCAGTACAGAATTGTTTTAAGCATTAATTAGATTGGTGTGAGGTTTTAAAGGCAGAGAGATTTGATAGGCAGGGTGTGCAAGGGCTATAAGCAGCTCATAGATACACTCACATTCCATGCTTTACCTCGACACGTGCTGTACAGCCATTTCTGGCTGGGTGAGATTATCCAGACAGAAAAGATTTAAGCCACAAAGAAACGTCAGCTAGCAATGGCTACTGTTTTGTTCTTAGTGTAAAATAAGCATGTGCATTGATGAAGGTCGTTATCAGAATCTCTGCTATTAGAACCTCTACTGTCAGAACTTCTGCTAGCAGAATTTCTTCTATCAGAAGCTATGCTATCAGCACCTTTGCTATTAGAATTTCTATCAGAACCTTTGTTATCAGAAACTTTATTGGCACCTCTGCTATTAGAATTTCTGCTATCAGAACCTCTGCTATCGGCATTGCTGCAATCTGCATCTCTGCTAACTGAATTTTTGCTAGAAGAACCTTTGCTAGCAGAAGCTTTGCGATCAGAACTGCAGCATCAGGAGGTCTGATATTAGAACCTCTGCTATTACAACCTCTACCATTGCAACCTCTGCTATCAGGACCTCTGCTATCATAACTTCTACTCTCAGAAACTTTGCTATAAGGACTGATCCTATTACAACTTCCTCTATCAGATTCTGTGCAATCAGAAGTTGTGCTATCTATTCTGCTACTGACCATTCATGGTGTTTATACCTGCAGTGAATTCTCAGTCTTTCTTGGTATATGGCACATCAGGCAGTACACCAGTGCATCTTTCTAAGCCCTCACAGAGGAAATACGCAGTATACATGTGCACTTGCAGGTACAAAATGCCCCTAATAAAGACAAGAGGTACCCTCCCTCACTGGAGTCAGATTCACATACAGCAGTCAGAGGTTCTCTCTCTGCAACCTCCTGGTCCAACAAGAAAGACGGGAGCTGCCCTGCCATCAGCCTGGGATCATTTTAACCTGATGCTTTGCATCTAGGGTAATGACTCCGACCCCAATCAGAACATCAGGCCCCAGAGCCCACTCTGTGTGGGGAAGTAAGGCTAAATTTACCTAGCTTGTACCTTTTTCTCCTGCATCACATCAGAAGTAACATCCCATGTTCCCAACGACAGTGTCCATGGCCAAGGTGGGTTCTGTCAAATTCCTTCCAGTTCAAATGACATTGCATCTGACCTCACCTTTCGCCTTGCAAGCAGTGAGCTGAAAAGTCCCATATTGACAGTGTTTCCTTGTGCTAATCTTTCTCCTCCTGCGTCAAACCTTTTTAATTGATATTTTCATAATTGCACATGTCATGGGGTTTGGTTTGTTAGTCTCCTCTGATGCACATGACTGCATGATGAACTTTATAAAGCATCCTTTCCATATAAATATATAAAGACAGGCTTAATATGTAGGTAGGCAGGCAGGCAAAGAGGAAGGCGGGTAACTAAATATATTGGTAGGTGGGTAAGTAAGTAGATTGGTAGATTGGTATACAGATATGCAGGCAGGTAAGTAACAGAGGAGAGAAGTAACGAAGTACAAATACTTTGTTACTGTACTTAAGTAGATTTTTGGAGTATCTGTACAGTACTTTACTTGACTATTTATTTTTGTGTAAACTTTTAACTTTTACTACCTACATTTTAGCACAAATATCTGTACTGTCTACTCCTTACATTTTCAAATCAGGCTCGTTACTCGTTTCATTTAATTTTAAATGACGTTTATTAGGGCATTTTGCCATGCATTTTACTGTACCTATTCCGCATGAATAGTGCGCGCGATCCAGATAACTTGACTGATTGGTTGTGGCTTAAAACGTGTGTGAATAAGCACAGAAAAGTTAATCCCATTGGTGTATCCGTCTGTGCACGTGACGCACAACACGATAGATACGATAAAGCGAGAGAGAGCGAGGGACTAAAACCAGGTGGCAACTGGGTGGGAAAAGATATCATGATTGCAGTGGAAGAAAGAAGCTTGAAAAGAAAGTAGCATGACGAAATGTCTATTAAAACTGGTGGGAGTGTTAGCGGAGTCTTTCCCGACAGTATTCAGCCTGTCATTGAGGCTTAACACTCCACTACCAGCCTCAACTGCGTGCTAGAGATTGTTCAACACAGCCGGACTGATATTCACACCGAAAAGGGCATGCGTTGATTCCAAGAACTTTGAAAATCAGCTTCTTTTGAAGCTAAACAGAGGGTTCTGGTAGTCCTATGGTGTGTACCTGAGTTCTTCCGGCTAACACAAACACGTAATATATTTGCATACAAATGAAGTTTTTTGAACACCATGCACATTGAGTACTATATTATTTTTTTTGCATGATATGTTTAGGAAAAAGCCAATTGTCATGTATAATGATGGTAATGGCCAATGGAGCTTTAAGTATTTATCTGGCTTTATTTTTCTCTGCTTGCGTTCTGCATGGAGTCCAGTCAGCTTTGCCCTAAAATGGTGGTTTTGTCCTTTGCAATGGTACTTTATACTTTTATACTTTAAGTATGTTTTAGAGCCTGTACTTTTCGCTTTAACTTGAGTAACAAAGTGAAGTCAATACTGTAACTTTTACTAGAGTATTTTTAAAAACATGTATCTATACTTCTACTTGAGTGAAGAATGCATGTAATTTTGACGCCTCTGGTAAGTAGGTTGGTAGTTAGGCAAGTAGGAAAGTGGGTAGATAGGTAGTTTGATGGTAGGTTGGTAGGCAGGCAGGCATGTAGGTATGGTTGGAAGGTAGGTAGATTGGTCTTTAGGCAGGAGGGTAGGTAGGTTGGTAGGAAGGTGCATGGGTAGGTCTTCAGGTAGGTAGATAGTTTGGTAGATAGGTAGGCAGATTGGCAGGTAGGCATGCAGGTAGGTAGGTAGCTGGATAGGTTTATAGCTATGCAGGGACATAGGTAGGTCAGTATGCAGGCAAGTGTGTCAATAGGTAGGTCAGTCAGAATGTAGGTATGTTGGTACATAGGCAGGTTGGTATGTAGTTATCAGCCAGTGTGCAGCCTCCATGGCTCAGGATAGGAAGGACATAACGAGGATAATGAGGTCAGCCCAGATGATCTTAGGGATGAAATGGCCATGCACTGACTGTCAGTACATCAACTGCAGCAGAGCAGAAGGGATATTACTGGAGCCCAAGCACCCTGGCAAGAGCCAATCTCCTGCCTAGAGTCTGGTAGAAGCCTCAGCAGAATCAGTACACTGAAGAGGATGTTCAGGAACAGCTTCTCCCCATCAAGAATAGATGAGCAGAACTACTGAAATATTACTGTGCTTTATGTGAATAGTAATATGTGTAAGTGTTACTGTCCCTCACTAGGCCTGTATAATCATCCCTTGTCGATTTATGCTTTAATTATTGTACAGTGTTGTTGCTTGTACAGAGTGTTGCTGAATGAGTAAAATATAAATGCACCTGTCACACATGGCCAATAAAACATTGTGAATCTGCCTTAGCTGCTCGTAATGCCTACACACTCAGGCCAAATACATTGAGTTCATGCTGACAGAACAAATGTTTAAATGCCCAAAGGACTTATCCAGTACTTTGGCAGTAAATAAACTGTGGATACTAACCAATGCCATCAGACACATCCCCCCACCCATCAGACACATCCCCCCACCCCCCATTCTGCTGTCCTTTTCATCTGTAGCCACTGCCAGCCCCCCCCATGGAGCCGTCAGCAGCTGCCTGGTATCCCTGGGGGGTGGGGGACAATGCAATCAGTCACTGTATGTTCAAAGCCAAACAGCTGGATACAAAGAAGACAAAAGCTATTTAGAGACCATGTCTGAACTATCAAAATGGTTTAAAGCACTTAACTGTGAGGAATTCACCTCGTTACCATCTGTCATGCATCTTGAGAAGATGTGGGTGCTTGGCTATAAATGTTGATGCTTCATATTTATCATCATTGCAGACACGGAGACTACACTCCAACCTTCAGACATACATAAAAATATGGATTTACTTCTCTTTTTTGAGTATCCTCTCTGATATCACCTCTGCATTTTCTTCTGTGAAAAATTCTTAATATCATTCCAGCACTTTCTAAATAGGACATTTGGGGTCAGTTTTCATCATTTGCTCCCCGATGATAAATTCCATTTTTTAGGCAGTACTTGGGTTTGTCACACTGTCACCCAGCTGAAGATGCATCTGAAAGATCAGGTCATTAGAAATGTTCAGCCTATCTGTGTGTCTTTGGACTATGGGAGGAAACCAGAGGATTTGGAGGAAACCTACGCAACTAACCGAACATGCAAACCTCACCCACACAGAGCAGGTGAGAAGGGATTCAAACCCCTAACCGTGGAAGTGTGAGGGGCACTGCTGCCCACTGGGGCACCATAATCAGGTCCAGCATATATAAACTCATAGTACATATTTACATACATGCATACAGTATTTATTGTAAACTCAGTTTGAAAACCGGCTCAGCAAGCGTATAATGGAGTATCTATAAAATAATTCCTCTGGTTACACTTAAGATGCCAGCTTGATTATTCTGTGCTCCCCGACAGTTTAGTCAAATAAAATGAATCCTATTCATTATGTATAGAGGTGAGAGATGGCAGGTCATTATTAAATAGATAATCAAGCAAGAAATTTATAATGGAGTCAACATTAACTTCATGGAACCTACTAAAAACAAAGGCATATTTTTAGCAAAATGAGGCTGGATCAGTTAGCATAGTCCTTGTAGCATTTGGGACTGTCGTAGACCTTTACCTCTCCTGTTCACTTTTTCTGTTGCTCAGTCCATTCGGCTGCTGTTTGTCCTCACTTTCTCAACAATGGCACTGAAGATCTCTGAGCATTGAGTGATTGATGGACATTTACTAAAGAAAAGTGGTACCTGCATCTGGGAACACAATGTGTTTGTACTGAAGTAGGAACTGGTGTTTTGTGCTTAAAATAGGCCCATTTTTCACAGTGGTAGATCAATATGTTCCATATACAATGCAACAGGAAGAAGTGTAACAGCATAGGGAAAAGATATAGAGGTTTGATTATTGTTTAATTTTTCATTTTTTTTTTAAATGTAATAATGAATTCAGTACAGGGTGACAAAAGAACTAACCACATCATTGGCTGAATATTTACCACTCCTATTGTTCTAGGCTGCAAACATTTACTGCCTGAAAAGCTGCTCCACAATCCTGATAATTACATACTGCTGTAGTCAAAGCAGAGGAAATATTCCTGAGATGCCCAGTGCCATAAGGTTTATAGTTTAAACTCAGAAAAATCAGCCAATGATAAATTCAGCTGACACAGCTGACTTTCCAGTGTTACTGTTTTTGGTGAATGGGATGATGGTAGGGATACTTGGCGTGCTATCAATATTAATGTATGGAAAATGCTTCAGATCTGCTCTTATTTCAAGAGTGAGGTGAGGCAGCTGCCTAGTCAATCACAAGGCTCGTGTTTGTGCATAGCACTTTCAGATGAGAAGCATTTCAGTGGTGTCCTATTCCTAGAAGCACAGGGATGGATGTAAGGACAATGACTTGCGGTAGCGCACTCAGAAATACATCAGGCAACTTAGAGACATCAGATAATTTAAACCAAATGTTTTTGGAAGGTGGGAGGAAACTGGATGAAACCCAAGTACAGAACATGCAGGATTCATACACACAGAGCCATGGGCAGTAGCTGAAGTTGCAGTGTCAGGCCAGTGAGCCACCACGCTCATCTTAATCTTTAAAGTATAAAAACATGAGGGATCAACAGCAATGTTCAGTTCCTGAGAGGATAAAAATGAACTGAAACACTGTTATGTCCAGGCCTGTATGACAGTTCCCAATGCAGCTTTCAAGCTCAGGAGATTTTATTTCAAACTCAGCTCACTTAGGAACAAAGGAGACTCTGATGGATCTAAACAAGGGCAAGTGAGTAACTCGCAAAATAACAAAGACTTGGAATAAACACAAGGGTCGGCAGAGTAGTGATGGGACATATAATACTGAGACTTCAGAGCTGGCCGCATCAAAGTGAAGCCCAGCGACTCGACGCTGGGAGTCAGAGTTTGCTTCGGTTCTGCAATGTCACGTGTTCGATGACGTCCGATTCATCCTGTGATGTCAGAGATTTAGAATCCTGTTGGCTCTTAGAAACTTTTATAAAAGTGAGATGAAACCTTTCGGCATCATGGGGATCTTTTGTGGTTGGGAAAATTTATTTGCTATACAGTTTGTATTACATACAACACCTTTTGATGCATTATGGTAAGTGGCTCTGAAAATGGCAAAAGGCGATGCTCAAATGACTGGAAATAGTTTGAGTTGTCTCTCAATAAGGTGAATGAATATCGATATGGCAAAATACAGAATTTGTTATTATGGGCCTATTCATTTTAATGAAAAGGCCCATATTACTCTTCACCTGGTTAAGTACTTTTTCTGAATTTGCGCTTAGCCATTGAAATGAACGGAACTCACTTCGATGCCAAGTCGTAGTGCTAGCCTAGACGAACGGATTGACATATGGTTTGTCTCAGTACACCTTACGGATCGGGTGTAATCCCTTCGCAAAGTTGGAAAAAAATAATAACATATTATTATAAATAATAATAATTTATAAATAATAATTTATTATTATTTATTTATTTATTATTATTCCGTGATTTTCGGCAATTAATGCGGGTCGTACCGTAGCGTGCACCCAGGAAATCTATATATCAAAAGTGAGTCCTTGATGGTGTAAGGCACGGGTGTCAAACTCCAGTCCTGGAGGGCTGGAGCCCTGCACATTTTTGGGTTTACCCTCATTTAAAACACCAGATTCAGCTATTTGTGCTAATTACTACACAGCTTGAGCTGAATCATTTGTGGTAGAACAGGGAAAGAGCTAAGCTACACAGGGCTCCGGCCCCCCAGGACTGCAATTTGACACCCCTGGTGTAAGGTGTGCTATTACTTTTGTTGGGACTTCGCATTACCATGGCGACGCTATTCACGGTCAAACACACTAAAAATCCCATAGGAATGCATTGAATGCTAACTTTTGGCTAGCGTAGCCTATACCTAACTACTGCAACTTCCATTGAAAACCATGTGAAGAGTAATATGAGGCCTTTTTTCATTTAAATGAATAGGGCCAGAATAATCAATGCATTTCAGTCAAAGTTTTCCTACTCGGCCAGTGTTCATGCCACAGCAACGAGACTCGATACTCAACATCAGTTCTTATCACCCAACACCTTAAGACCACCATCTTCACCCGCACTCGTCTTTTCTTACTTTTATCATCCCTCGTTCTCTCCCATTGACTTCAATGTATTTCAGTCAAAGTTTTCCTACTTGGCCAATGTTCATGCCACAGCATCAAGACTTGATATGCAAAATTAGCCCTTATCACCCAACACGTTATGACCACCATCTTGACCCGCACTCGTCTTTCATCCCTCGTTCTCTCCCATTGACTTCAATGCATTTCAGTCAAAGTTTTTCCACTCGGCCAGTGTTCATGCCACAGCAACAAGACTTGGTATTCAACCTCAGGCCTCATCACCCAAGACCTAGCAACACCCTAGCAGCCACCTAGCAACGCCTAGCAACACCCTAGCAACCACCTATCAATGCCAAGCAACCACCTAGAAACACGCTAGCAGCGCCTAGCAATCATCTAGCCACACCGTACAAACCACTATATTTGGAACACCACCACAGACCAGCCACTTTATTAGACATGCCAGCTCTTCCAGGGTCAGCGGAATAGGCCCATCTCAAAATTTCTTCAGGAATTTTCGTTTCTAGTAATTATTATCAGTTCCTTTACTTGTTCAATGGGCCAATTCTCGCCTGCCACTGGGGAGGCTGTGTTTTCATCCCCTTGTTGTAAATCAACTGGGGTTGGGATAAAAGCATCTGCCAAATGAATAAATGTAAATGATTATATTTGTATTATTTATCATTATTGTACTGGCCAGGTTTGCATTGCTCCACACATCTGACATACGGCAATAATACATCCTCAATGTGCTAAATATCTTCATTGACACCCCAACGCATGAACACGTCATTCTTTCCCCCATTTCCCCCAGTTTAAAAACTCCCGTCTAAACCCCAACAAGTGAAAACAGTCATATGTGTAGCAGCAAAATAATGAGTTCATCCCAGAGCCATCACAATATTTTATTGTAAATGCATAATGACTGAAAATACATGTAAGTGAAATGAATGAAACATAGTATTTTAAGATTATATTTAGCATAACACATTCAGACCTTGCTGTCACACCAGCCACATTATTCATTTGATGCAAACGCATTTAGACTTCATTCTCAGATTGTTCAAAGCGTTGCCTAAACCCACTAGGGGTCTCTCTATATTTGCAAAAAAAGGTTCAAAGACTCAAAACATGTTCTGGAACCTTATGGGGAAAGCCTGAAAGCTTCATGAAGCCTCATCGGCCCATCACTACAGCAGAGTACTTATACAGATACAGTACAGGATTTTCAATGGGTACCATCTAACATCAAACACAGTCAGTAGTCAGCAAGGGAACAGGGAATAGACAGGGATATATATATATGCACAAATAAAAGGCCTAGACAAGGGACAGGGGTGAGCCCTTAACAATTATCCAAGAACTAGGGGTTAAGACACCACGAGATGCAAACTAATCACAGGGGAAAATATTAAACTAAAGTACAGGCGGGTTTACCAAGGACAATGACATTAAGGACAAGGACCTAACCAGAGTGCAGAAACACAAAGAACATGATTTACACACAAGGTTAACCAAGGCTCCTTTCAGCCTCAAACTCACAGAGGTAATGGCCTAAATAGTCATCAATTACTTGCTCAGCCCCTTCAGATACACAGCAGCCTGGGGAACAGGCAGAACTATGGGGGCTGTGACTGGGGCTAAACCTATGGGAACACAAGGAGCAGGATGGGATAACCGGCGACACTGGCTGGCCAAGCAGATAACTACAATATAAGACTTTGACACTGGGAGAATACAAAGACATGGACTAGACTAGGAACACTGGGCAAGACCAGCAACATGGGCTGGTCCTCAGGGGAAAGCAGAGAACATAAGGAAATAAAGGACAGAATGGGAAAGGACATGGACCTATTCTGACAGATGCTAGCACAATTAGTCTGCTAGGTCTATCCTCACATTATTCTTCCTAATATTTGCAAAAAAATATCACTTGATATTTATCATCTGGATATTTCTTCGTGTCACTATTATGTTGAACAAGCCATCACTCAGCTGGCTCCTGCCTGCTCACCTGCGGCAAACCCAGCCAGCTCCCACCTGCTCACTTGCGGCAGCCTCACATGCTCCTGCCTCACCCACGAACGCTGACTTGCTGGCTCCCGCTTCATTGCCTGCAACCTCTTTGCTGGTGCCCGTCTTGTCTCCTCCTGTCCCCTCCCCAGTGCTGCCAACCTCCATGCTGCTGCCCACTATGAGAAGGCCAGTTACTGTCCAAGCTCCTGCCTTGCAGCTGCCACTGCCTGGTGGTCACCGCCAGCCTAGTTCCTGACTCGCCAGGTACCGCTGCTAGCCCGATGCCTGATTCTCCAGACGCTACCACCCCAGAGGAGGCAAACTTGGAGGATGTTCTCCCAGAGGACCTAGAGTTCCCCTCTTGAGACACTTGTCCCTACTGGATGCTCGGATTGCCCTAGTCGAACCCCTGGATAAGCCCCGGCTACCAGGGGGCCCCAAGTGCCGGGGAAGCTGAATGTCCCTCTCCCATAGAGGAAGGAGTGGGCATACTCACCGATCAAGCTGGCCAGATCCCTGATTTTCTGGAGGGAACTTCTCAGACTCCTACTTGGCTACATGCCAGAGGGGGTTGGCATATCCCTTTGGCCCTACAACTAGTCCTTGTGCCTGCCCCTATCCTTATTCCTCTTTCACATGTAGCCTGGCATTACTCAGTCTACGAGTGAGTGACTGTTATGGTGTATATATATGTTTATGGCTGGATTGATTAATTCATAGCCTAAGCATACTGTCTCTTTAAGAGCAGGTAACACAAACTTGTTCTCTATGCACAATCTAGTTTGATTCCCCATATTTGCATAGTTGTTAAGGAATAGGTGATTGGGACTGTCCATCATTGGATTAGTACTACCGGTTGGGGAGAAAAAAAGGATAGGCGGGAGCAGGAGTGGGGAGACACGCGCTGCATGTGGGCTTCGCGCGGCTCTATAAGTTCTGTTTATTCGGTTGTATCCCATATCCACGCCTTTTTGAGAGTTCGGTCCAGAGCCGAGTTTGAGCGTTTCGTAACCACGCCATCTCATTACGTTAGCTAGGAGCTACTAGTATTAGCATTGGGACGCCATTTGGCAGATATTTTCTGTTCTCCCTTTTTCTTTGCGGTGTGACAACCTATGCAGTTTGGTTCATTAATTTTGCTCTGGAGTGACGCACTAATTGTAAATGCAGTAAGCCTAGGAAGCATCGTGCATAAGCCATCAACGAGCTGCTCAGATAGCGTTTCCAGCTACTATCAGACGCTGGAGGCTCCTCTGAGTGGCCAGCACGGAGGCCACTTCAACCGGATAGCACCACTAGGCTACCAGGATAAGCCTGTGGTTCCTCCGGCAACGCTGGACAACGGGACCGGTGAATGGAGTGGTGAAAAAGGGACGTGAGTACCAGAGACTGTCCTAATAGTACCGCAGCTAAGTGTGCCATCGCATCACCTCAGGCCTGCAACAGGGGTTTTTGTTTAATTTAATTTCTTAACCTATACTATTTACTTTTGGAGCTATAATTTGCTCTACATATTGTGTGAAAATGTAAATGGTCTTATTTGGTGAGTTGTGATACAATTACTGATTGTGGATGACTTTTGTGTGGTTCATGCATACTTTGTTGCCCGCCACATAAAGGGAGATTTTTATTTTCTTTTTCTTGATTATTCAGTGCCAGGGAGGAGTGGCCAAGTTTATTTATTATTCTGAAAAATAACATTCTGTTGTGTTTCTATTTAAACAACGTCTGTCGAAGGGTCTTTGTCAATAGAGTTAATAAGTGGGCTCAGAAAGTTGACAGCCAGAGAACCCAGGTCAGCCCATTACGTTAGAGGATGTAAAAAGGGTTTACACACAGGTGCTGTGTCCACCTCCGGTTCCTGCCTACTGATGTCCCTGACAGTCCCTGAAACCTCGGTTCCTTCTGTCTCCACTGGCTCACTGACCCCAGCAGACACCTGTCTGCCCAGAACCCTACCAAGTCCATTCAAACCCCATAGACCTCTAACACCAGTTGCACCTCCGCCATTACTCCAACCCCCAGCCTTGTCCTTGGTGTTCCTCAGTTTATGTTCTCCTTGGCTCCCTTTCCTTCTCCTGCTTTTATCATTCTGGACCCATTGTCTGTTTGTCCTGTCCTGGTGTTCCCCGTGTTATATGTCCCTGTGTACCCACTGCCCTTTATGTGTCCAGTTTTCCGTTAACTTTGATATCTGTCTTGCATCTATGCGTATCCTATTTCCATTTCCATGGTCTGTCCACCCTTTCCTGGTGTTCTTGTTTTTTGCCCTCCCTATATTATCCTGGGTCATGTCCCAGTCTGCCCTTTATTCCTGGCAAAATCTGATGTACGTCCACAGCCCCTGTGCTGTTACGTGTCTGGTCTTGTCTCATGGTAGTCCCTTTTATAGTCTGCCCTGTCTTGGTTTGACCTGTTCAATCCACCCTTGTTCTCCTTCTTGCCTCTTCTGTCCCCATGACCCCAGTGATGTCTGGTGTTTGGTCCAATGTTCCCCATGGTATTTGATGGATTTGTCTTGTTCCGTTTCACCCTGTCCTGTCCTGCCCAATCCAGTCCTGAAATGCTGTCTGTCCTGTCTTGTCTGGTGTTCTGGCCCCTTGTGTTGGTCATGTTGTTTGGTCCCAGTGTCCCCTCCCCAGCCCACCCCTGCTTGCCCACAGGGCACACGTTTTGGGGGGGGGGGATACTCCCTGGCGTGGCCATAACAAACCACACCCAGCATTGGTTTGCCTTACCTCTTATTCTTGCCTTCATCTGTCTCCTGTTTACTGCTTGTATCCTTTGTATTTAAGTGTCCCTTAGTATTGCAGTCTTCAGGTCTGTCAGTGTTACTTGTCCGTGCTTCTGTCCTTATTCCTCCTGTTCAGTGTTAATTTTGGCAAGAGTTTTTACTTTAGTTTTAGTCTTAGTCACGTACTGAAAATTGTAGTTGGATTAAAG
>JAODKC010000130.1:10076521-10114591 GCA_026777985.1 Mormyrops attenuatus
CCCCCCCCCCGCCCCCCCCCCCCCCCCCCCCCCGCCCCCCCCCCCCCCCCCCCCCCCCCGCGCCCCCCCCGGCCCCCCGCCGCCCCGGATTAGTCATCGTGGGCATGGCCATGTGATTGAGGGGTTAGAGGTCAAAGACCAACAGCCAATGTTTCACTTATTAAATAGGAAATGCTCCCCCCTACAATGAAGAAAGGTTTATACACAACCTTTTCAGAGACACATCGCCAGTACTGAAAATCCCCAGAGTATACTGAGCAGTTCAATAACCACACAACCTGTTTGGATGCAGGGTTTTAGCTCTACAATGGTGTGTGCAGTAACTCATCAGCAGTGCGGTTTTTAAACACACCAGTTTTACATTACATCATTGTTCTATTTGCTTTGAGGTCAATGAGGTGTAAAAACAAATGTGAACAGCTAAGACATGGAAATGGAATGATAAAAAGATGAATCCTTCAGCTGAACCTTGTGCTGGATATTGCTTGAAAGATGGAAATGTCTCTCTGGACTAAGAATGTCTCTAAATGAAGCTCTGTGAGCATTATGAAGCCGGTGGTCCTACAAGCGACTTCAAGGGATGAAAGGATGTGGATGTGCATGAATGCAACTTCATGCATTAGTTTGTTTGTTCCGTGGCAGCAATAGAAGAAGAAAAGCCCCTTGTAGTCAGGGGTTATCACTGTTATCACCCAAACTATGGCTCGAGAACCAGCAGTGGCTGAAGAGATGAATCTCAAGCAGGGAGCACCATAGATGGGGTGAAAACCCTAAATACTGCAGAGTGCCCAGCCATAGACAGGAGCCTTGAACATGCCACAAGAGATGATATTTGAAATACATGGATTCCGAGGATCTCCCGCTCCCTTTTCTCATTCGTGAACAAGACCCTGAGATATTTAAACTCCTCCGCTTGAGGCAGTAACTATTCCCCCACCAGGAGAGGGCAACCCCCCCTTTTACTGTACAGTGGAGAACCATTCTGTCGTGGTAAAGAAAGAGCTGAGCCAGAAGGCAAAGCTATTGATTTCCTGGTCAATCTACATTCCTACCCTCATGGTTACGAGTTCTGGGTAGTGACCAAAAGAATGAGATTGTGGATATAAGCGCCAGAAATGAGTTTCCTTTGCAGGGTGTCTTTAGGCTCAGATTTAGAGTCAGGGTGAGGAGCTCGGACATTCAGGAGGGACTCGAAGTAGAGATGCTGCTCCTCCGCATTTGAGCTAGTTGAAATGGTTTGGGCATCTATCTAGGATGCCTCTGGGACGGCTCCCTCCAGAGGTGTTTTGTGCATTTCCAACCAGGAGGAGGCCCCAGGACAGATTATATCTCTCAGTTGGCCTGGAAACCCCTTGGTATTCCCCTGAAGGAGCTGGAGGAGGTGGCTGGTGAGAGGGAGGTCTGGGCATCCCTGCTTAGATTGCTACCCCCAGGGTCTGATCCCAGATAAATGGTAGATAATGAATGGATGGATGGGGTGCCCAGGGGTCAGCTTTTGTTGGGAGTACCAGATTTGACACACAAGGTCTGTTTGGTATAGCATTCATTTCCACATCTGCCGGTTCTGTCTGATGCTTCGGTTTCATTGTCTTTTGAGGAATTCTGTCATAAGACAGCAAAGTGTAAAATGGCTATCCATGTTTTATCAATGCCTTTAACATATTATCCCAAACATATTATCCCAATTCCATACCCCAAATATGGAAACGTGTCTTAATGAGTCAAAATAACTCAAAATCTTTATGTTTCAATAAGCTTCATGTACATTTTCCTTTTTTTCCAGGGTGGTGTAAAACATAATAAAGTACAAAAAAAAAAAAATTGTACTCCGCAGTACAAAAAATAAATAAATAAAAAATCAGACGCCAAGCAGTCACAGGGGAAATAACCTCTAATATTAACTACCCACTTTCCAAATGAATCTTCTTCTCTGTACTACTGGTTTCTATGGTAACATATATGAAAGTGATGTCATCGACTGTTCAAATAACAATAAGAGATAAGAGAGAATGCCTCTTAGATGAGCAATGGGTAGGTAGATGAGTTATTCTAAATGATTTTAATGGTGCATCGTGATGTAGGAACACAAGGTGGTCCAGAGCTCCTGCTCAGGCAGCTCAATTAATATGCTGGGTCCAGGACGAGGGTTAGTTACATTGATACAGTGAACACTTTTAATTCACGATATTACATCGCACATGGTTTCGGTATCCATAGTAAACTAATCTCCACCACATGTGGGTGACATTAAAAATATATCAGCTCTTTTGCAGGAAGAGATCATTATTTCCCAGAAATAACAAAAGAAGAGATTTCAAAGGTATGGAGACCATTCGGAGTCATCCTGTGAATGCTGATGGTGTACTTCTCTGAAAGCAGAAAGAAGCAGCTCAGAAGAAACATGCTATTATCTTGGGGCTTTGAGATTCATCAGTGCTGTTATTGTTAAGGTAGTGCCAGTACTGGGTTTATGATTTCTGACAACATTTACTATTACAAAGGCGAAGTGGTGAGGGTCAGTGGTCAAAGGTCAGAGGTCAGAGGCACACTCTGGCTGATGGCTTCACCGATTATGGCTTGGCTTAAGATCCTGGGAAGCCATGGCAATAGCTTACTCTCCCAAAACAAAGTAACTCATCTGTTTGGTTGGTTGGTATTAGTTATGGCAGGTGAATGGTATTCACTGAATGTAATGAAACGCCTCCAACATTACTGGGAATATACGTCTTTACAAATCACAAAAGTATAAACACAAGCTGTGATGTTTCTCCACCCTCAGAGCTTTTAATTTAATTGCTGCATTTTATTGCTGCTATTGCACACATCTGCTCTAGTTCATCTCTCCTGGATCCTGACCCAAATCCTTATATTACAGGTAGCCAATCTACTCCGTCTGTTCCAAATCCCTCAGATCAGCTACGCCTCCACCAGCGCCAAGCTGAGTGATAAGACGCGCTATGACTACTTTGCCCGCACCGTTCCACCGGACTTTTACCAGGCAAAAGCCATGGCAGAGATCCTGCGCTATTTCAATTGGACCTACGTATCCACCGTAGCCTCGGAGGGGGATTATGGAGAGACCGGCATCGACGCCTTCCAGCAGGAGGCCCGGGCTCGCCACATCTGCATCGCCACATCTGCCAAGGTCAGCCGCTCCATGAGCCGCTGGAGTTACGATGCGGTCATCCGCTCCCTGCAGCAGAAAGCCAACGCCAAGGTGGTGATCCTGTTCACACGGAGCGAGGACGCGCGGGAGCTGCTGGTGGCGGCCGCCCGCATGAACGCCACCTTCATCTGGGTGGCCAGTGATGGCTGGGGGGCACAGGAGAGCGTGGTGCGGGGAAGCGAGCCAGTGGCCAATGGGGCCTTCACTATCGAGCTAGCCTCTTACCCCATCAAGGAGTTCACCCAGTACTTCACCAAGCTGGACCCATACAACAATACACGCAACCCCTGGTTCCGGGAATTCTGGGAACATCGCTTCCAGTGCAGTCTTCAGGAGCCCAGCTGCGGGCAGTATTCCCTGAGTGATGGCAGTTTTGAGCAGGAGTCCAAAATTATGTTCGTGATTAATGCTGTTTATGCCATGGCCCACGCTCTGCACAACATGAGGATGGCAGTGTGTCCCAACTCCACCAAGATATGCGATGCCATGAAGCCAGGCACCGGAAAGAAGCTGTACAAGGATTATGTCTTGAAAACCAGGTTTGATGGTAAGCAAAAAGGTCATGTTCCCAGAATGTGTCGACAGCAGTAATGGGAGGAATACCGGGGTTAATGCTGTTCCAATATTCTCCTGACACTTTACCAAGTATCTGTGTTCTCTATTAGAACATATTTTTTTGAAAAAGGAAGGCCCATGTTTGACAAATAATTTCAGTATGAATTATTTAGTTCAGGTTCTTTCCTGTTGTTATATTTTGCAAATGAATAGTGACGTGATATTTGCAGTTGTAAGCCCTGCAGTTTCAGATACACAATTATCTATATAAGATCATTTATAAATATTCAATAAATAAAGGGAGAAATATCAGGAAAGGGTATCCTTGAAAATTTGTTATGTGACATTCATGGGAATCACACCTTTAAGGGGGGATCATCACCTTCCCTTATGCTCATTCATTTTATAATATATTTCATAAGCCCCATCACAGACAGGATGCATTGCACCGCAGCCTGAGATGAGAGAGAGAGACATGCAGCGGTGGTGCTGTGTGTTTCAAAGGGAGAACCCTGTAACTTTAAACCCCAGCAGAATGCATCTTCTGCACCTGTTCCCTATACTACATCCAGTCTTATTCATGTACTAATAGACTATGAAATAAAAGATAAGATGAGATATAAATTCATTGATCCAAAGGGGGAAACACTCTTTGGCAGAGGATGCCGATTCCAAAAAGAGACTTATAAAACAGCTGGCATACATTTCGAACTTGGTGTAACAGTGATATCTTGTTGATTTTTATTCACTGGAAGTTCAATGACCTGACCATTCTTTTGCTTCCTAACTCTCTGAAGCGCCGTTCCGTCCAGCAGACACGGAGAATGTTGTCAGCTTCGACGCCAATGGGGACAGCCTCGGCCGCTACAACATATTCCATTATCACGAGGACGACGGAAAATACGTCTACGCCAAAGTGGGTCACTGGGCACAGGGCCTGGTGCTGAATACAAGTCACATCCTGTGGGACCAACAGGCACCTCCAACATCACAGTGCAGTGACCCCTGCAGGAAGAATGAGGTAAAGAGCATGCAGCCTGGGGATGTGTGCTGCTGGATCTGCATTCCTTGCCAGCCGCACCAGTACCTGCTGGACGAGTTCACCTGCACGGACTGCATGTTAGGCCAGTGGCCCCTGGAGAATCTGACGGGCTGCTATGAGCTGCCGGAGGAGTACATCCAGTGGGGGGACGCCTGGGCCGTGGGGCCCGTCACCATCGCTTGTCTTGGCATAATCTGCACACTCTTTGTGATCGGCGTATTTGCAAAGCATATCGACACGCCGCTGGTGAAGGCGAGCGGCCGTGAGCTCTCCTACATCCTGCTGCTGGGCGTGCTCATGTGCTACAGCGTGACCTTCGTGTACGTGGCCAAGCCTTCCGCCACTGTGTGCGCCCTCCGCCGCTTGGGCCTGGGCACCTCATTCGCCGTCTGCTACTCCGCCCTGCTCACCAAGACCAACCGCATCGCGCGCATCTTCAGTGGCGTGCGGGACGGCGCCCAGAGGCCGCGCTTCATCAGCCCCGCCTCGCAGGTGGCCATCTGTTCGGCACTCATCTCCTGCCAGCTGGTGGCACTGCTGCTCTGGCTGCTGGTGGAGGTGCCTGATGTGCGCAAAGAGGTAAAGCCGGATCGGCGGGACATCGTCATCCTGAAGTGCAACATCAAGGACTCCAGCATGCTGCTGTCCCTCACCTACGACTGCCTGCTCATCGTGCTCTGTACCATCTACGCCTTCAAGACCAGGAAGTGCCCAGAGAACTTCAACGAGGCCAAGTTCATCGGCTTCACCATGTACACCACCTGCATCATCTGGCTGGCCTTCCAGCCCATATTCTATGTCACCGCCAGTGACTACAGGGTGAGCAACTTTTTTGTGGCCTACGTCTGTACCAGAGTTGGCTAGCTGAGTGGCATGAGATTTTCAATTTGAGACAAGTCTGCACATGCATGCACGTGCATTTCCATGTATGTAACAGTTTTAATATCTTGTAAGTAGTCTGTACGGTTTGCAAACTACCCAAACTAGGTTTATAATACAATAATATAGATTTGCTCCAAGATTTCTTGCATAAGTTTGAGAATATGAAAGTGTGAGCGTCACGTCAGATGTCTGAGAGTTGGCAGCCCTGATCTGTACGGAATATCTCAGCACTGAAGACATACTACATTAAAAGACGTATGTAGGAAGCTGCACGGTAGTTCTGTTTCTCCTTATCAGCATGAACTGTTCCGACATAGGAGTGATACTGAAGTTGTTTGCCTTTTTGGCAGATCTCGGTTTTACAT
Organism: Mormyrops attenuatus; assembly: GCA_026777985.1. Taxonomy (NCBI): domain Eukaryota; kingdom Metazoa; phylum Chordata; class Actinopteri; order Osteoglossiformes; family Mormyridae; genus Mormyrops; species Mormyrops attenuatus. The sequence goes on from JAODKC010000130.1 coordinate 10,082,532, forward strand.
GCAGATTTGACAGATAAAAGCAAACTCTTTGCATCATCTTTCTTTAAGGCAGATAAAAGGAGCAACTCTCTTTTATGTGAGTGAAAAATCTGCTGCACTGAAGAACAAAGAGATGATTCAGACCAAAGGATCACATTAAAATGCATCTTTTATTGACAACCTTTTGGGTTACTTGTGACTAGATCTCAAGACTAGATTCTTAAGATGCATGGTAATTATTTAGTAGGAGAACCTCACCAAACATCAAAATTAAAAAATAAATAAATAAACTTGGGATATTTTACTTATTGTTAAATGCTTACATTTATCTTATTATACTTGTATTGCAGTTGTAAATACCAGGATAGATACAATCATTTTCCACTGTACATTGAGTTTGATCGACTGTTTGATCGACTGACAGCTTACTGTATATAAAATTAAAAATATGTATGCATAAAAACAGTACTTTCACATAGGTGGTATAATACTCATACCAACAATTTACCTGTGACAGGCTCAAAACGTAATGTAATAATCTTATTCTGACATGTCAAGCTTGATTCTGGGGAAAGACATTCATAGGGAGTGGAGAGTAAACGGCAGAGTAAAATGTGTAACCCTAACAGTAACACTAACCATAATCATAATCCTAACCCTCTGGATCCAGGCGAGACATGCAGTTAAGAGAAATAAAGGGCAATTGCCCCTGCAGGGAAGCTCGCCTAGGGGCACCAAATGGGCTGTGGCCCATCTTGGGCCTTGATCAAGACTATAGGAATGTGCTGCTGTGTGGAATGGAGCGTAAACCAATGTCAGGCTGAAAGGCAGCTGGGTCCCAGTGGCGGCGGCGATGACGGACTCGGCCTACATGTGCCAGATGATGCTCTGCGTCCGGCCACCTGAGGCCTTCAAACTAGCACTGATGCTACTCACGCTGCCGCCTTTAGCGTTGTGCCTGTCAACCTAAGGTTGTCACGAAATCGCTTTGAAGTTGTCCTTCAAAATATATTTTAGTGTCCTGGGGCATGCAGTTAACCATGCAATAAAATCTGTTTTTAATGATTGCATGGGGTGGTGCTATCATATTGGAGGAATCAGGTTTAAAACTCACAAGGGAGACTTGCTCTACAGATTAATGAAATGCTTAATATTACTTCAGTAATGATCAATCTTTATAAACGTATATTTGTACACGTAATAAATCCGTCCATCTACAACATAGCATTGCAGTCTTACATTGTCATTGCTAAACAAAGAACACAGTGTTCAACATTTATGGCAAAGTTCAATGCAAAGTAGCCATTGAACCGAAAAAATCACGTTTGCCACCATCTCCTTCCTCTTCTCTTGAAGGAAGGCCCTCACATTACCACTTTAGAAGTCCTGCTTCTTCATGTTTACATTCAGATACTTGCATCACAGGCTAAATAATTAAACACATGTACTAAAATCAGCTCTTGTGCACTATAGGAGTTACCACAATCAGTTCTGAATACAATTTCTCTGTTGTGAAAGGTAGTAGCATTTGCACTTTGCTTCTATCAAATATGATAAAATCAAAATTATTTCATTCTCACAGGTCTGGATGGTATCATGAAACAGAATCAAATCAGACAAACTGAATGTATTAATTATTAACCATCATTTTGCATATTAACAACTGTCAAAGCCCAGAATATTCCTGAACGTGAAAGGTACAGCGCTGAGATCTGTGCTGTCAAGGTCAGCGGAGTTGTTTACCCATTAAAAGCAACATATTTCAGAGCTGCAACAAGAATATGTAATATGCTTGCTTTTAACTACGGTTTTTTGAGCTTAATTTGTCCTCAAGTGTTTGTTGACCAGTAATAGTTATTAGTTTTTAGACTTTTTGAAGGTATAGCAGTCACAGTACACTGCAAACACATGCCACACGCGCTGCCCCACAAGCAGCTCCGCTTCATTAATGGTCATTCATTCAATCAATCATTCATTACTGATCATACCAGTAGTGCGCACTTACATTTTTGGGCATTTTGAAAATCATGAACGATTTGTCCAGTTTTTGGGAAGGTAATGATGTTGTAGTTCAGCTCATCTCAGGTCATTCCGACTTTTTGCTGCAGCTGTATGTTTCCTTGTCTGTAGTTTACGATGAGTTCGTGACACATAATACATCATGCAAAGTAACCACAGGATGCTAAGTTGAACTTCCCGTCCCCCTCCTCGGTGCCCCCACCCCAGGTACAGACCACCACCATGTGCATCTCAGTCAGCCTCAGCGGTTCTGTGGTCCTGGGCTGCCTCTTCGCCCCCAAGACACACATCATCATCTTTCAGCCTCAGAAGAACGTGACCACACTGAGAGCGCCGACCGCTCGCTTCAGCGTAACCACAGGCCCCCCGTCCAGCCACTCGCAAAGTACGTAGTTCGCCGTCAGCACGGTTACTGTGCTATAATCCTGATCACTCATCAGCAAGAGACTACATCCAGCAACATCCATTTTCCATGACTTCATCCAATGTAGGCTCATAGTTACACGAGACACTACTAACTTTTAAAGATCAGTGGCATAATTCTGGATTTTCAACCACAGTTTGCAAATTCTAAGGCTATTAAAATGTGATTATTCATGCAGGTTTATTAATTGGCTGGATACTGGCTTCTGGAATAACAATCCAATGCAGAATTGCAAATAAAGTGTTTTTTTCATAAAGGAAGATTTCACCTCTTTGGAATTAAATGACATGTATTCTGTTTAAAATAGTAATAATATATAAATTTTACCTCAATCCATTTCACCCCATACCACTGTGCAAACAGCCCAGCAATGCTGACTCAGGACCATATATGTGCACAAATTACAGCATGACTTTCTGTTAGATTTGAAACATAAATACTGACATTTTTTCGGGGTATTTATTTTCCATAAAAGTGAACTGAATCTCGCAGTATCCTGTGGGGAGCGTTATATTGAAGAGAAAGAGAACCAAAGCTAGGCTGCCTGGACATTCTTAATGTTGCACTTTCTGGTCATTGAATAGTCGTTTTAATAGATTCTTACTTTGATTGGAAGACAATGTGTAGCTCCTGCGCCAAAACGTCTTGCACTTGTACCTGGGCATTAATCGGAAGGTCAGCCTAGCCACACTTATGTGCTGTCAGGGAGTCAGCTAGGCATGTTTGTAATGTGCCATTTGCTTCATTTGTACGTCACTTTGGACAAAAGCATCTGCTACATGAAACAAATGTAAATGCAAATGCAATGGCAGCAGCAATAGGAGCCACTCAGGATGTATAACCAGAAATCCTCCATTTGCAGCCTCTGCCTCCAACTTCGTGCCGACGGTGTGTAACGGTCGAGAGGTGCTGGACTCTACAACGTCCTCCTTGTGAGAAACGGGCACCTGCCCCACCTCCCAAATATACCGATTACTTACACTTGATAGTGATAGCGAATAACAATAATAAGGATAATGCCAAGTGTCGCAGATATAGGAAGTCTGATTTTGTTGTCTTCAAGTGCTGTGAATACAATGTTCTGTTGTCCCATTCTCTGACTAGTAGCTATAATAAAACAAATTTCAATATACACCTTCTACTACATTAAAGAAACCTTTTTATTTGAGTCATGCAGACAACAGTAAAGCTTTACAATGTATCAAGGAAAATGTTTTAATGTAGATTTTGGTGAACCAGTTTGTGCTTTCTTATGTAAATAAAATGTGTTTTTAATTATATTAAAATTACAGCTGTCTGACCTTTTAATATTTATTATACTATCTTGGTTTAAAATAAATTAAACAGTTTATGTTGCATTGGAAACTAGAGTTCTCTTGAGCAAGTACCTATACTTATCGCAGTACACAAAGACATTTTGTCATTACATTTCACTAAATAAATATATAATAAAAAAATCACCTGCATGTTTCCTTAAAAGCTGCTATTTATTTCTGGAAATCAATTTATTAGGCTATCCTGTGTGCTACCAACCAACAGGGGGGCTCATGTTGCCAAATGGCAGATAATCTCGATCACTGGATTAACACAGGTCATGAAGCCTTGCCGCGTATGGGGCTATGTGTACATCATTCGAACTTCTCGCCAGGTGAACTGGTGAATTGGTCCAAGGTCTAGTCCTGATGCTTATGTGTCAGAACACGGGCACTCTGATTGGCCTAAGGCTACAGTCCCATACACAGCAGGGCTCAATGTCCTGCGGCGTGACATATTATCCCATAATCATCATCAAATTTATGGCTTGTACCAGGCAGGACAGCCTTCGTTCCAACATCAATTAGTCCTGGCCGCCCAAGACCCTGTCGGCAGAAGGAGGTTTTTCTTTTCCCAAGACCACTCCGAGGTAACTCACCATGCCTGACCATGAGAACATCACAATCCAGGCCCAGTCATTCCCCCAAGAATTGATCCTCGTCGAAGTCACTCAGATCTTTATCTCTGCCTATTTCTGTATTCAACATGTCAACTAAGAGTACTGAAGGTTAGCTAACAGTCTAATATATCCCACACCTTGACAGGCCCCCTATTCACTAGCTAGACAACATTATTTACTTCTAGTGGGGGTGGTCATAATGTTTTTTCTCATCAGTGTGTATATACAACAGATGAATCGCTATAATTTGTGCCGTGCAAGTTATTTAATCAACAAAAAGTGTACAGTTAACATGTCAGCCTGCTGAAGCTTTTATATTCATACATGTTTTTCCCGTCATTTGCCGGAGTCTTGTTTCTTCAGTGGAATGATATAAACTCCATTCTTTGCTTCCTTAATTCTCCACCATCTGCCCAGCCTGTCACACAGAGAGCTTGTTAACAGTGGCCGAAAAAAGAAGAAAAAACAAACAAACCATTCTCTAAATCAATTTTGTGTAGGCTGCCGTTTGCCTCCAGAGAAAAAGCTCAAGTGACACTGCCACCCACTGTCCAATCTTCCAATAGCATACAATTGAATACAAGTGCCACATGTTTCTCAAACAAGAGCATTTTAAATGTTAAATCTCTGTGGAGTGGGTGGTATTACAATGTAAAATATCAATAAACTATCAAACACAATGCAGCAAGAATTACTTACATATCTACTGCTAATTTCATACAACATAAATTCTTATACTGTGTACAGGTTTGTCAGAGATGGACAACAGCAAATCTTTCCTGTCAAAATGTCTTCTGAAGTGCAAATTTAATAAAATAATTAAAAAAAAAAAAAAAAACAGTCTGCATCCTTTTTCATTTTGCATTTCTCCATCATTCACTGATACTCAGAGAAAGATGCATGAGAAAATCCATCCTAACATGTCATTTAATCTATTTGATAATGACAAAGACGATCATTCAGTCACCGCCACCTTTGCCTTTGCCTGTAATTTAATGCTGATATTTTCAGCACACGGTAAAGATCAAGGCACATATTTACCTGTGTTCCTGGCCAACTCCAGCCACCAGGAAATTTCCAGAGTTTGAAAATTTCAGACTGTTCACGAAACCTTCCTGCCAGATGAAAGATGGCAGACTGAACATTGTGTGCAAACATTTACTCCCCCAGTTCTGTCCTCAGCAGGGCTCTGCTGGGATTTCACACAGTCTGGCATTGTACTGGAAAGGCTTGGCATTTACCGCATTTAAGGGTGTATCTTGAGGCTCAGTGGGCAGCCCTATCACAGCACATCTGCAGGGTTGAGGTTTCCAGTCGGTAACAAACCTGCTGTGTGGGTTGTTTGGCTTTTTCTTTTCAAGTCATACAGATTATCTCCTGTATTCCACTCAGACCAAGTGTTACCTCTTAGTCCCATATTACATGACCTATTTATTCCTTATAAATTGTTTATTCTGCTGCACTGCTGTTTGTTTCCCCCATGCACCTGTCCCCTCTCAGGACAATCAAACTTGATCTCTAAATCGCCTACAGTGCCTGAATGTATGTTCCCAGTGATGGACTAGCATCCCATCTAAGACAGACCCCTGAGTTAGGCCTTATGCTCTCTGGATAGGATCTAGGCCCCTTTGTCAATGTACTCAGGGTGGATGGACAGAGATGATAAAGTGTTCTTATCACACCTTAACAGCACCTGACTGGAAGGACAATTTCTGATTTATTCCATGGAGAAAACCTCTCATCCCGGATAATGGGGCTGATAAGTGAGAGAGAGAAAGAGGGGCCTACCACAGGGACGCTGAAGAGAGCCTGCAGGCTACGGTAGCCGTCACCACACTGCCACAGCCGCACCTGGGAATCATGGGAACCTGTGCAATTACAGCATGGTTAGCCACCGCGCTCAAGCTCACAGCGGCAGACACTGATTTGCAGCCAGTGTGACACATCTCCAGATCAGACAGCAACGTACATGCAGTGATATCCTCATAATCCAGCAAATAAGGCCATGTTTAATATAGAAGAATCATTCAGAAAAATACTAAACCAATTACAGATTACTGTTCACAAAACAGTATCAATGAGATTCAAAGGAGTCTGAATGCATTTATTTTGTACTGGACTGTAGCACAGCCCCAGCTCAGTGAGATTAGATCTAATCCCTAAAACCTCGGGCCTGACCCGCTGCCGTCAGATGTACCCTAAACGTTCACTGGGCTGGCCTCACTTCCAGATCCAATCACTAAAGATTTTATGAATTTAAAAACCATGATGGTGCAGAAATTAATAAATGAAGGAAGTGACACAGCATGCCACTCCAAGAGCAGTAGGCCGGCTTGTACCTGAGGCCACCAAATCCGTGTTGTGCAGAGCAGCCACAGCACAGATCCAATGGGGCTGCTCCAGGCCACTGTCTCCATGGAGACCATGCACCTGCTTCACTGTACAAAGCGGCTTTTTTTTGTTGACGCTCCATAAGGCCAAAGACCTGGGGAAGGAGGCCAGCCATCAGTCCCAGTGCAGCTCATCATCATCATGAACGAAGGGCAGGGAGCATGTGCGCATGCAGCTTACCGATCATCCCCAGCACAACCATCATCATCATCATTCCATGTGCGCACACAGCTTACCCATAATCACCAGTGCCGCCACAATCAACACCACATGTGCACACAGTGATTATGGGTAAGCCAGACAGCCATCATCACCACCACCACATGCACTCAGTGATCGTGCTTACCCATCACCATCATCATCATCATCACCACATGCACTCAGTGATCCTGCTTACCCATCACCATTATCATCATCACCACATGCACTCAGTGATCCTGCTTAACCATCATCATCATATGCACTGTGATCCTGCTTACCCATCACCATCATCACCACATGCACTCTGTGATCCTGCTTACCCATCATCTGCTCCTGTTATCATATGTTCTTCATTTATGAGTTGGATGCAGTCAATGGAACCTCTAAAGCATAAAAAGATTTTTAATTATTATTTAAAAATGTTAACAATAATTGCACACAGACAATAGAAGAGGTGTAATTAAGTGGGGACCCAACTACATGGATTTCAAACTGGTTCCAGCCATTGTCTCTAAATGAGCTCCCTCAATGGAGACAATGCTGAGAGGCAGTTTCCTGTAACATGACTAAATATCCAGGGGGATTTATTAATACATACTGCAGCTCAGCCTACAGTTGAGCTGTAATGGAATGCATGTATGTGATAAAGATCAAGGGAAAATCCTTTCGCTGTGACTGATTTGAAACGGTTAAACATGCACAATACAAGAGACAAACAAAGATGGACACAGATTTCACAAAAAACAATCCCAAATCCACATAAGTACACAGACTCTATAACAAATGGACTTCATACAAATGGTTAAGTGTTAAGTACCAGACCTGCACCTTTAGACTGCACAGCTGGCAAGGCCAGACCTCAGAAAACAGAGTCGGTTTCCCTGCCTTCACCTAACATCATGTAACAATCCATTATGTAATAATGCAGCATTATGTAATAACTCGGCAAGATGTAACAAACTGAATGATAACAGTAGGGTTGCAATATTAAAATGATAATAGTCTATAAATGTTACATTTCGTCGAGTTATTACATAATGTGGTGTTGTTATATAATGCGTTGTAACACATCTACATTAATGTACACGTACAAGAAGTACACAGTCAAAGGAACAGCAACAGCATTAAGGTACGTTTAGCAACAGAAGAAATGTTACTGTTTATCAGACAACGCTTTTAGTCCAGGTGTGACGAGACCAGCCCTTTGCCCCACTCTTCTCATAGGAGAAGCGGCTGACACTCTCACGCACTCATGGCCGTGGAACACGAGCTGCGACTCTTCTGCGATCTTCCACACCCGGACAGTGCCATCTCGGCCCCCCGCCGTCACACAGCGCTCCCGACTCAGGCTGTCCAAGCCCGTGATCGCATCCTGGTGACCAAAACTGGAGAGGGAAACTCAGATGACTCTTTGCTGATGCAGACTCACACCCAGTTTTTTATATGTTATGGGGGCCAGGCTATCCAATCAGAATGGTAAATGCGCTACTTCAAGGACTTTTCTAACATGATACTTACAGCGTTTCTACATATGCATTTTCATCCACATTCCACACCTTGATTGCTCTGTCCTTAGATGCACTATACAAGTCATGAGTGCCCTTCCTAAAGGAGAGTCCCTGGACATAAAACACAGGCAAAGGCCATCAAATAGGCTGCTAAACTCCAGATTGCAAACAAAAGACCAGAAAAGTCTGAAAGCTCACCGAAATAGCATCTCTGTGCCCTGTTAACTTGTGGAGGTGTTTACATGTCGCTCCATCCCAAATCATGATCAACTTATTCATGTCACCAGTAGCCTGCAAAAATATTTACATATGAAATGACTGAACTGAATTCCTTGCAGATTTTCTTGATTTTTTTTTTATATGTACTGTATTACACTCCAACTTCCTGTGTAGATTTCGAACTTGAAGGCAAAGTACTACAAATGTGCCAGTGCATTTACTGGTTTCAGCTGCTAATAAAAACACTTCAAACTGCGTCTGTCATTTTGTGTAACACTGTCTAACACTGAGGTAAGTGTGCAGCCTCACCAGGTATTTGCCATCGGATGATATCGCCATGCAGAGGATGTGAGCAGTATGGCCCACATGGCGATCCTCAGTCCCCTTCCTTCCTCCAGGTACAGTGTGTAATTTCTGACCACTCACTACATCCCCTGTATTAATAAAGCACAATTTGAACAGCCAAGAATGCATGACAAGATCAGAGCACAAACAGCAATAACCGCTCAAGTACAATACAGGCCTCTATAATAAAGCATCTATGAATATTCAGGGATATTAAAGTGTCTGTCTATAACTACATCTACAAAATAAGGCAGGAAAGACAGCACTTTGCTTGACAGTCACTGACATTTGATAATTGAACAGTCCTTGGATGCAGAGAAGATGAACTTGTCATCTGGTGAAATAACCAAGCAGGTAACTGGAAGCTTATGGCCTCTTAAAAGACGAAAGTCAACAGGATCTGGAACCAGGTACTGCAAAACATCACAAAAAGCAATGAAGCAACGTCTTCCCTACAAGAACACCAAAAAAATATATACATATAAGCAAACCTCATAGGACTTACATTTCTTGCAACGAACCGCTGAAGTTTTCCTTTCTGTTCAAGCTAAAGGAAAGGAATGACATAACTTATGTTGTCCATGAGCAATTTAAAAGTGACAGGTGTTTCTCTGTTAAGGACTGTATAGTGATGGAAATTACCACTTCCTCCTGAAGTCTTCCAGCAATCACAGCTGCCTCATAAGACTTGTCTTCAGCTGCCGCCTCCTCTGAAAAATAAAATGTTTTGTTATGGGGCTGTTCGAGAACAGGTTTAGTTTAATAAATGGAAACAGACTACTTTTGTATTAATAGTGTGAATACATTTGTCTTTTGCAAAGTGACCCTTAATATGAGACTACAGAGACTGTTAGCGTTTCCACCTGAAGGCCATGTGTTGTTACTGTGAATAAATTTTCGCGATCCCACACATGAAAAACAAACTGTATGGCAGAAATGCAAAGTCATTCCACATTTTCTGCTCACCCTCTTCCCGTAGTTGGTCGAGGTAAAGTTTGGCAAGACGAAGCTTCTTTTCCTGAGCGGTCTCATCGAACCGCTCCTCCTCAACGACTTTTTTCCCACTGACTTGTGGACTATAAAAAATAATAAAATAAACACGCAATAAAGACCACATTTAGAAAAAAAAAATCCTACTTTAATAAAGCAAAAAACATGTCTGGTAACAGCTTACCTTTCTGTTTCCGAATCACTTGAGATTTCTTCGTTCAGCCTTCTGGATTTAACTTTCCTCAGGGTTCCTTTACTTTTACCATCACCATCACCCTGAAAGCACCAGCACTATGACCTAACTTCGGTTGACAATTAGTTAAAAATCTAAAGATGTTTCTGGCAAACTTCACATCTAAACGTGGTTCAACATGTGGCGAAAGGCTACATGAAAAACCCGACATTCACCAAAGGAAGCTGCAATGGAATAGCTGAACATTCGAACCCACCTTTCTTTTCCTGCCAGACTCTTCATCTGTTCGAGAAACCTTGGCGTTCCCCTTTTTTTTAATAAAGAAAGACGACATACTGTGCAATATTTAGATATTCCCGTTTAGTATTCCTAACAAATTCTCATTACACTAACCGGATCAGGATGCGCTTCTCTCACAACCAACCTTCCCCACGTGCGAAGGTCTAACCACGCCCACTCGGGATAAATGATTCTAATACGCTGTAACAACGTACGCGTAAGCACTGTAAGCCCACCTTCTTAACGTATGGAACATTTCTATTGATCGCTCAGCCGGAAACTAGAATTATTGAAATGTAATTGGGTCAGACGTCTCTGAACCGGAAGTATGTGTATCAGGAATTAAAACGGAGAAACATACTGCGGAACTTTCAGTTCCACAGAGAATGACTTAATTACACTTCCATCCATTTTGCATAACTACTTTATTATTTCAGTTATCGTTATTATTATTGTATATTATAATATATAAAGTAGTATGTCTTGCTAAATGTTCAGTTAATTAATTATCATCCAAAAAAAACCATGAAAAGTGTGAGACAACTAATGACAACTAATCGAAGGCTGAAGCACCAAATCTTCAAATAGCAGTTATACTCTCCTCCATGTGCCATATTACTGTGTATTTGTTTATTTTATTTGCTGCAGTGTAAATGCCTACCTGTAAAATATATTGTCTGTATCAGTAAACTGTTTCAGTTATGTTAAGTAAGAACTGAACTGCAACCAGGATAAGCGGTTATGATTGATGAGGGGCCGATAAATGAATGAATAACAAACGCAGGCAGAGACACCTTACGGCAAATCTATATAATTCCATTATAAACCCCAAATTAGTTACATTAAAAGCGTTGGGGTAGTTTGCACACCCTACAGACCATTTACAATTATAAAACTGTCACGTACTTATACATGCGTGTGCATGTGTGTGCAGACTCGTCTCGAACTGAAAATCTCACTCCGGCCAGCTGACTAAAGCTGGCAACCCTGAACATGGTGGACTTTACAGTTTGTGGTTTGCTTAGTTAGTTGTTAATTAACTTAAGGACGTCCCTGCATCACCACTAACCGAAATGGATGCACACCTTTATCCCGAATCAAACTGGAGCTGGTACATAAAATACATTGTGGTGCATGCGCGTATATGGTGCACATGCGCGCTGCAAACGGGGTAGGGACAGTGACAGCGATGACAACACGCGCATGATTTCAGCGAAGTAAATTGCGCACTACTATTGCAGTTTTCTGAAGTCATTGATTCTACAGACTTAAGGTAATTAAATCCATTGTCAATCTCTTCTCAAGAATATTACCTTTGCTTTGTTGCTTGTATGTGTTTTTTACCATCGGGCTTTTTTCAGTTCGCCCATTATTAGCCAGTTTCATCTGTCATTACAATCAGGAAGAATAAAGCGAAATATAAACAGAGGATTCACTGCGTTTATTTTGAAGCTGTTGTACCAATAGGCTTTTACCAATCCGTGTAAACGATGTATTACACCAGGGATATCGATGTATTTAAGGTTTCTAGAAGACTGGAAGTTTTGACATAAGACGGAAGGAGAGCAGATCTAGACAGATTGCTGTTGTCATTGCCCTATACTACAACGTCTTGCATTGTTTGTGGCCTCATATCTGTACTGTAAATTATTGAAATTGGAAACTGCAAAAAATAATAATAATGGGCATAGTATTCGCTATAGAATATAACAGTTTCCAGTGATAAATTAAGTAAATGATTCCATAAGTTTCTAAAGAACACAGACATTATCTGATTCTGGGATTTTAATCTGTTTTATTACAAGATCACTATAACCTTTGTTGGAATTATTTTATAATGGGCCCTTTTTAAGGCAATATTTTAGGAATCACCTGTGTATAGATATGAGTGACAGGTGGCTATATTAACAACAGTAAATACTGTGTGTAGTTTCACAAGGAGAAGAACTCTTGTCAAATGGCACCAAAGAGAAAGGCAGGTTCAGCCACAAAAGTGGGTGGAAAGAAGGTGAAGGAGTCCAGCGCACCAAAGGATGCTTTTAGGACAGCCAAAGAGGCCTTAATGGCAGCAGCACCGCAGGAGAAGAGCCACAGAAAGGCGGACATGCATTTTGAACGTGAGCACATGTCAGCCCAGGTTAGTCCACTGGTCCACAATATTCCTGCACAAATCAATCATTCTGTCAATCAGTAGATCAAATAATCAATCATTGCTTTTTATCACTCTAAGAAACTGATGTATCTCTATCTGTTTACTGCTTTTCAGCTACATGTTTGTAGCTTTTGAGGAATGTGTGTGTATATGGCATATTACTGTACATTTTATTAGGGTTTTTACTCAAAGTGTCATTTCTCCATATATAGGTTAGTGAATGTCTTAAGATTCAGAGCATCAAGGTGCTTGTCTCACCAACACAGCGTGGTTGTATGTTTGAATTGAGTTTGAGTCTTTTTATAACACAGTACGGGCTCCAAACAATAATAATCCAGAATGTGGTTTAATTCCAAAACCCATGTTGATTAATTACAAACAAGTTATTAAAGGATAATCCAGAACCATAAGGCAATTTATTGGAAGCTCAGCCTAGCTGCACTTATGCCTACTCAACTCTTTGAAAGCACACGTTTGTAACGTGCTATTTGCCTCACATGTCTGTCGCTTTGGGAAAAAACTTTCGCTAAATAAAAGTAAATACACGAAAGAGTTCTAGCCCACACCTACTGCCAGGACTGAACACTAAACAAAAGACTTAACAGCTAAAGGGAAGACGCTGCGGTTTTGGAGAACCATAGGTGAGAACAATGATCAGGAAATAGTAGCAGTGCACCCGGTATTGCAGCAAGGTGGAGTGTTAGCAGTTGTGTGCGGGGGAGTCCAAAGCATGCAAGGGTGTAACCTCTCCCAGTGTTAGTGGGGCTTTTCTTCCACATTGGAAAGACATCTAAATAAATATATGTAAGTTATGCTAATATGTGATTTGATTGAACCAAATGAATCCACCACACATTGTTTTAGTGTGATTTTTGTGGGTTAGGGTTAATGTTTTTTCCACCCACCAGGTATATGAAGGCTATGACTGTATGCTCAATCAAACCAACATTGGCCAGAACAACAACAAGTTTTATGTTATTCAAGTTTTACAAACAGGAAATGGAGAATTCTACTGTTGGACAAGGTGGGGCAGAGTGGTAAGTCCACTCAACATTGATCCGCTTCAGCTGATTTTAAATGTGACACCCTTGAGTACTTTGTGTTTGGACCTGTATGAATGAACAACCTGCACGAGTGAGCACTGGTTTCGGCCAGAGGTGTGAGATTTTCTCTTCACGTTCCTTTAGGGAGAGACTGGGGCCTCTTCAGCTTTCGGTGGTTTCTCCAGTCCTAAAGAAGCAATTGAAATATTTGAGAAGAAGTTTAAAGACAAGACAAAAAACAAGTGGGGTGATAGGGAAAAGTTTGTCTCTCACCCAGGGAAATACACGCTTATTGAAGTGGATGGAGACCAGGATGCGGAGGTGAAGGTGAGAAATCTCTCATCCAAAATGTAACTTAGAAATATTGTACCCTTGTGTGAATTTTACCCAAATGTGATGTAACGCTGCCTTTAGGTTATCACCAGATGCTATCATGCATGTACAAGCTGATGGGTCAAGTAATTAATTGTCATACCACAGCACACAACAACATAATGTGTCCTCTGCATTTAACCCATACATGAGAAAGCAAAGGGCAGCTAATTCAGCACCTAGGGAGCAGTGCTTGGGGGCAGTATCTTGCTATACTGGGAATCAAACCAGCAACCTTTCAATTACAAAAGCACTTCCCTAACCATTAGGCCACCACTGCCCGCTGGGTGGTGCATGTATCCAGAACTCATCCCTGTAATTAGCCCCATAAACAAACAAATACACCATATTTATTTCTGAGTGTCTTTGATGTCTATAGCTGAAAACATGTAGTGACAGTTTAAAATAGTAATAAAATAGGGAATAGTGATATTAATGATTTAGGGGTTTTTCATTTTCACAGTTTCCCATGAATCCTTACAGTACATATCTATATTATTACCAAATGTTATGAAGCCCTCAAGCACTGCATATAATATACAATGCATGGAAGGAAACAATAAATACAGTGGAGGAAATAATTATTTGACCCCTCGCTGATTTTGTAAGTTTGTCCATCGACAAAGAATTGAAAAGTCTCAGAACAGTATCATTTCAATGGTAGGTTTATTTTAACAGTGACAGATAGCACATCAAAAGGAAAATTGAAAAAATAACTTTAAATATATATATCAGTTCAAGACACAGGACTGTCTTTCTGTTGTGTCCCTGCAGATTAAATATCCAAAAAAAGGGGAAGTATGATTAGCCAGATAAGTGAGTTTCAGTGAAACTCCCCTTTATAGTGACCTACACATGTAGGCTTTCCTGTCAGACGTGTACAAACACACACGGTGCGGCATTGAGTAGTGATGCTGCCCATGTACCTCCTGTAGATGGACGTGGTGGATGAGGCCGGTGGGAGGGTCATAAAGAACATTCTACCATGTACCTTGGACAAGTCCACACAGAGACTCATTGAGCTGATCTTCAGCAATGACATGTTCACAGAAGCTATGGAGTGCATGAACCTAGGTGTGTATGTCTACTGATTACTTCATTCATTAGATGGAATCTAAGCTTGAGATGGACATCTTCCCATTCATATGTGTTGAGTCTGTGCCTTTCATTTTATTGAGCTGTATATAATCAGAATGTGATATACAGTAATATACAAAAGTCTTAGGCAGCAAAAGATAATGATATTTTAATGATCTTCATGTTGGTGTAAAACTATATGCTGTTATACCTATCAAAGTGTGTCAGCTTAGCCATTTGCAGCAACCATGCAATACACCGAGGTATTTTTTGACTTGACCCCTAGCATACCTCATGTAGCTAATCAATATGTCATTGGCTTTTTTAATTTAATTAATTAATTAAGTGAGCTGGAAGTGAAATTTAATAAATAAATGGAATGGCTGGGGTGCCCCTACAGTAGATTTGGGAACTGAAGCGGTGTTCATCTAGCCATTCAGCGAGATATCATTATCTTTTTGGAGAACAGAAGAAACTCTTATTAGTTTTTATAAGGTCAGGTTGGGGAGCATGCACTTCTTTTTTTCGTTTATTTTTGTTCTGAGCAAAAGTGCACTTACTACCCAGATGAATAGCTTTAAACATTTCTTCTGATTGTCTAAGATTTTTGCGCAGTACTGTACATTCAGATGTTTTCCCCCAAAACATAACTTTGTGCCCTGTGATAGATGTCTTGAGTCCTCTACTGCCAGATGAGGGTCCATGCCCCCTGTGACCCTGTAATGAACAGCCCAAATTCGGATGCATAGATGAACATTATCAATTCTAGTGCCCTAACAAAAGACAATAAAAGCAAAAAAGCTGACTTGATCCCACAACATATAAATAAATAAGGAACATTTTTCAGGTAATTATATGGTACAAACTACAAACTGGATAAGCAAACAATACAGTTTCCTCTTGATGTTTCTGTACACATGGCAAAACAAATTCAGGAGTGGTTTCATTAATACAAGGATGAAATCAGATGTCTTCTATGACCTGCCCATTTACCAGATCCAAACTTCTTTGAACATAGTGTGAAGTAGATTTCCATCCTCATTCCTCATATTTCTAGAGGCTTGTCTACTAGAAGAAAGATGCATTTACCATTGCACACAATTCAGGACGTGTATCACCTTACTCTGAGAAGGACTAGTGCTGCTCTGATGACACAGGGTGGCACTGATCCACATAATATTTTTTTATATTAATGTGCTCTGTGTTCCCGTAATTTTATCCACCCCATAGCTGGTATTATTAAAGCACAGGAGTCACAGGGGAGCAAGTAAATACTAGTAATTATGTGATACCGAAGCGTGACCATCGGTCCATCCCATCCATCCATTCATCCATCCATCCATCCATCCATCCATCCATCCATCCATTTTCTATGACATTGGGTCCAGACATTATCCTGGAAGCTATGGGCACAACACAGGGAATAATCCCTGAAACTATTCCTAGTTTCATCCCCATCACTAGTAATAGATTCTGGAGAAATGCGTGTGCTGTGTAACATTTTGTTTTATGTCCTTGAAATTTTAACAGAGCTGGCTAAAATATAAGTTCTAAATTCATAGCATATTGTAGACTCTGTTTCGTTATGTTTGTGAATCAACAATGGCGCTGAAAAAGCACGCTGACCGGCCCTGGTTCACAGACATAAAGAAGATGCCTCTTGGGAAGCTGAGCAAAGCACAGATTGCCAAAGGGTTTGAGGTTCTGGAAGAGCTGGAAGAGGCCTTGAAGAAAAAGAGCAGGAAGACTGTCATGGAAGAGCTGTCCTCAAAGTTCTATACAAGCATCCCACACAACTTTGGCCGACAGAAGCCTCCTGTAATCGACACCTCTGACATTTTGGAGAAGAAGAAAGAAATGCTGCTGGTGAGCTAGAACGTTGGCATTGTTCAGCGTAGTTGAATTATTTAGTGTGCCTACAATCATTCTTTGGACTGCTTCTAAATACAATTTCAAGATCTATAATTTCACTACTTCAGAAAACAGACCTTTTATCCCTTATATGACATCCTGTAGGTTTTGGCAGATATTGAAATTGCTCAGGGTCTCAAGGCTGAGACTGAGAAAGCCAAAGAAGAGGCAGTAGAGGATGTCCCTCACCCAGCTGACCAGAATTATTTGTCACTCAACTGCAACCTCAGTCTACTGGGAAAAGATACCAAGGAATATAAGGTACCATAATGCATTATTTTATTTCCTTTAAATGACTTTCAAACTGTACAGTGTTTTTTATTCACTATTGATTTTTACTATTGTTGCCTCAGACTATTGTATGTCAGTAATTGATTCTTCTTGCACTTCGGGACAATTGTATTTGGATGAGCAGCGGTTAAAGTCCAAGCTTCTCCAGGTTTGGCAGCGACGGTTTGCTAAGTCAGCGCCTCCTCAGAAGATGCCATCTTGGGCAGTTGTCCTTGCCAGGATCTGTCACTGATTGGGAAATGCTTTGTATAAAAATTAATAGACGTGCTATTCTTTTCAGATAATTGAAACATACTTGATGTCAACAGGCGAATCAAACCCCTTACAACTGATTGATGTCTGGAAAGTAGACAGAGACAAGGAGGTAATGAAGAATATTATTATTACTGAATGTGGCATTTTGTGGAAATGAGCCTTAGAAGATACAGAATGTCTGTATTATGCTTGATATTACTATACGACTAGAGATTCTGTCTTTCACGATGCGTGTGCTGCCTTATTGAGGCGGAGCGCTTCCAAGAACACGATGCGCTGGGGAACCGGCGCCTCCTATGGCACGGCACCAACGTGGCCGTGGTGGCGGCCATCCTGAAAAGCGGCCTGCGGATTATGCCCCAGTCCGGGGGCCGCGTCGGCAGGGGGATCTACTTTGCATCAGAGAACAGAAAGTCTGCGTGCTACGGTGAGCAGAGTGAGCCGCTGTGCGTTTTCCATTTTTTTAAGTGTTTAAGTAATTGACAGCTGTGGTGTTTCTGCCCAAGTGCGTCCTTCCAGGGGCACCGGAGTGATGTTCCTCAATGAGGTGTGCCTGGGGAGGGAGCACACCATCCAGCGAGATAACCCCAGTCTCACGTGCCCCCCCGCTAGATATGACAGCGTGGTGGCTCGTGGAAGAATGGAGCCAGGTATGAGGTCCCGGCTGGCTTTGGCAGCGCGCAAGGCTAAAAATGAAGCTTGCACACCCAATTGGCTGATTACATTGTCAGATTATCACTGATCTTGAGGTGTTATAATCACATAACATGTTATTGCCACATGCTTCGAAATGCTGGTTCTCATAGAGGACATTTTCCAAATCTAGGTTACTATAAAATATTTGCACTTGTGCTGAACTGAAGCTCGACTGAAGTTGTTTATATTCAGATCCTGAAAGCACAGTCAGATGGGTATTTTTCACTCCATTTAAATTTATATAAGAACAAATTAGCATAAGACATCTGATCCACTTAATCTGTTTATGAACTTCATGAAGATTCCCCTACATTCCAGATGCCTCCAAGGACATCAGTATCACCCTCGATGGCAAGAGTGTGACGGTTCCTCAGGGTGCACCTCTGGACCAGCCAGAGTTTAAAAACAGTTCCTTTCACAACAGCGAATATCTCATCTACAAGGAAAGTCAGTGCCGAATCAGATACCTTCTCGAGCTCAAATTCCCATATTAGGCACATCAAAGAAGATTTGTCAAGAGAGTTTTAGATGCTTGTAATCATGTTCAAATGTTTTTTTTCTGTTCTTTAACACTTGATTTTCTCCATCCTAATCCTGTTTTGGTTTTCTGGTTTTTAAAGTAGCATGTCACCAGTTCCCGTTTCCTAAACTGATTGAGAAGAATTCTCATTTAGGTATTTAACAGTATTTAACAGTGGAACCTCTCTTGGCATATAATCCTGCACCCATAAAGCTACAGACCAAATCTGCTCATTTAGTCTGCTTCTACAAAATTGCACTACAGGGCTTATCTTAGGAAGTATTCAGAATTCCCACATAGGCAGCACAAAATATCTTCATATGCAAAACATCACCTCCATCAATTCTTTTATTTCAGATATTCCCTTTTGTTTTACTGCATGATTGTGGTAAAGCCTGAGTATCATGCATATAACATCTAAGATCCTTTAGCTTGGACTGTGGTTTATGAGAGTTGGACTGGATAAGCAGTTGAAAATGGATGGATGGACGGACATTATATGTCACAGAAGACATTACTTCAGTCATCTGGTGGTGACCGTCTTCAAATTCACTATATGCCCCCCCCCCCACACACTTTTTATAATCAACTGATTATATCTATGTGCTGTGAATTGACTGGCTTGAGATGACCCTGGTTCTTATCAGGCAGTATGCTAAGAACCCCTTTGATCTCAATAAATGAATCAGAATCAATCAGAATCAGTACTTTTATTATCCTGAAGGAATTTTTTTGTTAGACTGCCCGTTATACAACCACACAAGACTAAAATAGACAGTACACAGAACCTGCATATACAACAATCTTAGTATAAAAATAAATATGACATCTAGAGATGATAAAGAAGTAAGTCAGTGATTATAATGGTAAGTATGGTAAATATTGAACTCGAACAATAATAAATAGATATTGATAAATATGAAGGTACTATTGTAGATATCATTGCATGTCTTGGTTGATTGATGTACCTATTGTGGCGGCTGGAAGGATTGATTTTTCCATGCGTTCTGTAGTGCTTTTTATGTTAATCAGTCTGCAGCTGAAAGTGCTCTTCTGTCAAACCACAACACTGTGAAGCAGGTGATGAAATTGTCTATAATCGAGCAAAGTCTGGACAGCATCCTCCTCTTCGGCAAGTATCAAAAGCCCTCCTGATCAGCTTGTTGAGTCTGTTGGTATTCGCCATCTTCACCCTGCTGCCCCAGAACACAATGGTGCAGAAGAAGGTGCTGGCTACCAGTGACTCGTCAAAAATCTGCAGCATTGTGTTGCAGACTCGGACCTGAGCCCTCGTAGGAAAGATAACCTGCTCTGGTCCTTCCTGTAGAGGGCAGTGCAGTTTTTGACCGGTCCGGGTTGCTGTTAAGGAAGACACCCAGGTACAGTATTTATAGTCCGGTACAGTCTCTACCACATCGCCCCAAATGGACAGGGAGGTAACTGGAGACCTTGATGTTATCCTGTCCAGTACCAACTCTTTCGTCTTCCCTGTGTTCAATTGTAGGTGGTTCCTGTCACATCAGTCAACAAACCCTTCTGTACTCCATCATGTGTCCATGCCTGATACAACCAACTCTTGCAGAAAATTTCTGCAGATGGCAAGACTCTGTGTTTAGCTTGTAGTCAGTGGTGTAAAAAGAAAAAGAGAGACACGACTTTCCCCTGAGGGCAGGGCTTTCAGTTAATGTTTACATCAAACACCAGAATGGGAAAAAAACATGTGATCTCAATAATTTTGACCATGGCATGATTGTTGGTGCCAGACTGGCTGGTTTAAGATTTTCTATAACTACTGGACTCATGGGATTTTCATGTCTCTAGAGTTTACTCAGAATGTTGAAAAAAAAGTGTGTGGCAGTTCTGCAAAATGACATGCTGTATTAATGATAGAGGTCAGAGGAGAATGGCCAGACTGATACGAGCTGACAGAAAGGCTACCGTAGCTCGCATAGCCTCTCTGTACAGCTGTGGTACACAGAAAAGCATCTCAGAATACACAACACATCGAACCTTGATGCAGATGAGCTACAACAGCCTTCCTTAGACAATGGACCCCATGTGTATGTATTATTACCAATAAGTGTTTCCTGCACTCAGTACACTGTATGTTTGCTTCATTCATCCCTAAATAATTTTATCGTGAATGTACTCCATGGTGGCTTTACCTAAGGCTAAGTGTGACCATTTTAGAAAATGTGGAACCGTGCCATTTGACACCAATCGACTGGCCGTCATTTTAAAACTAGCGACTCAAATATAAAAAACTGATTATTAAAAGTAGGATGGTAATAATACCAAAAACTCATGGCATGATAATATCACAACAACAAGTCCATGGTGCTAAATTTATCACAATATTGAAATATGAAGAAAAACAAACATTTGGAAATAATGTCCTTTATTAAATAATAAATTGCCATTTTTTATTCGGATAAAATTTGTTTTTCCTTTTAACTTGAAGTGCTTCTGATTTCCTTCTTTAATAAAATAAAATAAAAGTAGCCAGCCAGGACCTAAGCAGTTGCAAAATAAAATGAATTGTCTTAAGTAATAACTGAACAATGTTTGCACAATTGCAAAACAAAAACAATGCAGCAGTCAGAAGTAGTAGTCCGTTTATAAAATAAAATAATAAAGATAATATATTATTGCAGCAGCTGGATCCTGTGGGCAGTGGTGGCTTAATGGTTAGGGATGTGTATTTGTAATTGAAAGATTGCAGGTTCGAATCCCTGACCAGCAAGACACCACTAAGGTAGCCTAAGCAAGGTATCACCCCCAAGCACTGCTCCCCGGGCGCTGAATTAGCTGCCCCCTGCTATGGGTCACATATGGGTTAAATACAGAGAACACATTTTGTTGTGGTGTGTCAACAATGACAATCACTAAATACTTCAGTTCAAAAGACCAACGCAATATTCGACAGGGATAATATAACTCAGTTGTACTAGCGAAATAACTATGTAATATACTAGCAGATGTCGTCACATTCCCACGACAGTACTGAGTAATTTTTTATCGCGAAATTCAATATATCATTACAGCTCTACTTAGGTGTGAACCAGCATTAGCCATGCAGCACTGAGGCCTGTGACCTCCAAGGGCAGCTTTGAATCCTACCCCCGCTGTTTGTGGAGTTTGCATGTTCTCTTTGTGCTCTGCAGGTTTCCTTCAGGTTCTCCAGCTTTCTGGAACATGGTTGGATTGTTTGCTATATGTGACACTGGTTTAGACACACCCAAATAGCAAATACATTGCTGGGGGTTCCTAACCAGAGACTGAATCCAGGTTTCTGTGCTAATGGTGCTGTTACTCAACACTTAAGACATGAGGTCTCTAAAGTAGTGCAGGCTTGAGGTATTGTAGTAATAGAAGTCACAATAACTTTACCTTTATTTAGCAGACATTCCGCCAAAAGTGACTTACAGAGAGTAGGTCAGCTTATATCTTTTGAGCATTTGGAATTAAGGGTCTTGCTCAAGAAACCAAAGACGAAATTACTCTGCTAACAATGGGATTTTAACCACTGACCTTCCAATGCTCAGCAGAGAGTACTAAATCACAGAGACATACTTTACTACAGATGAGTGCTGCTTACTTTTACTCAACAAGACACACAGAGGATGCAAACTGAAGGACAAAGAACAAGACAGCATTTATATAGAGTGAAAACACTATGGCTTTGTCTGAATTCCATGGCTGCATTCTTCTAAGGCTGCATTCCAAGACCAAGTGTGTCATATTTCAAAGGCTCATTCAAATGCAGTCTAGATATATGTCCATCTTTGGCCAATTCACAAAGGATCTACCTGATGGCTCCTTCGCAGCCCAGCATATCCCAAAATTCATTGTGCGGCCTTTTGAAGGAAGAAGACCGCATCCTGTTTTGAATCAGGTGATAGATGTGCTTATACACCAAACACCAGTTCAGAGTATCCAGCCTTCTTGGAGACCTTGTATGGGGTGCTGGATGGCATCCCCATTGGGGACTGTATAGTTCTATTGGGGGGGTTTAATGCTCACGTGGGTAACAACAGTGAAACCTATAAGGGTGTGATTGGGAGGAACGGCCTGCCTGATCTCTTCCCAACCAGTGTGCTGTCATTGGACTTCTAGACTAACCGTAGTTTGTCCATAACAGACACTGAATTTGAACATAAGAACATAAGAAATTTACAAATGAGAGGAGGCCATTCGGCCCATCAAGCTCATTTGGGGAGGATGATGAGGATGTTCATAAGTGCACCTGGCACCAGAGCACACTGGCCACAGCTCAGTGATTGATTTTGTAATTTTATCATCAGATATGCATTTTGGACACTTGGGTGGAGAGAGGAGTGGAGCTATCAACTGATCACCACCTGGTGGTGAGTTGGATCAGATGGCAGGGGAAAATGCTGGATAGACTGGTTAGACACAAACGCATAGTGAGGGTGAGCTGGGAGAATCTGGCGGAGGCCCCCATCCCGGAGATCTTCAACTTGCACCTCCAGCAAAACTTTTCTTGCATCTTAAGGGAGGCTGGAGACATTGAGCCTGAATGGACGATGTTCCGGGCCTCCATTGCCGAGGCAGCATTGTGGAGCTGTGGCCGTAAGGTTGTTGGTGCCTGTCACAGCGGCAATTCCCAAACCTGGTGGTGGACACCAGCGGTAAAGGGAGCTGACAGGCTAAGCGGAATACGGATAGGGGACAGTGCCCTTTGGATTGGCAGACTGGGGTGGTGGTCCCAAGAATGTGGACCAAAAGGTGTGTTCCACCTTCAGGGGGATCATACACCTCAGCCTCAGTGGGAAAGTCTATGTCAGGGTACTGGAGAGGAGGGGCCATCCATTGACTGACCTTCAGATTCAGGAGGAACAATGCGGATTCCATCCTGGTCATTGAACGCTAGACCAGCCTTCACTCTCACCAGGATACTGGAGGGTTTGTAGGAGTTTGCCCAACCAATCTACATGTTTTTTGTGGACTTGGAAAAGGCATAAGTCCATGTCCCTCAAGGGGTCCTGTGAAGGGTTCAGCAGTGTTAATTTTGTTATTAAAACTAAAACGAAAAATACTTGTCAACTACATTTTTTCGAAAATATGCCTTTAATGACGAAAACTAAGAAGAATGTTTTAAAAGCATTGATGACAAAAAATAAACCAACAAAAATGTAAAAATGTTACAGACACACAACTGGACAATGAGGGATGTGAAGCCCTTTGCACATCTCTACACATGACATGGTCCACCAACAAATAATGGGCATGAATGCAGTGGTGCAATTTTAAAAACTTGTAACTTGCACGCTTGTAATTGGATAACACTAATTTGGGCAGCATCAGGAGATCAGCACGTCAGGCAGAATCCTGCTCCGCTATGACGGCCAACATGATTCTCGGACAAAAAAAAAGCAGTCAGACATATGGACCAACTTTAATTATAACGCTGATGAAAATAAAACTCAGTGTAAGCCATGTGGAATGAAACTCACAGGAAAGAACACCACAAACCTGAAGAGGCATCCAGAGGGGCGCCATCTTGAGATTCATGCCAAGGTATGTAACATTATTCGGGTGGCGACTTGCCCAACGCCAGTATCGTTACGTATAACTCTCATTCACCCTGCTAATATTGAGTCAAGTGCATCAGTTTATTTTAGGTGTGCTGCTAGTTGGGATGTCACAAGAGTCAATACTCTGGTAGTAAGGTCGGTAGTGCACTCTTGCGTAACTATTATAATTATTATAATTAATATACGAATAACTTTGGATGACACAATAATATGTGTGACAAATGTGAATAAAAACTACATATGAAGAAGGCTTACACTGGTGATGATACAGCACAGCGTCAACACATGTTGAAAAGAAAAACAACAGAAATCATGTCTGGCAAAGCTGTGTGTTGGAGAATTTCAGCGTGTGAGTGGGGAAATGTGCTCGTTAACAAAAAAAAGCAGACACACAACAGATTTTGTTATTACCGGGGGAGTTTTTTAATGTTTCTATGACAAAAACTCACAAAGTTTTTCGAATGGTTTGGCCTGATTTCTGTTATATGCCGCAGGCGACATAGCCGACTCAGAAACAGATTCTTAATACTCGTTTACTTAAATGACAGCTACTTGACAAATACACCACAATTTTAAATCTGCAGTTATCTTTAGTGTTTATATATTTTATATTGTATTACAGAAAATGCAGAATATCATTCACTTTAATAACGGTGGTACTTTTAATGAAAAGCCTGTCTGTTTTTGATATTGAATAGGTTATCGAGTCTTATTAAATTTCAATGATATTTGTGTTGAATAAAAAATGTACTTTCCCCAAGAAAACAGAAATAAACAACATAACTGATAAACAGTATGAAGTGAAATTCTGAAGCCAATTAAGTGCAGCTTGGTGGGTGCCCATAGGTCTTGATATTTGGACAAAAATAGGACTGTCAGCAACATTTCTGGCTGCAAATGCATGTTACTTCTGTGTTGAGAAGATTAAAGCTGAACATATTCTGTTGGCTCTTGGAGAAGCAGACTCCATAAAAAATGTGTGGATAAATGCATGCATAAGTGGCACATATCAAGCTGAGAAGATCCTTACTGTCACAGCTGATAATGGTTGCAGCATTCAAACATGCCATGGTTGAGGAGGAAGAATGTACCCAGCTCAGAAGCAGAGGACTCCCGATGAAATGAGTCAGACACCAATGACCAGAGGTACACATATTCTGATAAAAGTTCTATATAATGGCATAAATGAAGTATGGGTTTGTTATTAAAACTATGTATAGTTAGTCTTAAAGTGAAATATGAAACTCAAACTGATGCATTAAAATAGGTCTTCCGAAATGGGTCCACTCCAGTTGGTTTTGCAGTCAAAGCTGAATTTACTTGCCAGTCAGAAAACAAGGAAATTTCAATTCAGTAAAACATAGCAAATGACCTTTGACAAAGGTTTATGTTTATTTTTATATGTTATTCTATACCAATCTATATTTAAGTAATGTTCAATCAGATTAGGATTCCTGCGTAATGATTATTTCTGTGAATTATGAGCTGACGTTTCGGATGATTTCCTGTGAAAGGAATATGCAGTGTATGAAGAGTAACTTGAGCCATCAGCTACAGTATGTCCTGTGTTTCTTAACTATAGACTGATTTCTTTTGCCTGCTGTTTTCAAATAACTATATTTATAGATGATTATTGTAATTGTAAATGCAAAAATCAACCCCATGTGTGCTTGCCTTTATAGTTAATTCATTTATGTGCTTTTAGGATTGGTACCATGGAAATGGACTGGACCCCCTGCATGGTACACACCCAGTAGCCTGTAGTGAGTATTGTCAACAAGGAGGCAAGTGTTCAGAGACTCAATGGCAAAATGAGGTCAGTGGTGAAGCTCTTCAGAAAGTCCTCTGTGGTGACTCAGAAGGTGCTCCATCAGTGTGACCTGGGTGTTCTCAATGACTGTCCCACACGTTGGTCAAGCACATTCAAGATGAAAGCACGCCTCTTTGAAGTGAAAGAGCTACTCTGCAAAATTGCTGACAACATGGGCTGGGACAGTCTGCTTCCCAGGGAGTGGCAGAAGCTTAAGGCTTGACTTGCTGCTGCCATATGCAGAACACACAAAACATTCCAGACTGACAGCATGTCTATGCCCCTTGATGTCCCCGACCCCCTTGATTTGGTCAGCCACCTAGATTCATTTGCACAGACAGCAAAATACAGAGATCTAGCTACCCATGTCCAAAAAATGAAAGCCAGTATGAATCAATACTTTGGCTGCTTTTTGGATCCAGATGAGGATAACTCTGTCCCCTTCCAACAGCTGCATGTTTTCTCAGCCCCACTGTCTGTGAAACACTTCTGGAGTTCGAGGATGAGAAAATTCAAGAGCTGCTGAAAGAAGCAGAGGAATATGTGGCATTCCTGCCAGATTTGGACACACAGAAGGATGATCAGTATGACAGTGTTGCATGCGAGAGTAAAGCCAAAGAGCCTGAAGCAGTGGCGTCATCCTCAAAGCAAACTCAGTTTTGGATTCTATCTAACTTCAGTGAAAAACATAAGGCAGGGGGCTCCAACAAATGTCAAGCAGCAAACCAAGAAGTATAAGGAGGAGCTTTCACAACCCATCAGCAATGAGACAGACATAGACTTTTAGCTTGCACAAAGTGACACTGAGTAGCATACAGTGTGTACCATACACTGAGTAGCATACAGTGTGTACCATACACTGAGTACCATACACTGTGTACTATACACTGTGTACCATACACCGAGTACCATACACCGTGTACCATACACTGAGTACCATACACTGTGTACCACACACTGAGTACCATACACTGTGTACCATACACTGTGTACCACACACTGAGTACCACACACTGAGTACCACACACTGAGTACCATACACGGTGTACCACACACTGAGTACCATACACGGTGTACCACACACTGAGTACCACACACTGAGTACCATACACTGTGTACCACACACTGAGTACCATACACTGAGTACCATACACTGTGTACCACACACTGAGTACCGTACACTGAGTACCGTACACTGAGTACCACACACTGAGTACCGTACACTGTGTACCACACACTGAGTACCATACACTGAGTACCATACACTGTGTACCACACACTGAGTACCATACACTGAAACCGTATGCTCTAAATCTCTTGGCTATGCCAGCTTCTCAGGCTTTTGTGGAAAGAGTCTTTAGTGTCGCAGCACAACAGAGCAAAGGTCATATCGGAACATACTGGAGCATATTGGAGTGCTTTCCTTAAAAGAAAAACTCATAAAACTGCTGTTGTGTTCTCACTGTCAGTTTTTGAAAGAAAAAAAACATTTACTCCCATAAGTTCTTGCTGTATGAAAGATGCCTTTTCTACATTAAAAATGGTTAAATCATATTTGCTGGAAGGTTTTTTCTTTGTTGAAAGACTTTGGGCCCTACTTTCAACCGGAGTAAAGCACGATGCAAAGTGATTTTGCTAGTGTCATACCAGCGCATTGCTGATTTTGATGACAAGTATTAAAGATATTAAAGAACAAACCAGAAACATCTTTTGAGTTCATTATCAAAATTAAGCACTAGCTGTAATTGAAAGGACATTTGGACTGCTGAAAATGCATTTCAGGTATTTAGATAAGTCAGGTGTAACATTACAATGCAGCCCTCAGAAGGTCACAGCATTCTTTGTGGCATGTTGTGTGTTGCGTAACATTGCCATGTGTGATGGGTGTCTGCTGGACATAAATGACACATTAGAGGACTTTAGTTAGTGTGATGCTGAACTGCATGTGCTGATGCCCTCAAAGGAATCTATGTTGGCAGCAGTGTGGACAAGGGGGGATCAGCTGGCAGAAGAGCTTGGTAAGGAATCTAAATTGTGAGAGGTAGAAAAATAACAGCTCTATTGCCTTTTATTTGAACATTTTCAAACACCTTAAAAACACAACCTGCAGTTTTCTTTGAACAAAGATGACACTTTTATTTATATTTGGTACAGCCCCAAAATTAAAATAGAAAAACACAGGAGCATAATGAAATCCCTGTTCCCAGCTGTTGCTCTGATTTAGCAGCGAGCTTCTGTTGCCCCATCTTCTGACATCATTAGACCACTTTTGGCACTGCGCGGATGATCCGGTGATGCCAGAAAAGGAGGATACACTCGCTGCTACCTCATCTCACGCCTGCTTCCCGTCTAAAGACTTAGGTGCAACAGTTGTGCTCCCGTAGTTGAAATGCCTGCGAACAAGCACATCCGTTTCCTCGGGTAAAAAGCAATTTGGCTTGCCGGGCAAACACGCCACTGTAATAGCAACCCACCATAGATCATGCACCACTGCCTTTTAAAGGTGAGGTGACACGCCATTCAGATTTTTGCATTGCATGTTACACTCAAAACATGCCTCTGAATAATTAAGAACGTTAGGACAACCTTTTTGCGCATTGTGCTGGCGCAAAGTCTGTTTTTTCCACAGTCAAAAATAGCTACACCGATTTGGACACACCCATAAATGTTAGTTGCTTTTTACGCTTTGTGTTAGATCGTCAAAATAGAGCCCCTTGTCTTCTTCTGTAAAAAAGATTAAATGTGTGCTGCTTGGTTCAGCCTTTTTTAGTTATGCTGCTATAAGACTTTACTAACGCATGCTGAAGGCTAAAAAAGTGAGCTGCCATTATCTGACCAAAATCTTTTGGAATAAATCCTTTCTAAACCTGCTCTTCATTTTATGTTCAATAACACTACACATGGTTTGGCTCATTAATGTACATGTTAGTACAATAGTTTACAGGTACAGTATATTTTGTACATATTCATATGCTGAACAAGATATCCATCTGATTTTGACTGTTTGACTAATTTACTTTTATTTGACTAAAACTGATTTACTTTTTCTTGACTAAAATAATTTAGCTTTTGTCGACCAAAACTAGACTAAAACCAGTGTGCGAAATACCCGTCAACAAGCACGTGCAGAGGGGGGGTGGAGGGGGCTTGTCCACCTGCCCCTTTCCTCTTGGGTACCCCAGGTGCCCTTTTTTTAATGTGTGTGGGCGTGTGGAGTCCCGCCTGTGCCCCTCCACAATAACATTTAACTATTAATCACAATTTTGGTAAATAAAAGGATCTGGCTTGCATCAGTTTTTTACTCTTTAACATTATAAAAAGCCATGCTGCTAAAATTCACCCTGTCCAGGGTTATTCCCTACCTTGTGCCGCCGCTTCCAGGATAGACTGAGGACCCACCGGAGCCTACATGTATACATTAAAGAGATACTACCTGAAAGACATACCCAAAAACTAAGAGCATGGAATCCACTATCTGAACACAAACTACCACAAACCAAAAAGGTTTTACAGAAACAAGCAAAGCTGTAGAAAACAAAAAAATCTTTGTTTTTCCACAATAACAGTGCTTCAAAAAGAAACTTGGAATAGTTAGAACGTAGAATATTTTGACATATGAGAAATGTATATCATAATTGTTTTACATAAGTTGATTTTTTGCAGTAGAAACAGTGGGTCTTTAAAACTGTGCTTATTGGGACCAAGGGGATGCCTGCTGCACTGCTGGACAGAGAGTGTGTGTTTTAAAAGAAAGAAACAATATCACTGCACACAATGTGTGACAGTCAGTGCCATACACAGCAGCGGGCACACAGAGGGCGGGGGGGCACACTCTCCGAGACAGCTCAGCTTCGCTCCTGCTACGCCCAGCAGCAGAATCCCCAGCTGCACCCTAGCCCTGCACTGGACAGGTGCGGGGCTATTTCCCCCATCTGTATGTGAGGGCTGCCGCTCGTCCAGGCTGGCTGTGGACCTGATAAAGTGGCTCTAAGCAGGACTGAGTTTCAGCTGCTGGACCCCCCAGGACCGTCACCCTTCCACCAGGGCACGACTGGCCCTAGGACCACCTCCACCACGACGGACACAAGGTCCACATAATGTCAGAAGGGAAGAACACAAAATGGACCCAGAGCTATTCAGATGCGCCCAGATATGGCATTTCTGAGGTGAGGTGTACCTTCATTTTTCTTTTTAATTTAAGACCAACTGCAATATACATGTGTTATGATATTATTGTCATTATGCTGAGAGAAGGACACACATGCCAGATTTTAGGATGACAAGCTCAGTGAGTCGGTTACTGATGCAATAGAAGCACTGCGGGATGTCCACGCAGGCGAGGTGTGATGAAAAACACACATCCAAGCTAGTGCTTTTAAGAAAAACTACTGATGTGGCCTGATATTGTGTATTGTGTAAGACTCATGTAATATTTTTAACATATATAGGTTTTTTGCAATATCAAGCACACAAGTTTGAAACACTAGCTAGATAAAAATATAATCTAGTTTTTGGAGACCTTCTTGTTGAATGAAGACATTGTTCATTGATTAAGGTCTGGCTCTACAGTGGAAGTGGAAGGCAGCCAATTTCACTGACAGCTGGGAGTCCAGCAGAGGTGTCTCAAAACCTGACCCGATGACAAATGGTATATAACCCATTAGTGTGAAAACATTTTTCTGAAAAGGGTGAAAATGAGAGAGGTCAGTCCCTGGAACAGAGTTTAGAGCAGTTTGTGGGCTTTTTCACATGACGTACTTTAAAAGGAATTTCACCTCTAAATAATTCTACATTCCTTCATTTTGCCATCTGCTTTCAAAGAATTCAAGCATCTCATATCACCAGGATAGGCACTTCTATCCTGATTTGAATATTAAAATGTTTCAGTAAACACTGTTAGCAGCACTATACATGCTAATGCTTAGGAGCATCTAGTAAGGATGAGAGCCTGAAAGACCATTAGCAGCATGTATCAGCAATACAGTACCTTAGTCAAGGATAGCAGCAGGCCGAAAAGAGCAGTTATTTAGCATCACGAAAATGGCAGTTCACTGGAGGTCGCTTTAAGAAAATGATCTGACATGGACAAAGTGCCTTTTTTTCTCCCTTATCTACAGCACACAGGAGGGCCCATGGGCTGCAAGGGCCTGGGCAGACACAAAGCCTAAGTGATTCACCTCTGATCTGCCTTTTTCAAACCACTTTAATGTGGACATCCTTTATATAACAAAAGGTTATAAATAAAATGATTGGAGTTTGTATTATATACTAACATCAAAAATGTAATTCCATTCAAGCATTCAGAAAAAGTCAGGCAAAATTCAATGTCTCATTTAGATATTTATTAACTACATGACAACAACAATGATCCAGACAATAATAATTGACCAATTCATTCCTGTCATGGAGCAGTAAAGAATACAGGACAGCTCTCTCTCTCTCTCTGTCTCTCTCTCTCTCTCTGTGTAAGATGCCCAGACAGATTAGTCAAAACAATGCTACATTTGCACTGTAGTGTTACACTACATGGTTCAGAGCAGAGTTTCTCAACCTTTCCAACCACATGGCCCGGCTATTCATCATTCATCAATTTTTGCTGGGCCAGAGGAGGTCCCTCTAGTTAGATTTCAGTAGGTGATGGTAGGGGTTGGGTGGGGCGGGGGTCATAGGGCTGGGTGATATGGCTAAATATTATATTACAATATTTTTTTTCTATATCAGTAATGATCATTTTTATTTTGAATTCCCTTCAAATTGCCCCTAAGCAGATTCAGAACATGAGAAAAGGCAATCAAATTTTAATAAATATATCATACAAAAATATGTTTTTTGTCATAGGGAGTAACACTAGTACATGCTGCCAGTACGGTTTGTTCGTTGCTGGGTTTTTTCTC
>JAODKC010000130.1:10120977-10154637 GCA_026777985.1 Mormyrops attenuatus
AAGGCAGTTCTGAAGGCGAAAGGGGGTCAAACACCGTATTAGTATGGTGTTCCTAATAATCCTTTAGGTGAGTGTAGATGGCATTACTACAGAATGATAATACCATAAGGAGTCCTTGCTCACCTGGGAAAGCTTTGCTGTGTTCACCTTCAACGTGTTCACCTGACTCTCTAAGGACAAGCATGCCCTGGTGTTAATAACTACAATAATCTGCCTAAAATGTACTTTAAAACAACCTCTCACCTTAAATAGCTCATGAAATTGAGGAAGAGGTTTAGTCAGCATCTCAATTTAATGCATGTCAATCTAAAAAAAAAAAACACAAAAAAAAGACAATACTCAGAACAACTGACAGTCACAAACATGAGATAGAACGTCATGTAAAGAGCATATTGCCACATAGACACAAATCATCATCTTCCTGTTCTATCATATTAAAATGACTGTCGGTAACATGTGATCATTTTTCTATATATTTATTGAAACGTCATATAAAACACACTCTTTTTGGAATGTTCCTATAATGCAAGCAACCAGATCTATTTTGATACGTGGAATGATATAAGCAGCAAAAGATATTTTTAATCAAAAGCAACCTTTAGCTCCATGTGTCAAGTAGGTGACACAGGTAGCTAGTCACCATGCAATGTAATTTATCATTAACATTAGATGTGTTAACTTGTGTTCTCTGCAATGAATGGCAAATTAAAGAACTACAGGAAGTGTAAGTATGCCTTAGACAGGATATACTTGCTCTAACCTGAGTTTCCTAATCAGATGTACATCGGGAGGGCTGTGTACTCTCTCCTGGGGGGGGGGGGGGGGGTTTTGCATTTAAATCAACAAGGAATGGTGCATAATCGCTATGGTACCACAAGCCACTGTTCACCAACAGTGTAGCTCCTAGTGCTAAAGTGCTGTCTTTCTAGCTATTGTGGGAGTTTACAGTTAGGGTGGCTTTCTGAGGTGTTTGAGAGAATGGCTTCATCCTTCCTCATTAGAGCAGCTTGTTTACAGAACGTCATTGTACTGGGGAGCATGGGTGATGTCTGGACTTGTTAATGAATTATCTACTGTATTATCAAGGGATTATTTAAATGGAATTATTTAAGTAACAATATGACAATGTTTTTTTTTGTATACGGAATTTTAAAACATTTTAGTTGCTCAACCGAGAATATAAATAAATGAATCTAAATTGCCCATAAAGTGAGCTGAACCGTAAGTATGAAACAGGAGGTAAATATAAAGTTTATTTCTGGGCATGGATCAGATTTTATTGGGTAGCAGGAAGCTGACAGGATTAAGTGTTAAGTGATAAGTTTCATCAGTGGACAGTTTCTTCCTCAAGCTACCACCGTGACTCGCCCCCAGTGAAAGCATTTCGTTTGGTTTGAAAAATGTATACCAAGTTTTAAATATTTCCATAATTTTTTTTTGAAATCTTTTTTGAATCTCTACAAGTTATATAGTTTTGAATACTTTCTCCACGTAAAGCTTTGCAACTAAATATCCCTTGATCAGCAATTATCTTCGCTTCGTTTGACTTCTTCCACTCACCACTGAAAAATCATGGCAAATATGCAAACATCTGTATGTGTGGTGTACAGTGTGTGCATAGTGAAAGCAGAGGAATTCAGTTATATTGGTTATGGAGACTGCCAGGTGAGGAGTTTTAATCCACAGAGACAAATCCTTTTCACACAACTATTAAATTATTGCCACTAAAGCAATTTCATACATGATGAGATACTGTATCTCCTGAAGCCGTATTTTTCACTCACATGACAGATTATTATCCAGTGCTTCCTTTGGTCTGGACAGGAATTATAAGCAGAAATCATTCATGTGGCGTTAATAATTCCAGCCATAGTGCCATTGGTGGGGACTCAAGCCTGGATTGCCCTTTAAGAAATACCTTTCAATTTTTGGTGTGATTGATTGCCCACGTGGGTTGGCTGTTTATGTGACTCCACCCCATGTTTGACTGAAATGAAGGGTACACCAGCTGTCGGATAGTATTTTAATCCTGGCGTCAGTCTAGGAACAGACAATTAAGAAAGTCCAGACTCCAGTCTCCTAGTGTTGCACTGTAGTGCTCCACTCCTTCTGTTCCTCAAGCTGAAGTAGGTCTCAGGTGATACCATGGTTGATAAGTACAATGCCATGGAGGAGAAGCTGGTGGAGGACAGCAACACCAAGGAGATCGACCTAATCAACCGGGACCCCAAACAGATAAATGAAGATGTTGTCAGGGTAGGTGGTACCTCTGAATGCTAGTGAGGGGCCGGTATGCTTTAAGAGCATGCATGCTGTAGGACTGTAAGGAGTGGCATTTTGGAAACTTCAGACCTGCATCCAATATAGTTCTGCAGTAGCAGTTTCTCAAAATAGCCAGCAGCCTCCCCTCCTACAACAGCAGGACTTTCTGAGGTTATTTCTAGGAGGGAAATGCGTGTAACAAACAGTGGGTTTAGTTGCTGTTATTGGTCCTAAAAAGCAGTTTACACAGTATATACATGTACTGTATACGTTTCTTTTTATAACATAATTCTGTATGGCTAATGCTATTGAAGGATTTTCCCATTTTCAATGGCTGAGCAGTCTGTATATAATAAGGGAAACACTGAAAGAATTAATATCTGAAAAGGAAATTATTTTAGCTTTCCCTCTATTCCGTCAAATTGCCATGTTTTATCTGTGTTGTACAAGCCATTAACATAACAGCATCATACAATCACAGGCCACTTTATTACGTATACCCTGCTAGTACCCAGCTGGACCCCCTCTTGCCCTCAGAATTGCTTTAATTCATCGTGGCATAGATTCAACAAGACGGCTTATACATTCGTCACAGACTTTGGTTCATGTTGACATGATAGTGTCACACAGCTGCTGCAGAATTGACAGCTGCACCTTCACGCGAATCTCCCATCCCACAGGGACTGTAAACTTATGGTCATGTTCAAGAAAGCAGTGTGAGATGTTATGAGCTTAGAGTCATGGCATGTTATCCTGCAGAAAGTGGATATGGTCAGCAGCAATACTCAGGTAGGCTGTTGCATTTAAACAACGCTCAACTGAAAGTAAGGGGCTTAAAGTGTGCCATGAAAATATCCCCTACACCATTACAGTACCACCACCAGAATGACTGCCAAATGCAAGATTCAGACACTACCATCTGAATGTCACAATAGAAATAGAGACACATTTAATCAGACAACGTTTTTCCAATCATCCATCGTCCAATTTTGGTGAGCCCATGCCCACTGTAGCCTGAGTTTCCTATTCTTAGCTGACCGGAGTGGCACCTGGTGTGCTCTTCTGCTGCTGTAGCCCATCTGCTTCAAGGGTAAAGGTGTGTTGTGCATTCAGAGATGCTCTTCTAGATACCCTGGTTGTAACGAGTGCTTATGTGGTTATTTTAGTTGTTGTCTTTCTATCAGCTTGAACCAGTTTGGCCATTCTTCTGACCTCTACTATTAACATGGCATTTTCACCCAAGGAACCAAGGCTCACTGGATATTATTTCTTATTCAGCCCATTCTTGGTTAACCGTAAAGATGGCTGTGTGTGAAAATTCCAGTAGATCAGCAGTATCTGAAATACTCATACCAGCCTGTTTGGCACCAATGACCATGCCAGGTTCAAAGCCACTTAAATCATCTTTCTTCCCAGTCCTGGTGTTTGATGTGAACATTAACTGAAGCTCCTGACCTGTATCTGCGTGATTTTATACATTGTGCTGCTGACATGTGATTGGCTG
This sequence comes from Mormyrops attenuatus, assembly GCA_026777985.1. NCBI lineage: Eukaryota > Metazoa > Chordata > Actinopteri > Osteoglossiformes > Mormyridae > Mormyrops > Mormyrops attenuatus. The sequence goes on from JAODKC010000130.1 coordinate 10,124,744, forward strand.
ATATTTGCTTCAATGAGCAGTTGAATAGGTGTACCTAATTACGTGGCCAGTGAATGTATACTCAACCTTTATGTGGTATCATCACACATTACTGAGTTACCAGTCTAACCATTAGAGAGAACATTATTCATTTACTACTAAAATGATTGAAAGAGTTTTACTAATGTGCCAAAATAATAATGAAATGGAACATGACTGATTGACTAATATAATCATTAGAAAAAAAATCCATATTAATTGGTATAATCATCTATTAAAAACATAACTGATTTACCAGATGAATCTAGAGATTTAAGTTGGCATTTTTTGTGCAATTGGTATTGCAGCTGCTTACTGGACAGGGTGACAGGACGGCTTGTACATATACCCTCACACTATGGGCAACTTCCAGATGCGAATCAAAATAAATGCTTGTCATTGGACTTAGGAAACTCGCACAAGATGGAGAGAACATGCAAACTCCCTGTATACAAAGTGGAGGTGGGATTCAAACCTGTAATCCTAAAGACATAAGGTAACATTATCCTCCACCAGATCACACAGAGAGTGGACTCGGGTTCAAATCCATAATCCTAAAGGTGTAAAATGAGTGCCAGCCCCCAGACCGCACTCATAGCGGAGGCCGGATTCAAGCACGTAATCCTAAAGGCATAAGGCGACAGTGCCACTTACCGGCCCATAAAGAGCTGAAGTGGGATTCAAACCTGTAATCCTAAAGGTGACAGTGTCACCTATCGGGCCACAAAGAGCTGAAGAGGGATTCAAACCCGTAATCCTAAAGGCGCAAGGTGACAGTGTCACCGATCTGCCCACAAAGAGCTGAAGTGGGATTCAAACCCGTAATCCTAAAGGTATAAAGGCACGTGTCACCGATCAGCCCACAAAGAGCTGAAGTGGGGTTCAAACCCGTAATCCTAAAGGCGCAAGGTGACAGTGTCACCCAGCAGATCACCGCACCACATTTTTTGCCGATTTGAATTGTTCATCTGTTAGCGGTGAACTAGTTTCACACCAGCTTTTGACATTTTAGCAGTCAATTTACCCTCATATACTTTTCAAAAATGAGTATTTAGTTATAAAACTGCACCTCTGATGGACCTTATTTGTTTCCCAATTTGCCAAAACAGCAATCCATGCTGTTGAAGGATATTGTTTGGGGGGGGGGCGTACACAGTAACATCATACATAGGCCAGCAGCTGCACTATACATTCCCTAGAGTTCATGTCCTGCATCATACTGCCATCTACTGGGTCAAATTAGCAAGTAGTAGTATATTATTTTCCGTGAACATTGCATCCTTATCAGCGGTTAAGTCATTTCTAAGAGAAATGAGGGTCACTGAAGATTTGCCAAGAATATACTAAACTACTATACATCTTTACTAGTGTTCAGATATTAATTATTCAAATGGAAAACTGGCCATTATTAGAATCTGCTGTCATTCCCAAGGCGGTGATATGCACTTCTGTATGACATACGCACCTCTTTGCTGCCCAGGTGGAATTTGAGGATGTGATTGCTGAGCCAGACGGCAGCCACAGCCTGGATACTGTGTGGAAGGCCAGCTACACCACCTTCACCGTCTCCAAGTACTGGTGCTACCGGCTGCTCTCTGCCGTCTTCGGCATCCCCATGTCGCTGCTGTGGGGCTTCCTATTCGCCTGCATCTCCTTCTGCCACATCTGGGCTGTTGTGCCCTGCATTAAGAGCTACCTGATTGAGACACAGTGCCTCAGCCGTGTTTACGGACTCTGCATCCACACCTTCTGCGACCCGCTCTGTGGAGCTATGGGAAAGATCTTCAGCAGCATCAAAATGACTCTACGCAAGGAGGTGTAGAGCGTGCACGGTGGGCCTGGAACAGCCTTCCAGCAGCACCCCAGTACCTCTGTGTAAATGTACAGAAGAAATCTCAGGTCCAGGACCCTGACTGCTGACTGCTTTCACAGATTCATACATCCTACATGATTGATCCACTCTGATTTACCATTTAACAAGGTGCCACAGCACATTCTGTTTTCTGGGCAACCAATATACGCAATAATAATGCAACTCAAGAGCTCTGTCGGTGCATTTCTCAATTAAAATAAATGTTATCCCACCACTGTGCCTAGTCTAACAGAAAATATCATGTCTTCCTAAAGTTTACAGTAACCTTCAATCAGATCAGCAGACTCCCATGACCACAAGGTTCAGGCACCAGAAAATGAACAAACAATAACTGAACTGATCCTCTATATACTGAAATACCTTCATCTCTACCACCAAATGAGAACTACAGCCAATCCACTACATACAAAACAGAATCCATATTCAGAGAAGGCCTCATTAGTTGGGATACTATATTTTCCTGGTAGGGGAGACAATCACAAAGATGGTTCAGTCAGCAACCCTGACAGGAACAGTGTGGCTATGTAGGTTAGGGCTGTGCCCGTGATCAGAAGGCTGCTGGTTCAAATCCTGTGGCCGCCAGAGTGATACCAGCATTGGGTCCTTGACCAAGGCCCCTAGCGCCACCTGGGGCCGATGGCTGACCCTGCGCTTTGACCTCAAGCTTGCTTTCACCTGTATATGGAGAACACGGTAGGGTATGCAAACCCTAAACCGATTTCTCAAAGTATTTACCTCACACTCCCCATGTTGCACAACAGTGTACGGCTTTTGAGTGTGCTGTCAAAATACAACTTTAAAAGAATTTGCAAAAGCACAGCAGTTCTCTAAAAACCAAATGCCCCACTTCATTTCACTGTTACAAAGATATATTTCAGCTTTGTCTGTTCAAACTAATACTTTCAAACTTTGGACAGTAAAGCACTTGGACGCAGGCTGCGCCAGGCAGGTGTTACACTCCACTGGATTTAGCAGGTATAATGAAGAAAGCTGTCCTATCCATTTGTGCCTGATAATGTTCCACAAACATGCAAAGACTTCAATACCGTCTGACAGGTGTCACCTTTGGCGATGAGTTACAAGAACGTAAACTTGCGTAAAATATACGTAAAACAAAAAGCTTTAATGATATTACAGATTAAGAAACAGCTGGAATAACAGATTTGCCAGCTGTGCCTCCAAGGTTAATCGAAAAACATGAGTTTCTGTTGTGGCCCCCTCAGCACCAACGTGCCCGTTTATCCGAAGTGGAGAGCGGAGCCAGGTCTGCGTCCTGGGGGCTGGACGCCGTGCGCTTCCTGCTGGGAGTACTGTCCCGCGTCCTGGAAGAGCCACAGGTTCAGAGGGACAGAGAGTTTGCATTTATTTATGCATTAAAAGAAAAAGAGCAAGTGAGAGAACCTTTTTCTTAAACCCTGTTAAAAATGTGTCCCTTCTGAAAATAACTAAACAAATAAACCAAACAAAAACAAATTAAATAGGAAAGCTGTATATCTCCCATTTGAACAAAAGACATTAGGAGGAAAAAAAAGGAGCAAGATCTTTAATAAAAGTAATCTCTCTTTAGATAATAATCAATAAAATGTCACTATCAAGCTAAATACAGGGTTCTTGCAGGTTTCAGTAAGGTAAATTTAAGACCTTTTTAAGACCTTTTAAGACCATTATGAGCAAAATTTAAGACCAACATGATGCATTACTAGAAACACTTGAATCGGACGATTCAGTATTAAAACAGATAATCAAAATACTTAAAATGACAGAACTAAAAGTATTTTAAGTAAGTATTTGAAACTCACTCTACATTATCTAGCCTATTAATTATCGTATTGGAACCAACATGTTGAAAGCTGAATGCTGAATGTTAACTTAACTACATTGTTACCATCTCTTCCAAGAGACCCTGAGAAAATCGTGCATTAGACATTCTGCTTTCTCATGTAATGAAGAAAAAATGAAGTCTTAAGAGTGCCTTGTATTCTGAATGCCTTGATATTACACAGTATATGTTTTACTACCATGTCACTTGTGTGCTTGATCACTTTTTACTTTCAAAGAACTCCACACAACTTTTCAGGTGCAGGGTGACAGAAACCCAAAAATGTTACCACTGGGAATATGATCCGTGTCTGTGTTTCACTTGCTCATATTGGTCATTACAAACACTGTTCTGGGACTGAATAACAGATTTAGTGAAAGCAGAACCACAGCAAGTGATGACGTGATATGACAGTGATTATTTATTTTAAACTACTATAAGAATTGTCACAGAAAAAAACAACTTGAGATCAATAATAATCCTCTGTGGAGCCTTATAAAGACGTCTAAGGCTTCAGAAATACAGGCCTGAAAAGAGGCACCAAGTACTGCTCATGTTTAAGGAAGATGGAGAACTTGGAAGAACTTACTCAAGCTTTCTTTTGGGCTCGGGGCTGAAGACATCCGAAACTGAGCTGGAAATCAAACAAATCTTGTAAGTCATAGAGACCAAGGTAACACTGATGGGTTCAAAGCCCAATACATGTTCCCAGTAAGGGAGAAGATGTTCTGATGTCTCAGATGTTCACAGGTTAGAGCACATAGGACACAGTCACTGCTGAGACACCACACCAGGTGTCCCCGTGACAAGCTACTCAGACCCTTGCAGGCAAATTTTAATCCTTGTAGAGACGCCCGTTTGCACTGCTCACCACACAGCTATTTGAAGGGTTTGGGCTGCTGGCACCACAAAGAGCCATTTTTCTTAGTAATGCTACCTGCTGATGGAGATGCTGCTGAGAGCAGGACTGGGGGACCTGGGAGACCTGGGAAGGACCTCTGACATCACAGCAGCTTCTGCTGTCACCAATAAGCACGACCCCGAGTCATTCAGACACTCTGTATTCAGAGCTGGGGAAAAGAAAAACATATCAACCATTTCAATTAGAAAAAAGAATGTTGATACTATAAAACTTTTCACAGAATTTAACTACAGAATTGGTAAGCAAATTCTGGGAATTTTCAGTGCATTTACAGTTGTGAAACACACAAGAACTAAGTAATAAAAACACAAGAAGTGACCAATTAAAAAAAAAGATGCTCAAGACATTTGCAATTAACTCTTTATTGACCATGAATACAATTGCCTTGCTAACATTACTGACCACAAACACATGGCGAGAGGCTTGATGATGAAATTTAGAGTCTGTTCAGTCTGTGGAATTCAAGATTTAATTCTTTATTGCACCAAGAGGCAGCTGATGTCAGTGCATTATAAAATTCCCATGTTAAAATTTCCATGGAAACGTACCGAAAAATTTCTCTCTTTGCAACGCTACTGTTGAATGACACACAGACATTTCCACGAGTACCAAGACTCTGTTAAACCAGGTACCCGATGATCTTGAGATAAATGTTAGTAGTAGTTAAATAATGACTTTACAGGTGAATGCGTCCATACCCGGGGAATGCTCTCCTCTGGCTTCCTCTCCGTCCTGCGCCACCTCTTTTACCTTTGCTTTCTTGGATGATTTCCAGTGACCTTTGACCTGGGAAATCAGGCGGGAGAATTCAGCACTGTGCTGTTTACCTGTCAGACCAAAAGAAAAAGGCGAAAGTTAAAATCGAGCCAGTGAAAAACAAGCTCATATTAAACATTACATTTATAAAGGAGGAATGGGTTTTAAAAGTTATTTGCAACTATTTCCACATACTATTTAAATCAAGCCATATTTATAGCAGAAAGACAATTCTGCCATAAAGCTGCATGCCATTTTTACTGCAAAATATCTGTTATCTGGAACAGCTTTTTAGGCATTTTCAGTTTGGGAAGAAGCACCATATATACAGGCATAAAAGAACTGGAATATGCAAAGCAACTACAGGTAAACAGAAACCGCAAAATAACCTTTACTCACTGCTTAAAGCAAACTAATTCCATATTTGTGTCAACTCAAATGCTACCAACACATACACAGTAACTAACCCTATATACGTCAAATTAAGAAACCATGCATTTGCATTAAATGCATTTCTACATTTAAAAGCAATTTAATATGGATCCCCCCCCCATATTCCCATTTTTATTTCACAGAGCAAAGTGATGGTCTTTCAAATCCGACAAAAGGGTTCTCTGCTTGTTCCCAGACATACAGGCATCTATTTTCCTTTCCTCAGGGAGCTCTGCTGACACTAGCAAATAGGTTCAGCAAATGGCAGTGACCGCCCGAATCGATATTATCAATTTGTGTTTGGCGATTCGATATGTATCTCAATTTTTAAACAGATTTTTCTGAAGAGCATTTCAGGTCTACATGTAAAGTTAAGAGCTCTAACAGTACACATATTCGAGTGCCTTGTGGTTACAGCATTTTCAGTTTGAAACGTGCAATGAAACGAAATCACACATTTGACACGGGTGAAACCTAAATTCACAAGCAGATGTTGAACATGGAAAACATTACGCAAAGTGTCACTACTAGGTTACAGCTAGTGCTGGAGAGCTCAAAGACACTCCCACATGACTTAAATCAGACGTTCGGGAACATTTTGGCTTCCCAATAAAATATGCCAACACCAACGGGAGAGTATTTGATAAAACCAAGAATATCTGTTGGTTCTGTTATACCATTATATATATTCTGTTATACTCTGGTATTTTTGGAGAAACACATCCAATGTACTAACTCATGTTAGACAACAACATCTGAGTGTGTGCTTTGGTCAGGAAATTCAAACCGGGCTATTAAAAAAAACAAAAACAAACAAATGCTAAGTTCACGCTTAATGATTTTAGCCCCGATTTTCCGTTTTGACAAATAAAAAGATTAGATAGATCCCAGATAAGAGGGAAATCGGTGTTGCTTGGCTCTGGCAAATTGGCGCTTGATTGCTATTAGTCCGAAGATGCGACTGGACAGAGTCGTGAAAGCATTGCAGATGCCCATCAGATATCTAGCAGGCTAAATATCTGAATATCTGGACATGTCAGTGACTCCAAATTCTGTAGCTGTGAAAAGTGTTGTGACTGGTAAGGAGTGCAATGATGGGCTACAGGCAATGACACAGTGTGAGGTGAAACACAAAGATTTTAAGAAAAGGTACAAATAATTTACATTGTTTCGAAACTGTGATGAAGAGGTATATTCAATGGAATTTTATATTTCACACACTCGCGGTTAGTTGTGGCTTTAAATTGAGATGGTGCAGGAAAAGAGATAGCGCTGTGCCGAACTTTTACATGTCAGTTCCTTAGATAAGAAGTACCAAATGTGAACAACAATCAGTAACCCATGTTCAAACTGATATTTAGAAATCAATTTAACCGTCATGGCGATATTAAAATCGCCACATTGAAGAATCGTAATTCAGAACACAATCAATTTCAAACATTCACTGCTCTTAAAATTCAAGGTCAACACTGCATCTTCTGGGCTTTTAACTTACGGTAATTTGCATGTATTTCTTCTATTTCTTCTTCAGTTTGAGTTTTTGAAAAAACCATTGCCTAGAAAGGAAGTTAATAAAAGATCATGTTTATAAAAGTGTTTTTTTAATCATCTCTGCCAATTGAGTAATTGTAAATTCATAAACTACAGAATTCAAAAATGACACTCAGATCTGCAAGTACTATTTATGAACATACAGGCGGATGCTTCAGTTCCGGTTGATTCCTGAGCTTCTCATTCCTCTCTACTTCCTTTGCTATGTCTTCCACTGTTGATGGATAACAAAACAGGTTAGTGTAAAAGCAGCTGTGTACCTCCTCTGAGTACAGAAAAATCTCTTCTTAGTATAGTAGTTCCCCAATGCCCAGCAGATACTCGTACTGCATGCAGTCTTTGGCATCTACACCCATCAGTGTTAAGCTAAGTGCTTGGCGTCTCTAGCAGGGATTTCTCCCTCCTCTCTTGCCTTTGGCCACTCAGGAAGCAGATTAGAGAGCCCCAAAATGCCCGCCTTCCTGCAGGCAGCGCAGCATCGCCACATCTGACAAAGCGTGCCAAGGAAAGGCATCAGCAGTGGCGTCATTGGCCACATCGATATACGATTCTACATTTTACATGGAGGGAATCTTAAAAAGCCGGCAGTGTTAAAAATGCATGTTTGTAATGTCAAAGATGACGGTTTGATTTTAGGAAAGACTTGCATGTTTTGTACAGGAATAGTTTCCAAAGAGACATGGGTCATGGAGACATGGTACAAGTTTGTTTTATAAATATACCCAGGACAGTACTTGCATACAACGGAGAATGCAAATTATATATTTAATTTCTGGGACTGCAGAATGAAAGTTGTCGTGTGAATTATACTTTTTTTTTTGTTTTTTTTTTAAATTCCTGTTGAGATACGGTGCCTTTTCTACACCAGAGCTAGCAAAAAAAAAAAAAAAAAAAAAGGATAAATCAGTGTTTGCATCTGACCTTTATATTATTACAGCTACACAGCTTTCCCTTTCAGACATGGGCACACACTTAGTCTACACTTAAACCAAGTGAAGTCTACACTAAACTACCCCAAAAAAATGCCTGATTAATAAACCCAACATTTGATTTTTGGAATGTGTCTCAGTTTTTCTACAGCTTGATGCAGGAAAAGCAGATCTGAACAAAAAAAAACACTAGATGAAATGATAATGGCAAATGTTTAATGGAAAGTTATCAAAATGAATGAGGCACACTGGTCTGCTTGCAGCATGGTGATACTGGCCGTTACCTGACTGTGGGCTCAGGGAGTCACACTGGGAGTTGTATATGTGCACAAACTCCCGGTGCCTCTGCTCCAGCTGCATCCGGGAGCCCTGGGTAGAGAGCTGCAGCTCTCGCAGATTCTTCTTCAGCTTCTGATTGGACAACAGGTGATACACTAACTTAGGCAACGGCTTCCTCTTGACGACGGAACTGAAAAATATACCACATCATTAACTGGGACATCTATTTGCATTCTTACCTGACCCATTTCTATACTTTTTATCATCGTGGTTGCCAAATACTTCCGCTATTCAGTCAAAACAAATGCATTATTCTTCATATTCATTTATTCGTTTTAAACCATTCATGCACCACTTTGCATTAGGATAAGTGAATACATAGCCATTTGAGGGGCACATGCAAGCAAGTTTTTCAACAATACAGAATGTTAACTCCTTGGTCAAGGCAGTCCAAAATTGTTGCTTTAACCAATAACACAAAACATGCAGCTCTGAAGGGATCCATAACCACAGAGGTCTACATATTTCTCATGTGTGACCTTAGCCAGCCACTAAAACAGCAACTTGCTTGTTTAAAATCTTTAGTTTGCAAGTTTACTGGAATTTGTACCATGCACAATCAGTAGAACGTTTTAAAAGGTTGTGACAGGAAGGTCATACAGAGGGCGGTGAATTCTGGCCAGATGATTACAGGTACTGAACTATCCCTCACTGACCAGCTGTACCTTAACTGATGCCGTACTAAGATTCAACCTATCATTCAGGACCACCCCCAGCCACAGACCTCCTGCAGTTCAGTAGGAGGTTTTGAAGCATCAGAACACTGATAACCAGATTCAAGAACTTGTATAATTTTTCTGTGAAGTGCTAATATGATCCAACGCATACTTATTGAGTTATCAAGTTCAAAAGACACTCTTCCAGAATGTCATCCCTACAATGTGCCTGCAAATTTTGAGAAAAATCCATGCAATTCTTTTTAGAGTTTCTGTGTTCATAAGAGCAAGTATCTTCTACAGCTTCTGTTTCCTTCCTTTGCCGACACACAGCACTGCTGCTATATTTTGGGACAATTTGTCTGAAAATGAAACCTTAGGCATAGATCTTCATCCATATAATGTTTCTGTGAAGCAGTAATAAGATCCATCAAATAGTTTTTGACTTATCACATTCACAAGTTCAAATGCTGTCTGCTTTCACCCTTCCCTTTAATGCCACTAAAGGGTGTTGCTTCAATTTTAGGACGATTTGTCTCACAATTTAATCAGTTGCAGTGCAGCAGCAATACAAGGGCTCTGCAAAGATTCAAACAAATCCATCAGATAGTTTTTGAGCTATTGTCTTAAGCAAAACATCCGTGGCGGTGACCATATATTTCCAGTATTTCCCAGAGTCCAAAAAATACAATAAACCGTACCTTCTCAAGCTCTCCTTCTTCTCATCTCTTGCCAGACAGCTGTCCAAGTGTTTATTAATATACTGTTCTGGAACGCCCACGTTACACACTGGACACTCAACTAAAAAACACACAAGTTTGTTTTATTTACTTGTCAGGTTCTATTTTGTCCAATTCAGCTTGTTTTACTGCTGGTAACAATAAATATACGAGGAAACAGCAACATAAATCAGCTTGATAAACACTTCTATAAATTGCAATATAAAGCATTTGCAATTTAAACTCAAATGACGTAGCGAAAATCAATATTATAGCCCTACTGCCATAAAAAAAACCTTGAAAATGTTTTGGCAAGAATATGGCAATTAATTTGAACTATTATGCTAACTAGCCGAGGCTGCTGCTCTGACAACATTTCTACCAAGCACAAATCCAGAGGGAAATGTCACCTTTGACCGCAGGATTCTGGTTAGGGGAGGCAGAACTTGAGGGAAAGGCTGAGCTTGACACAGGTCCTCCAACAGAGACCTCCACCTGCTCCTCCTTCACACTCACAACCAGTGCTGCAGTGTTCTGCTGCCCCTGCCTGCTGTCCTTTTGGACTTTGGGTGTTCTTGATTGTTCTGTGCTGGTGGGAGATCTTTTTTGGAAAAAGTGGTTCAGAATGGTGCCGCCCACCGTCGGGAGCCCTGGCTTCATGGCATTCCGTCTCACAGAAGAGACGGGGGTCTTCGGGGAAATAGGTGGGGATTCAAAAGTCGTCTGCGTCAATTTATGCCTAGGTTTAACAGAAGATAAAAAGCAGACAGATGTGTAAATGTCACATTTAATAAACACAACCAAAGTGCAGTATTACTTAAAATCATTTATGAGCAGCAATTTAAAAAAATAATCCTATTGATGCACATTAGGACTTATGCAATATCTTCCACAAACCAAGTCTAAGCAGGTGCCAGGATCAGAAATTCATCACTTCCATCATGTCAAACCACACTTGGCTGACTAAAGGAAAAAAAAATTCCAAAAGAGGAAATCCCACAAAAAAATCAAGAGCCTAAAACATAAAAATCTTAAAATTATATAGACTATACCCAAGTTTTCCACTATAATGATTTAATATATGTAAATGTATAAAGCAATGCTCATTAAGTATCATTATGACACAGGAAGAGAACACAGCGTGTCATTTAAAAAGTCTGCTCCGGTTGACCCGAGTTGATCACGTTAAATCACCCTTCCTGCGCCAACAACTAACCATATGATCCTGCCTGATCTAACTACAGCAAATGACTATTCCTGATAAAAATGTGGGAAGAGATCTGTTAAGTTTCATTATGGGAGCAGCTGTTAAACTGTTTTAATGCTCTTTTCCACAAACCAATGTATTAAGCATGTAGAACAAGTGGCTTCTTAGCACTAACTGCACAGCATTAATCATTTTAATATTTACCCGTTAAATTACACTGAACATTTGAACAATTTGCCTACTGTAACCTAACTATCTATCTTCCTTAAATATTTATATGGTTAAAAAGCTACAGAAAACCTGGACTCGGGAAGCAAAGGACACCCTGGACAGGACACCAATCCATAACAGGGTACATGCTGTCATGCACAATGGGAAATTCATTGGTTAGGTGAATTGGTAATAACTCAACCTAGAACTTTTTTTCCCAGAACCAGGAAATTTTGGCAGGATCTTGGCCCAATTGCAGATCCTCGGAGGCACTTGACACCCCTGCTATATGTTATGTTACTGGCCAAATCAGTAGACAAACATGCATAGATCTGACCCATTCCATGGCACTTGAAATGTTCTTTAGAAGGAAGGACCTAAATCATCAGAATCTATGCATACAGAGATAAAAGAAACCCAAAGTGAGAGAAGATCCAGTTTGTGCTCTACCTTGCATCTTTGAAACTTTTGACCAGATCATCCAGAATACGATTGTTCCTCAGATCTGACTCTGTTGTGCTCTATAAGACAAACAGGTCATAATTAGCATTTCCCCCAAAAATAAAAAATATGGGACGGAGAGAGGTACTTTAGTCCCTAAAGAAAATTTAGTTTTGCACAAAAAAGGAACAGGGGCCGCCTTTCCAAGGTGTTATACAGACTATTAAAGAGACATATTAGTAACCCTTTCGGTAAAATACAAACTTACTGCAATCTTTTGGTTGCTGGTTCATTTTTCTTGCATCTGTAAACAAACTGCACCAATCTCAGAGAGTGTCGTAATTTATTAGCTAGATAGGTGATCTTACTTGAAGGTAAACCTACTTAAAAGCCATTGCATAGAGTAATATCCCACAATAATAGGCAAGTCAGTTTCATTAAGTACTGGAAGGAAGAAAGATCTTTCTGCTGCTGAAAAGCATGAAAAAATGTAATGTCTTGCAACAGGTATGAAACAGACAAAGTCTGAGATCAACAAAAGTACAAAAATTTGTGAGCGATTTGGAGTCCAAAGTAAATCAGATTAAGGGCCATTATGGGAATTTTCAGTCAGAAAAATTAATCGCATCAAAAAGGAACGCTGTAAAAAAAAATAAAAAATCCACTATTAAGTGGCAAAGACATCTTTGAAACTGCTGGTGTCCCAGAAATTCCCAAGAACACCCCAATGCAGGATCCTCCAGAGTAGGGGGCTCCAACTCTGGTCCTGGAGAGCTACTGTCCAGTAGCTTCTCTCTCATACCTGGCATTTGATGAGCCACACTTGCTCTCAAATAAATACCAGGAACAGGTGTGGCTCATCAGAAGCCAGGTAGAATAGCAAACCTACTGGACAGTAGCTCTCCAGGACCGGAGCTGGAGACCCCTGGCCCCTACCTCAACCCTACTGAGAGCTTATGGGATTTCCTTTTCAAAATACTCGATAAGGTAGGATGGCAGTACGCCCCAGAACAGCAGCTGTGGGAGGCAGTCTCTTCATAAAAATTTGTATCTCTTATTAACAGAGGGACATAAACTATACATGCACTCACATGCTTAAAATAGACATCTGTTTATTAATTGAACGAACATTATTAAATCTTAATCTTGAGACCTAGTTATACATTAAAGTGTAAACCTTTCCTTTAATTTACCTTAACTTTATAAATAAAAATAGCAAAACACTAAAAAAATACCAAAATAAAAACTCAGTAGTGTTTGTTCAAGAGAATGACACAATGCTCATTAAAAACATCATAAACAGATTATCAATAAATGGATGCTTGATGCAAGTATACTTACAGAATTACACACAGGACACTGCAGCTTGTATGAGAGGAACTTCCTTATGCACAGGGAACAAACTGACACCAAGTCAAAACACAGTTTAAAAACAATTAGTGACTGAATGCAAACTGCAGTTTACAACCGGTTTACTTCAAACTTTAAAAAAAATCTCAAGTATAGCTAGAGTACAATTTCCATCTCAAATATTTATAAAGTAACTAGCTAGTTGGTAATTTTGTTTCTCAATCACAAGAAATAGGAGCACAGAGTATTTAGTACCATGACTTACAGTTATGAGAGCACTTGGTCATCATAGCAATATTCGTATAGTCAAAACATATGGGACAGCGGAGTAGGGCATCGACGTTCTGGAAGGGCAAAGGCAGGTCAGAACAGCAACGCAGCACCAAAAAAGAAAGTCACAATAAAACGAATCATTTTACTATTATTCATCACAGTAATATTCATGTAGTCAAAACAGATGGGACAAGTGGAGTAGGACATCGACGAGCTGGAACGGCAAAACCGGATTAAAACATCAGATGAGTGGAATACAACAGAGCACCAAAAATAACCACAAAAAAAAAGAATCACAACTAACCAAACTGACAATACGCATGTCGTAGCTGAATTACCATCGTCCAGAACCTCAAACATAACCCAGCTACTAGCATAGCAACGCAAAATCAGATGACAATTTAAACACTTCACACATAAAAGCTAGCTGAACACTTTTGTCAGACTTACTTTAAGGCACGCGAGGTTTGTGGGTGAATCGGGTTCAGGGAACACCGACATTGTGCAACACGAAAAGACTGCAGGGCTTTTTCTCAATTCAACAAACCCGCGCGCGACTGCTCCCTGATTTGTAGCGCGCAACAGTACGCCGTCGTGCGCATGCGCACATCATTATGTTTTACGACGCTACCCGATTTGCAGCAAGCGCACGTCATATATTGCACGTCATCGCGTCATGTTTTCATTAGGGATGTTTTTTTCCAAAAGTTATTTTATATTAATAAAGATAAGAGAAGCACAAGGAACATATATTCCATATAAAAACCTTAAACCTGTTAGGAGTACACAGAAAGAAGTATCAGAGAAAAGAACAGGACAAGCGGTCATAAAAAATGGATGGATAGATGGATGAAATTCTCTTATGATCTTATATGTCTTTTGTGCTTTCTTGTTTTTGGACATTTGTACAGCATCTATATATTGTTTGAATTATTCAGTATCTTGTCCTTCAGTCCCACAAAAAGTACAGGTGTTTAAAATATAGCATCTCAGTTTCATCTTTTAAAAATCTTTTTCACTGAGTAAATTCTGTGTAACACTTTATATCAGGGGTCACCAACATGGTGCACACCATGCCACCCCATTATTTCTTGTTTTGTTTTGCTGAAATACATACCTTTGTTTGTGAATCACAGCATGGATCGTCCTTCCCTGTGTCATGCCCTGCCACAACACCCATGTTTAAACCATGAATGATTTTAAAAATCATTTGTTTTTAGATAATATATCCTTGGCATTCCAAATAAGATACTTTGTATACTAAATTGCATGCTTAAAGTGCCTGTTTGAGCAGGAATTGAGTGCTTCCAACCATGCAAAATAAGTGACTAGAAAAGATGTTCCATCTCTCTTTATTTTGCAGGAAAATTTTAAAAGTGTAGCTAAGTGTTTAAAAATCGAAGACCTCAAATTCCCCATTTTCTGTAGTATTACCAATAGCTTCCTTTTTTAAATAGTGAGGCATATTCTTCCAAATAAATTTGTATCCTTAATCCTTATTTAATTCCTTAATCACATTTGCATGGCTAATGCCATTGAATCCGCACAGTTTTGTTCTTGCCTTCTCACTGAGTGTCTAAAATCTCCTCCCTCTCCCATGTGCTACACATAAGGGGGGAATTCCTCCGTTGTAAGAAATGAATTTCAAGCCCCGAATGCATGTTTTCTATGGACTTCTGTAGCATAAAGATTTAGGGAATTATTACTTTAAAAAGTAACAGTGGCAGGCAACTATATTTCACACTATTATGGTTAAACTTTGCAATTAATCTACGGTGCGTCACGATGTCAGTTGCTGGGTCCAAGGGATGAGAGATGCTGGTCGGTATAGGAGCTCCAGGCAGAGAGAGCAGGGCAGGTGTCCCTGGCAGCCTGTCCTGGAGACTTGGGAGACCTTGCCACCACCCCTATCCATGCAACCGTAGCTGTAGGACGGGAGCAGGGACCCACAGCTGTAGTCCAGGAATGGTGGCCACAAGCGAGGTAGCTGGGGCATCGGGCACAGGCGAGACGGCCTGAGTGATGGGCACAGGTGATGGCAGCTGTGAAGCGGAACATGGGCAAGGTGGCCATGAGACAGAGCCCGAGCAAGGCTGCCATGGAGAGGGCTCCCGAAGCCACACCTGGGAAGAAGACAGCTGAGGGTGAGCCCTTACCAGGCATCTGGCGAGGTGGGTGCCACCGAGACAGCAGGAGGCGAGGCAGAGGGTGCCGGCAAGACTGCAGGAGGTGAGACAGGAGGCAATGGTGAGACAGCAGGAGGTGAGACAAGGGACAACAGAAAGACCCTAGGCAAGGAGTGGCTCGGCAAGACAGCAGGATGCAGAGAGGGTGCAAACAAGAAGGCAGCAAGCAGAGAGGGAGCCAACGAGACCTCAGGGGGAGAGGACGTTGACAAAAGGACACCAGGAGACAAGAAGGGTTCCTATACTATTCTTTACGGTAGGAGACCGTGGCGAGAGTGCAGGCATGGACGGTTCCAGCGAGACTAGGGGTGTAACGAGATCTCGCGATATTACAACATGACGAGATTTCTTGTCGGAATGAAAAGCGGTCTCGCAAAGGCGCTGCAAATCAGCTGCTGTAAGCATGTCGGCGTCTGGCGAAATTACCATAGTAGATGCCCCAGACACTTTTAAGTCTTTTGTGTGGCAGCATTTTGGGTACACGGCGAAAGGGTGACAGACAAAACACGAATCGTCTGTAAGCATTGTAGGAAAATAATGCCGCACACAGCGGCTAACGCTACTACCATGCAAAGCCATTTCCAGCACCATCATAGCTCTTTAATTAAATCCACTGCACCGGTGAAGAAAACATTAAAAAAAGTTTTATGTTTGTTTTTCATATTGTTTTATTTATATTCTATTTTATGTTCAACTGAGAAGTCAAATAGGAGAGAAACCTGTCATTTGAGTTTGTGGTGAAATATTTTATGGTGCTAGATATTTGTTCTGTTCTTTACTGCATATGATGATGGTGATTATTTAACACATTTCACCATACATCTGCATTATTTAGCATTTTTTGTCTTTCAATTTGATCAAATAAAAGGCTGCTTTCCAGTAATATATTTCCTCTGAAGTTTTCCTTAAAATATTGTTAAAATATCGTCTTGTCTCGTTCTCGTGAACCCAATATCGTGTCTTGTCTCATCTCGTGGGCTGAGTATATAGTTACACGCCTAAGCGAGACTGCAGGAAATGCCGACTGGACCTCAGGAGGCACCGGCAGGACACTAGGGGGTGCCAGGCAGACAATGGAGCCTCCAAGAAAACAGGCCTCAAATGGGCAACCAAGGAACCAGGGTCTGTCCAGATTGCTGGGGAGTCCGGTCTAGGGTTGTCCATGACCCATAGAACATTAAGCAGCCAGCTACCTGGGTAGCCACGGCCGGGAGGCTGACACAGTTGCTGGAGTTCAGAAGCCGGCGGGGTAGCCAGGAGTTCAGTGGGCTGGGGGGGGAAGAGGATGGGCTCTGATGGGATGGCCAGAGACGAGGTGGGCATCGATGGGGTGGTAGGAGACAAAGTGGGTGCCGACGGGAGAGCAGGAGACAGAGCACAACGGCATGAACAGGAACAGGAGACATTTGAGCCGGAGAGGTGGGCTCACCTGAGCCGGACGCGGATGACGCGTCCCCTTTGGAGTTGGGCTTGGAAGACCGGATTGCTGTAGGATGGCAGAGGGCATGACAGTGAGCTCTGGTCTCAGCAAGCTAATGGGCTGAGCTGTGCTGAGCTGAGGGGAGCTGGTGGGCGGAGTTGCGGGGCCACAGTGAGCTGAGAAGCGGCACATAGCAGGAGCACAGTGGGCTGAGAAGTGGACTTTAGTCAAAGGAGGCCGGCAGATAGGTCAGTCGCTGCCTGGGGATCGGCGGTGGACAGGTGGGACACTGCCTGCGGATCGGCGGCGGACAGGTGGGACACTGCCTGGGGATCGGCGGCGGACAGATTGGGACACTGCCTGGGGATCAGCGGCGGACAGGTGGGACACTGCCTGGGGATCGGCGGCGGACAGATTGGGACACTGCCTGGGGATCGGCGGCGGACAGGCGGGACACTGCCTGGGGATCGGCGGCGGACAGGCGGGACACTGCCTGGGGATCAGCGGCGGACAGGTGGGACACTGCCTGGGGACTGGCGGCGGACAGATTGGGACACGGCGGATAGATTGGGGTTTGTTTTTATTTTTTTCATGAAGAGAAGGTTTACATGCATGTTCTGGCTGACGGATTGGCACCAGCACATTCGGGTGATGTCTTGTTAAATGGTTACGTAGATTTGTCTTGTTAATTATATAATTTAACACCTTAACCTTTGAGTACATGTGACTTTCAAGAAACACTATTACATGCCTATATAAATTTCAAGCCACAAATAACTATAACTGTACAAACGTTTACTGAATACCTTTTCCCTGAATACTAAGAACAGTTTCTGGACAAATGTAACTTTTAACATCATTTAAAAATCATTTTAACATTACAAAAATATAAATCTTTATATCTGGGGCAGAATGGTGATGCAGTGCTTAGCACTGTTGCCTCACACCTCTGGGACCTGACTCCATATATGTAGAGGTTACATGTTCTCCCTGTGTCGTCGTGGGGTTTTCTTCGGGTTCCCCAGTTTCCCCCAACAGTCCAAAAACATGCTGATGTTAATTGGAGTTACCAAATTGCCCCTAGGTGTGCCTGTATGAGTGAATGGTGTGTAAGTGTGCCCTGTGATGGATTGGGGCCCCATCCTGGGTTGTTCCTCACCTTGTGCCCATAGCGTCCAGGATAGGTTCTGGACCCCCTGCGACCCTGAATAGGACAAGCGGTTACAGAACGTGGATTGATGAAAACTTTATATCCATTAATTTTATTTTTAAAAGTGGCAAAGGGAAACTTCACTTCTATTTGTGATTTTTAATGGGTCATATATTTTCAAAGGACCATATTTCAGTATGGTCATGGTATTTAAGTAGCCTCTGTTGCCAAGTCAGATGTCATTAATCGAGATTTAAATACAAAACTGTTTTCTTAAAAACACTGGAACTTCAGCAGAAAAGAAATGTTCCTATGGGAAAGGACTGTTGACCTCTACAATAATGACATAGAGAGTTTGGTATTTTTATACAAATTGTTTATTGTTGGTATTTATTTCAAAGGATTTCAAAAATTCCCTGCTATTTTAAAGTGTAATTAAATATATGTTAATTTACAATTGGTGTCTATTGAATGTATTAATTTACTGAAGCTTTAAACAAATCAGCATGTATGTGGGGGGATTGGGGGAGGGTGACAATATTATTTTATTTTATTTATTTATTTTATTTGTAACGCACTTTACGTTTAAAATAAATCTCAGCCACAAAATAAGTCATCCTAAAAAGTGAATAAACACCTATTAAAACAACAATTAAAACAAGCCAGTAGATCAATAAATAAGAAACCTGTAGCCTGCAAAATTAATTAAAATCCATAAGTTCTGTTAAAAAGAAATGTCCTAAGTCATTTTCAATAGTCTGTAGTGCCCTCAAATGGTCTGGGAGGGTGTTCCACAGTCGAGGGGCGGCAGAACAGAAGGCCCGATCACCCATGGTGACATGAATCCGCCGCTTGGTGGCGGTATTGTTCCAAATTTGCCGCGAAAAGTAAGGAAGTGATGGAAGAGCGAGAAGTCGGATCGTTGTCAATAACTTGAATCTTGATGTTTCAGGATGAGAAGAGGTACGTAAATCCCGTTTCGCGGCAAGTGAATTTCACGAAAACGACTGGTAGATATTGAGAGGTGCTGGTACTCTGTAAAACCCAAGAGCTGAGGGTACTCTGTCCCGCTGAGAACCGGCCCACTTCAAAGCACTGGGGCAGTTTGTTGTGCCAAACTGCATCATATTCGCATAGGCAGCTTCCAGAACACCCGTGAAATATTCTCGTTGACAAAATGCCTGAAGTATACAAGCAAATCTTCACAAATAGATTACAAGTTAGTGTCTTAGTATGACGTCCGTGCTTTGCTGCGAGGTGCGGTGAGTTATTTACTCTCAAGTTTGCGTGTTATACAGTCGCGGTCATTACATATTTACATCTAATGCAATGCAGTCGTCTCGTAGTGACAGAGCAGATTATATTTTATTTAAAGCAAACGTTTCAGTGCTTTTCCTTGGAAACGCTGTCAAACTGGTTGAAATGCCCACACCCAGATCCACTATGCTTTTTATAGTTTGCTTTGGTCGCGGAAGGAGTTTTGTAAGGGCTTTGTGGTGATTGTAGTTTTGAGAAACGCACCGCTGTCTGACGTGCAGAAAGCTTCCAGAAGCAGCTGCTGAGGGACTCCTGGTTTCTCAGAGTAGACCGCAGAATAGACTCCAGGCTCTTGGATAAACTCATCCTGGAGCTCAGCCAGAGCTCCCCGCAGATACTCACATCCGCAGAGGCCTATAAAGTAAGTCCACTCCCATCCTTCTGAAATACACTTAAATCTTATACTTCATCTTTTCCCACTACCTGTGGACCTCAGACTAACTAAATGTAAATTATTTAATTTCTCATATTTGGCAAGCAAGCTGGACAGATTGTTGTAAGAGGCTCCATTTGAAGGCTTGTGCGTGTGTTCCAGTCGTGCTGGTGAAGTATATTTAGTTGTCTGCGGAAGTGTGTAAGCCCCACCTCCCCAGGCATATTTCACTCTGCTTACTCCAGTTATGGAACCTGGATGTTCCCACCTGTTTGCGAATGGCTGAGCTCCAGACATACCTGCTCGGGAAGGGGGAGGAGGCCTGTCACCAGCTGTACCGGCTGCTCCACCTGCATGCGGAGGATGTGTACTTCAGCCTGCCCACACGGACCGCTCACCCTGGTCAGAACAACACTCAAAGCTTGAGCTATTCTAAGTTGTTCTTAATTGTTTCTACTGACACTGTAATTGTTTTTTTGAGAAAATACTCCTAAAATTTAATGATATTATTTCTCATTCTGTTCCCACTGTAGGAAACACAGAGCAAGCTCACAAATCCCCAAAGGAACGATTTGCACTTAACAACAGGGGTGAGTGAAACCTTCTGACGGCTGATAAATTGGGGTTTCCTAAAGGAATTTTATCCCATGCTCACATTCCTACCCATACTCAGACTAGCCTACACAGTCATACAGATCTGTGGTGACCCCCTTCTGTTACCGCATAGGTCCTTGGTTTTTCTTCAGCTGCTTTGGTGTTGCTGTAGGGGGCGCTCTATTGTATTACTACAGTGGTAAGTTTGATCAGTACAGGATTCATCAGTCACCAGTATGTGTCTGAAATGGGCTGTAGGTGAATTACACGTATTATTCATGTAATCAGCTGACACTTTTTACCCTGAAGGACATGGCATCTCTCTGTCTTTTCAGATGGTGCCCTGTGGCATGGTGCCAGGGCGGTGTTGGCATATGCAGCTCTGGGCTTGAGCAGACCAGCCACCTCGCTGTTACTGTTATATACAGAAAAAATGGGCAAAAATCGTTAGGACAAGCAAGGGGTCCATCCGTCCATGTTCTGGTCACTTCTAGTCAGGGAGGCCTGTCAAAATCAAAAGGCAATCAAAAGTGAGGTAGTGGTGGAAAATATTTTTTATAAATGTATTTAAATATTCAGTTATGTGTCAGTATATTGTTACATTTATTCATATGCCAAAGATCTTTAAATCATACTGTATTAAACTTTTTTTTTGTTTGCTCATGTATAAAGTCACAGAGGATTCATTGTTACAGCCTTTAAGAATGAACAGAGCGGATTTCTACTTTTAATGACAGGGGACATTAAAATGGATGTATTATTTATATAAATATGTATATATACATTTTTGATCAGCCATTTTTTTTTCTTTCTTGAAGATTGGATAGTGTACATCAGGGATTTATTGCCTGTGTTTTTAAAAGCTGAAGTCATGTTTTAGAGAATTAGCTGTTGCAGAGAATGCACTGTGCCTAACAGGAACTCTATGCCAATTGCATTCCAATAAATCAAAGAATGAATTACTTCAGTATGGATGGGCATTAATTAGTATACGGTGCAGGCTTCAAGGGTGAGGATTAGACACCTAAAAATACACCCATTTGCTGCTGTAGCAGTGGAAGAACTGTTTTCATTAGCATGTACCTTTTTGAGGATAATTATATAATTTATTTGGAAGATGCTGTTATCCAAAACAACATATAAGTGAGGCAGATGGTACATTGGGTCTGCGATTTGTTTTTGATTTGTTTCCATATCAGAGATCTCTCTGACAAGCCTCTCTACACCATTCTTTAAAAATGTTTTGTTAAAAGTTTACCCTTGTGTTCTTCATCCTTTAATTCACCCAGGTTAATTTTATCCTCTGCCACTTCTCACACCACCACAGTCATAACACATACAGCCGCGGCCAAAAGATTTAATAACACCTAAACACTTAAAGGACACAAATATAAATTTTCACAAAGTCTGCTGCTTCAGTTTTTATGATTCCAATTTGCATATACTCCAGAATGTTATGAAGGGTAATCAGATGAATTGCAATTAACCGCAAAGTCCCTCTTTGCCATGAAAATTTACTTAATGCATTTCCACTGCATTTCAGCCCTGCCGCAAAAGGACCTGCTGACATCATTTCAGTGATTCTCTCGTTAACACAGGTGACAATTTTGAAGGCTGGAGATCACTCTGTCATGCTGATTGAATTGGAATAGCAGACTGGATACTTTAAAAGGAGGGTGGTGCTTGAAATCATTGTTCTTCCTCCATGGAAACACGTGCAGCCGTCATTGCTTTGCGCAAAAATGGCTTTACAGGGAAGGATATTGCTGCTAGTAAGATTGCACCTAAATCAACCATTTATTGGATCATCAAGAACTTCAAGGAGAGAGGTTCAGTTGTTGTGTAGAAGGCCCAGAATCAAGAAGGGCAGCAAAGAAGCCACTTCTCTCCAAGCAAAACATCAGGGACGGACTGATATTCTGCAAAAGGTGCAGGGATTGGACTCCTGAGGTCTGGGGTAAAGTCATTTTCTCTGATGATCCCCTTTCCGATTGTTTGGGGCATCCGGTAAAAAGACTGTTCGGAGAAGAAAAGGTGAGCGCTACCATCAGTCCTGTGTCATGCCAATAAATGCCTTTGACACTTATGAAATGCTTGTAATTACAAAAAGATCTATAAACATCGAAGCAGCAAACTGCAAAAACCAATGCTTGTATGTGGTATATTAAGTGGTCTATACTCATTTAGTGACTCAGTACGTATTTGTTAGTTTCCCTCAAAAGGAATTATTTTCATGCTAAGCTTCACCAAGAGGTAATGTGATGTGTTTTTTTAACCCTTTAACATCCACCCCAGAGTATTCAAGCAAAAAACACCAACCAGAAACAGCTGGTAGTTGAAAATACCCGTCTTCGGAAAGAGAGAAATATAATACACAACCGCGATCAGTTCCAACTGACCAGTCTTAATTCAGCACATTTTTTATATGCAAAAATTATCATTAATCGTATACTACATTATAAAATATCATCTTTAAGTCCTATTGTTTGGTGTTTTAACCTTTTTATTACCATTTAAGCTGCTAAGACACAAAGGGACACAACGTCCTACTGTACAGTGACCGCTGCAAAAGGTGGCCTGAGCACAAGATGATTGAATGAATGAATGTTTCGTAGGGATGCTCGGGTTGCCAGCAGTTGGGGCAGAAACCGTCATATACTTACACTGGGCATCACTCGCACTGCCAGACAAGGTGCAGTCGTGGCCACATATCTGCGGTCTCGGAAGTCACACAAGCCGTAAGTCAACAATGACCTGTAGTTTCTTTTTTAGTGATGTAGCATTTTGCCACGCAACATCGCTATTTGTAAAAAAACAATTAAAAGTAGTAACTGGAAAAGCAGTAGCCATACTACTGATAAGCTACTGAAAAAAGTAAAGTTGGTAGCGTTGCTACTCCTCAACACTGCAAATACTGTTTAAATATTTCGCTTATAGTAATCAAGCAGTCCGCTTACAGTGTTCATGTCATGTATTTTTTTAAAAACCCCAACAACATATGGAGAAAAGTAAAACAGCAGAAATTCATTCTTTTTTACTTTACTTTGATAGCCTTACATTGCCTTGCGGTAACCCGTCTGTGTCTGACTAGCTGCCTGAAGCTAATGCTGCATGCACAGAAAGTGGTTTTCTCTCAATGACAAATACAGACTCATCCAAGCTTATGATAAACTGCCAGAAAACTAGCCACCAAGATGCAGAAGTTATATTTTACATACAATACTGTAGTATATATTATAGCATATTTGAATTAAACTTTTCAATAATTTAATTTGTACAATACTGTAATTTGAAAAGCGTTTGAAACAGCTGTCGCCCTGCGGTGTGTTGGCGCCTGCCCAGGGTAGATTCCCACCTGCACCCCTTGTTCCCAGGATAGGCTCCAGTCCCCCTGCAACCCCGGTTGGGATTCAGCAGTCACGATGATGGATGGATGGATGGTTGGATGAAACTGTAGCTGTACTTTATTTTTAAAGTCAATAAAATTCAGTAAATAGCAACACGTTTTATTACCTTATATGCATGTAATTAATGTACAAATGTCAATCAGATGGTAATCTGCTTGAGACAAATAAAAATAAATGGTTATAATGATCATCTGCTTATTCTGATACAATTAAACCCAGACAGACATGATCACATTAAGCAGTTTCCACTGTACTTCATTCACATTTTTTTAGAGTAGAAAAAGCAAGAAAAAGCAGTCAGCGTGGAAGTCTACAATGGGTGTGACATTTTTTGTATATGATGAGTCATTCCATCCTTTGCTGAAATCAGACTCTGTTCTCCATCAGCTCTTGGAAAGAGGCAGAACAAGAAGGACCTGGAGAGAGAGAGGATCTCATTTAAAGACTTAAATCATAGAACTAACCATACAGTAAATTGTAAAAAAAGAAAGTCCGTTTGCATGGTGATGATGTGGGATTCCTTATGATGATGTGGGTTTACTTATTTATTTTTTTTACTCACTGTTCTTCTGTATATAAGGATGAGATTTTCCTCACTAAGTCTCACTGGAGAAAACCATTAATGGACCATTAAGGGAAACCCACCTTCCTGAATAAGGGGGAATCATGTAAACACACACCTGCTAGATGGTCAGACAGCTCATCCCACGTCAGTCGGTCTTGTGGGCTTTTGGAAAACCGAATGCCGTGATGGAGATATTCAGTATCAAAATGGTGATGACCAGACATATGGTGAAGTTCTCCATACAGTTCAGTTTCTTTTGCTTATGCTGATCATTAAGGTCCCACTTCACTGCAGAGGGTGTAGAAATCAGTTTTGAGTAAAACTCGGCCCTGGACTTCAGGGAGGTGGTTCCCTTATGAAGAGTCTTGCCTAGTATGCCAGATGGCCAGTGCAGCCCTAGTCTGCCGTCTGATCCTAGTGTATGTGACAAAATGGGTTGGGCACCTGTGTGCCATTCGGATTTATAGGATATTGCAGTAGTGGATGATGTAGGAAAAGTAACGGATGAGATATGTTTATATCCACATTCTGTGTGACATTTTGAAGCTTTGAACCAATGCATAAACACTTGTAACATATTCAAGCTGCTGAAATTCTTCCAACAATGGATAATGCTCCGCAGATCTGCTGGATGTCATAGTGTTGACATTATCCATGTGGGAGCAGTGTTTGGGGTAACAGACCGAAAAAAAGTTTAATTGTCAGGCGCACTTAACAATGTCAGTAGTAGCTGCGTTGAAAACACAAAGACTGACAACACGAGGGACAGGATGACCAGCAACACCTGCTGGCCAAACGAGGAAGGGACACCGGGTGGAACGACCCTGACAACTATAATATACTGTCAAGAGCATATTAGCAAACACACGTTTGCTCACCAGTGAAGATGAGGAGGATGCCCACCACTAACTGAAGAATGAGGGAGGCGATGATAAGCCAGAATATCACACTTCGAATATAGGATTCCTCGTTTGCCACAGCCTTCAGCTGTGAAGCATTGGCTATCAGCAGGGCCACATCCAGCACACTCTCTGCCATACTCTTCTTGTTAGCGTAGTGGTTCATGTTGAGGGGGCCGGCCTGCTGCTGTGGACGTCTGTGAGCCTCGTCATGAAGAGTCTAAAAGTAAAAGTCCTTTATTTGTCATGTTCATGATGAACTGATTATGCCATACACTGAAATACTTATTTCTTGGCTTGTGTAAATATCACTTGAATATAAACACACATACAATTTAAATTCTATAAAAACTGCCCTCAGCTCCAACAGACACAGGGCAATACTCTAAAAGCATGAGAAGTGTGTGCGAAACAGCAATAATATCTAATACCATAGCACAGGGGTGTGTAACTAATTTTGATTAACAGACAATGGTGGACTCAACACAACCTTATTGTTTATGTAAGGAGTAGGATAGCAAAATCGACAAACACTCAAAATCGACAAACTTGTTGATCACAAATTACCTACAAAGATGAGGCGATTGTAATGACTTATAAAAAATGTACATTTTCTAAACTGTCAATGATTTCCCTCACATAGCCAACCCTCACGAACAATCACAGAACATAGATGGTTTTTATCAAATGTGCTTTCCAGTATACTTCCTAATTATTAATATTTGGTAACAGACCACAACATTGCTAGCAAACAGAACTATATAGGCTTCTGATATCAGTTAGAGTAAGGTAGTCCTATAGCTGACATTCAGTATAACTTATGCAGTTAATCTCCATGGGGTTAGTGGCTAAGGAGTGATAAAGAACACACACCGAGGTCAGATGCTGTTCGGGGTGTATGTTTAACCTCACAGCTATAGTGTGATGAAATAGGGATGGGGGCCACACAGACACAAGACAGCATGAGAAATCTGCACACAGCGAAACACATCGACAGCAGAGACAGTCAATCATGAGGAATGTAAATTATAATGTAGCAGCCCAAACATGTAACACACAACCGATGAAAGGGCTGAGATCTCCTGCTCTTCTGCTATGTTCCACAAAAGGTCGCTCAATTTCCTGTTTACTAAAAACAAAACAGTTACTGTTTTACACTTAGAAATACATACACTATATGGACAAACAAATTAGGACACACCTCTCAGTCATTGAATTCGGGTGTTTCATTTCATTTCATTGCCATAGGTGTATGAAATCAAGCACCTAGTCATGCAGTCAGGTTTACAAATATTTATCTTATCCTTATCCTTGCTTTCTCACCTCTGCTTTCCTGCTTCTTTTCAGTTTGCCCTCCATTGCAAAATACAGTTTAATATCCCGCAAAGCAGGTTCGTACCATTTTGGGAGGGGCTGCCACCTTTTCTCTGAGATTAATACATGTAGGGATATACCACTTGGGGAGGAGTGGTCTTTTCATTGATTTACTGCATGCATGTGCACTGTCAGAAAAAAGGATGCAGCCCTGGTACAGTTTGGTTCCCCAAGGAACAACCAACCTTAATGTACCTCTAATGGTACAAAAATGTTCCCCAGAGTCCATTTCAGTATCTTACATTAGACACAAAAAGGTAAATTTACCAGTAGTTAGGGTATAACCTAAAGCTGGGCGGTACTGTATGACCAAAAATTTATATCACGGTATTTTTCAGTTATATCGGTTTCACGGTATACGACGGTATTTTGTTGTTTTTAAGTATGACTGGCTGTTTACCACATTTTACAGGATTTTACAAGACACATTTTTGTTTTATGTTTTTGCACTGTTCCCACATTAACTATACTAGGAAACGATTTACATTAACTGCACCTTCATAATGCTTTTATATTGCATTCATAAAACGTTCAGCACACCTCCATAATGTATTCATTAAGTATTCATAAAACATTCATAAACATCATGTATGTATACCTTAACATCATAACATCCTGTAACAGCTGTAATATACATTAATAACAAATATTTTATAAACGCAACAAACATTATCATTTTATAATCATGTAATGTTTGTTGTTAATGGCCATTCCTTGGCTTGCCATAACGAAATTTGAAATCCTACCTCCCAGCACCATTCCGGGGACACCATACAAGGTGGGCATTTTGTCAATAGGAGGCGCTACAACTACCTACTGCCAATATCTCCTGAACTCCAAGTGAAATTTGGCAGGTGTGTACTATGACCAAGCCTGAGGTCAGACACATACTATGGCAGTCATAAGTCATAAAACGCTGGCCACAATCAGCCAATGAAATTCAAGCATCCATTTGACAGGCTTAATAGTCACAAATCCAAACCAAACCTGGACGATTAATTTATTTAGAGACCCTGAGCCCGCCCTGGTAAGGGCACCCCAGTCTGCCTGATGGGGGCACTACAGCGACACCTTTTGCTTTTCTGCCTATTTCTCCTGAACTGTCAAGCTTAGACTTGAAATTTGTTAGTGCTACCTGTTTGACTTATTGCCTATTTCGTATAAGTCTGAAAACAGGATTTTATGAACTTGTTCTAGGATTTTCACCCAGCTTATATATATCTGGAATCATTCGAATCAGCATACAGTCCTTATAAAAAGTTATTAAATAAAACTTAAACTTTCTGTAAGGGACGGCCACCAGCCATACCCAGACCATACCTATGCCACACCCATATCTATCAAACGGCTATATCTCGTGTATGCTTCAGCCAATCAGCACCAAACTTGAATATGTACTGTAGGACAGTACTGGGGAAGGTCCTCCAAATTTGACGTGCATTAGTCAAGAGGGGGCGCTACAGCAATGTAATGTGTCTCTAAACCTGCAAAACCAGTGCAACTGACATTTTCCTAATTTCTGTTCGAGTGACATATTACTGGTCAAAATCTTTTGTACTTTAAGTTCTGTGAATCATGCCAAATCAAAATATATGTACTGTCTAATGACAGTCATTTGCATTTCCTTGCAATGTGTAAAAACTCAATAAATGATATATTCCTATAACTCCTACAATCTCCACGTCACCTAGGTCATTCTGATAGCAGGTGAATCAGGACACTGCCTTTATGGATGACTCATAAAAAAGCTTGACCTGCATGTACAGTATGGCCACCAACCACACACAACCTGCACCAGTTCCATGCCCATTTCAGTCAGGCAGCTGAATTTGACACTGGCATGTCAAGATCCCGTTGTAGCCTCTTCATGCTTCATTGGCATGCTTCAGCCAATCCTCACCAAATTTAACACTGTACTGTAGTACTGGACCACAGACACACCCTCCAACTTTGGTGCCGATCGGTCAAATGGGGGCGCTACGTCCACTGTGCATATATGTCTAAGGCCCACTTTGGCTAATTCAGCTGAAATGTCCTTATTTTTCAGAAAACCTTCAAAGAATTGTCACCTTTCTTTTCATCTGAGTTCATATTTTTAATTGCCTTTCATTTTACTGCCAATTGACTAATCGAAAATGATCAGACTTCATATATATTTCAGCCTCTGCAGAATGCAGCAATTTGAAGGTCTTAATAAATTGTCCAGCAGGTGGAGTCAGTGCTCCATTTCATAAATGCTATTCAATAACTTAAGGCCTTCTCTTTCAGATTGCCAGTTTGTTTTACATTTGCTTATGTATATGTTGCATTGTGTTCAAAATAATGCATCACAACTTGTAGTCCTTCGAAATAGTTAGACATCATAGCTGTTCCTGAAGATTGTGTTTACATTTTATACTTTTGATTTCGAATGGTCATTTCCTACATCACATTATTTACTGCTATTACTAAATGTAGGACTACAGATGCATACATAGGCTACTTTGGCTAATGGAAATAGTCAAGCTACAACACGGGACTGGAAGCATATATCAGGCTAGTAAAATTGGAATAGACAGACATTTTTGTTTTTGTAATTGTCTGAGGAGGCTCATGAAGTATGTTTGAGTCAAAACGGTTGTGACAGCACAACTGACATACTATTCCCTATAAGCATCTAAAATCATGTCTAAAGGAGCAGTCTACAGCAAACACAAAGTATGACTGTTGTGCTGTTATCTGGAGCAGTCCCCCAACAGAGTAGTGTTGTTCTGAATATGCAAGACAGTCTAAGTTGACACAGCCAGTGTAAACAATGCTTAACCTGTAAGATGTAGACTTACCACATTATGTGGGAAGGTGCCTATTTCTACCTACTACTCAGACCATCTGACCCAACCAGACATTCACTCGGGCTTAGGCACTCCGCCAGAGGGTTCTACATTCTGTACTATATCTACTGACTTGTTAGACCTAGACTCAAAAATCTCCATCCTGTTCCAGGATTATTTAGTACTATCTGACTTTTTACTACATTGGCCACTAGTGACAGTCAGTACTCCATTTCCCAACATTACTGTTGTTCTACTGATTAAACACCTTGAATGATCCTCCGACGGTTTGGACCCTTCAGTC
>JAODKC010000130.1:10161716-10175073 GCA_026777985.1 Mormyrops attenuatus
TATCTATCTATCTATCTATCTATCTATCTATCTATCTATCTAATCTACAATGTAGTTTTGCACCAGGACTTTCCAGGTTTACTTTGTCAAACTTTAACTGAGGCTGGTGCTTTAGGCTTAAAAGGGTCTTTTCTTATATTACACTGATATCTGCACTGGTATCAATCTTAAACTCCACCTCCGTTCCATGTATAGGGAGTGAAACTGTCCATTCCTTGTTGCTTTCAACCCTTTTCCTCAGTTCTCATAAGAAATGTGTTGCGACACTGCCATCTAGTGACGTGCATACGTCATAACTTCTCGCGTGCAACAGACTACAGTGAAGTGGCCGCTCTTTTTACATTTTCAGCATTCTGTATTCTTCGCAGGACAATCCTCTTTTCCGTGGCTTCTTCCGCATCTCTTACATCGGTACCTACTAAAATTCCCATTCTGTTTAGAACTTGAGTTTTGACCTCGTTTGGGTCTAGCCTTCTCACCACCATGATGCTGTCTTCGGGCTACTTCATTGAGCTGCGTGCTGCATGCTGCCTGCTCGTTTACATGTTCTTTCACTTGCTCGGTTTACCTAATGAGCTCAACTGCTTTGCCGAGTGTTAAATCTGCCATCAGCTGGAGCTTTTCGGACAACTTCTGATCTAGAATTCCAATAACTAATCTGTCACAAATATTCTTTTCTTTCGCCACTCTAAATTCACGTGTCGGCTAGTTCGTGAAGGCCACGGATATACTCTTCCGCAGAGTCGCCATGCCTCTGGGCACGTTGATGGAATCGTGCTCGCTCGTGCTTTTGGCACCAAATAGCTGTCCAACTTCTCTAGCACAGTCTCATAAGTCTTATCTTCATCCGATTCAGAAGTGAATGTTTTATATATTTGTTCAGCCTCTTTTCTGAGTGCATAAAGGAGCGTACAGACCTGCACATCGTCATCCTCTTTGTTTAGTTTGGTCGCGATCCTGTAGCGGGAAAAATGCAGTTTACATTCCGACCAGCGTTCAGGATGGCTAAAACTTTCCGAGGGATTAAACTTCGCCATAATCACACTTCTGACACCATGTGGTGTTGAGGAGGCACACACGGACACGTAACTTTAAGTGTTATTTCTCACAACTGGTCAGAAATGCCATCGCACTGTTTCCGTACGTGGTGGACTAATACAACAACCTCAAATCATAACGCATCCTTATTTGGAATAAAGACATATGACAGAATAGATCCTCACAACACAGAACTTAAGGACCTCATACTGTGGATATAGTGCAAGTGGGAGTCCTTTAACACAACTGGCCATGAGAGAAGATCTTGCCCTGTTTGTTTCCTGCTAGCAATACACAACAAGAAAGTTGTCCATTGAGCTTCATCATTATGTTCCATCCATCCATCCATTGTCCAAACCGCTTATCCCAGTGGGTCGCGGGGAGTCCGGAGCCTATCCCGGAAACTATGGGCAAGAGGCGGGGCATCATTATGTTATTATCTGTTTTCTGGACCTCTTCTGGGCTGAGAACTGTTCACAGTTGCTGTGTATGTAGGCATGTTTTATCTCAATATTCTGCATAAATTCATCATTGCTAAGAATGGTAGAGTGGTTATTCCCATGGAGACAGGTCTGTAGGAACCCCAGCTTTAAAACTATAAAATTGTTTTTTTTTTTTTAGATAAGGCAATGTTCAATAACATCAAAGGTAAATATTAGAAGGGGTTATGATATGGATTTACACAGTGCAGGTATGATGTTCAATGTATTGAAACTTGACTGCAGCTCAATAATTCTGATGGTACTGTAGCTTTCTCATGTAAGGCTTGATATCCTACTCGCTCGCCCTTATAAAAATATTGCTGACAAGGAAGTGATAGCGCTGTGTTCCTCCCTTGTGAAACTAAGGGATTGCAGCTCTTTTGCAAGTGACACTTCTAGTTTGAGGTCCTGCCTCAGTCTTTTTACCACAGAGAGGGAAGTGTCCCAGTAGCAAGGTTTCATTCCTAAAAGATAAATACTATGATGTCACAATATAGGTTCATTTTCAGCTTTTTCTTTCTTTTCCACACAGATTTTGTGTAAAAATGCATGCAGTGTTATTATGTTCTGCATGTGCTGTTGTCCGTATAAGAAGAGTTTCTCCTGATACTCCAGTTCCATGATCCAGAAACATACATTTATATTACGGTGGGGCATGTCGAAAGGAGGGGATGATCCATGGAAAAGCTCCAACAAAAGGGGTTTATGAACAAAAGTAACACAAAGGGCTAAACAGAAAATAAAGGAATTATGAAGGGTCAAAACAAAACTGATAAAACAGAAATCAAGGCAGACAGCAATACTGGGAAAACAATACTAAAGGCAGGGAGGTACTCAGGAAAACTACAAGACATAACAAGAAATACTACTAACAGGGTAATCGTCAAAGCAAGAAAGGGAATCAGCGTCAATGAACCAACAAGGAACCGAGCAAAAGCAGGCACTAAAATACACAACTAATGAGACATGATGCAGGACTGGTGGGAACTGACCAATCACAAGGACTCGGGCAACAAGGAAGAGGTGGGGCATATTACAATGAAAAGGCACTGGAGGCTAAGCAACATTAACAAACACTGAGGGTGAACTACACTAGGAACACAACACAATATTATTAAACAGGACACGGGCAGGGTAGACCAAAAACAGACACAAAACAAAGACATAAACTATACCATATTCTAGGAAAGTGAAACTAATAGATTAAACAAAAAATGAGGCTGGACTTGAACTCACAACAAAAGACACTAGCCTTCAAGCCACATGGTCAGCCCACAGACCATGGTCCAAGAAAGAAGGGCAAACACACATGGGCAACACCAAATAGGTTGGCCAGCAGGAACTAGAGGCCTTGTCTCTTCAAAAAGTAAATGAGTGCCACAGGTCAGTGACCGCATTCATTGTCAAAGAGATGCTGCCCTTCTCCACGATGGAGTCCACATGCTTTAGGTAACTTATTACGGCCTATTGTAAATGAGGGTTTATGCGTATGATTATGATGATGATGAAAATAAAATACTAATGAAAAAGCAGTGTTATTATTTATGGTATACTGTCTTTTTATGATGACAGGGAAATGATAGGGACCCTGAACCCAAAATACCGCCCCCCCATCCAGGGATCTTCTCTCAAACACCTTCATACCAACTTGGTATGACATAGCAAAAGAAAATCTCAAGAGGGAACTCCAAGCTGTTGACCATGTCTCAGTGACTGCAGATTTATGGAGCAGTCTGGCCCAAGACCACTACCTGACAGTCACTGTGCATTACATTGTGGAGGCCGAGCTCAGGGAAAAAGTGCTTTATACACGTGCAGTTTACATCTCACAGGCAGGGCCTGCAATAGCTGAAGAGATAGATACCATTTTTGAAGATTTTGGGGTGAAGTCAAAAGTGGTAGGAATTACTGTTGACAATGCAGCAAACATGGATGTAGCAATGAAGTGGATGCAAATTATGAAGATGGGGTGTTTTGCACACACGTTTAATGTAGCTGCTCAAAAGCTATACAGTCTGAAAACAGTAGCCAGCTGGTCTGCAAGGATAAGATCCATTGTGGTGTGGCTGAGGAAAGCTAACCTTGCTAAACCTGTCCTCAAGGAAAAACAGAATCACAGAAACACCACCACATGTAAGAGACTGATGTTACTGACACACTTCTTCTACTGGTAAAATAATGCATGATAATTATGAGAGATGTTTCTGTTTGCAGAAAAAACTTTCAGCTCTCAGGCAGCTCTTCAAAGATGAAGATCAGGCCCTCTTGAAGGCTGTAGATACAGTGTGCAGTGGGCCGTCAATCACTGAAAAGGCCCAGATGGAGGTACAGCTATACAGGAGCCACCCGGCAGTCCTCAGCTTAGTGAACCCTATCCTGTGGTGGTGGCAGAAGAGGGACCAGATGCCACTGCTCACTAACTTGGCCAAAAATATCTGTGTGTTCAGGCCTCCTTGACACCCTCAGAGCGGGTGTTTTGAACAGCAGGGGACACAGTAAGTGTGGAGCAGGCACGGCTTTCACCCGAAAAGGTTGACATGCTTGTCTTCCTTAAAAAGAATTGTTAAAATAATGTTTCTGGTCAGAGTTGTGTGGTCTGTTTCAGGAAGAGTTTGATCAAAACATATAGTTGACAATGTTTGAAATTAGTTTGGGGCTTATCTTTTATTACTGTATTTTTTATGTTGATACAAAGCAGGCATTACAGATTCAGAGCAAGGAATCGAAATTGAAGTACTGTTGAGTGTACCGAACACTAAGTTCCGGTACCGATATCGGTTCAAATGTAAAAGGTACCCAACCCGAGTCACAATGACAGTATGCAGTTAAATATCATTAGTAAACAGTTGCATATCAAATACAGCTGCATGATTCTGGGTAAAATATGAATAGCAATTTTTTTCACTTAGAATTGAGATTGCTATTTTCTGTCATGATTCTTGAACAATACAGTATATTTCACTCTTATTATTATTACATATTGTCTTTGAAGATGGGACAAACAATGTGTAGAGATGCACGATATATTGGTTAACATCAGTATTGTCTGATATTTGTTAACCCGGGTGTTCACTTAAAATTGACCACGGAATTAAAAATATTGTGTTCATCATTATGTGGTATAATCAATGACCTTACCCTAAAATGCACAAAGTCATAACATCCAAGGTCAATCTCAAAATCGGGTCAAAAATGATACCTCAACTGGGTCCCCAGGACCCAGAAGTAAACACACGGGTTAAGAAATCAAGATATCAATCAATCTTGGCAGATAATCCTGGCAGATATCAAAATTTAATATGTAATACTGAATATGCAAAGTTAGCACCACTGGAACTAAAGACACAACAATTGAAATAATGGAGATGATGGCATTGTGCAATTAGGCATTTTCTATAGTGCTGAACAAGGGATTTGTCAGCTCATTTACATTGGTTCTGGTGTTGTCCTTAAGAGACCTTGTGTCCATATTGGTACTTACATCTCTGCTTCTATGACCTCAAAGGTACCTGCGCAGGTTCAAGCTCATGAAACCCAAGGTGTTACGCAGCTGGTGCAGACAGATTCTGAAGGGTCTGCATTTCCTACACACCTGGACCCCATCCATCATCCACCGTGACCTGAAATGCGATAACGGGGTCGCCCCTTTATTAAACAAAACAGGACTAAACTTAAGATAGACAGAACCATGAGGGATTCAAAACAGGGGATGCCAAGGGAAGAGAACATGGACAGCACTGGGTAACAACTTCAATGACTAAAAGAGAGGTAAGACTAACACACACTCAGAGTGGCTTGTTAGGTCACACCAGGGAGGAAAATGAGGGGTGTGGTAGATGTGACGGGCAGGACGTGACAGTACCTTCCCCAAACGCGTGTCTACCAGGCATCCAAGACAAGAAGGAGAGGGAACACAGAACAGAAGTATACACACAAGGGGAAGGAAGATTGCACAGGACACGGCAAAACATCAGATGGATGACATCAAAGGAGACTGGACCTGACACCAGATACCACCAGGAGCATTGGACCAATGAGATACAGGACAACCGAGGAACCATGAACCAGAGACAGGATGAATAACAAAAACAGGGGTCAAAGATAAACACCAGGATTCAATGGGCAAAAGGGAAAAAAGAAAGCAAAGAAAAGCATAGGGACTGACAAAGCAGGGCAGACAGGAAGAGACACCCTGTTGTTTTCTCATGTATAAGGTCAGAATTCATTGTAAGAACCAATGGTGCTCATTACTGCTTTTAGTGACAGGAGACATTAAAATGGATGTATTACTTATATACACACAGACGGACACACACACACACACACACACACATTTTTCACCTGCCTCTCTTGATCTTTCTTAAAGATTGGATATTGTACATCAGGGGTTTATTACCTGTGTTTTTAACAGCTGAAATCATGTTTTAGAATGTTAGCTGTTCTAGAGAATGCACTGTGGCTAACAGGGACTCTATGTGAATTGCATTCCAATAACTCAAGGAATTAATTCCTTCAGTACGGATGGGCATTAATTAGTATACGGTGCAGGCTTCAAGGGTGAGGATTAGGCACCTAAAAATACACCCATTTGCTGCTGTAGCAGTGGAAGAACTGTTTTCATTAGCATGTACCTTTTTGAGCATAATTATAATTTATTTATTTGGAAGATGCTGTTGTCCAAACCAACATACAGTACAAGTGAGGCAGACGGTACATTGGGTCTGCTATTTGTTTTTGATTTGTTTCTGTATTAGAGATCTCTCTGACAGGCCTCTCTAAACTATTCTTTGAAAACATTTTGTTAAAAGTTTAACCTTGTGTTCTTAATCCTTTAATTTGCCCAGGTTAATTTTATCATGTGCCACTGCACACACTACCACAATCATAACAGCTCATTTTATCTGTAAAACTAACAGTCAAAAACATTTGCTTTAAATACAGAACAAATAGCTTAAATATATATGTGGCCTTCAAGGATTCAGTCATACATCTTGGTTCAGCACTTTATCTACTGTAAGAATAATACAGTCTTTTAGAAAATATACACTGAAAAGTTCTTAGCCTCCATTACAAATGAATAAATGTAGGTGTAGATTATATATTTTTAATGGACTTAAACTTCGATATTAAGCATATAAAAGGAAACTCCCTCCTCACTGTGTATCCCTGGGCCAGCTCACAGAGGAGACCTTTGGTCAGTAAATGCCTGAGTTGACCAAGCAGTTAACAGACCAATAACAGATTTCATCATATCCTTACATAATACTTTCAACAAGGAAATGGGTAGTTCTTTCATGCCCATTCTGCAAGAACATGCAAGTAAAGCTTCAACCACTGTATGTTCATTTTTCCTTTCTAAGTACCTAGTAATTATCATTGCTGCAAGATAAAACATTTATTGTCCCTCCTTTCACCAAGTCACTTATCCTGAGAAAGGTCACATGGCCTCCTCGGGCCTTTTCCAGGCATCACAGAGCAAAACACAGGGGTACGCTCTGGATAGGATGCCAGTCCATCATAGGGCATGTACAATGTATACACAACCATACACTATGTGTCTTTGCACCATGAGAGGAAACCCAGGAGTAACCAAAATAAACACATGTGACGAAAGGAGTAAATGTAAACTCTACATACAGGGGCAGAGGGAGGATTTGAACCCTGAGCCTTGGAGCATTGCCTACTGAGCTACCATGCCACCAAATGCAGTTATCAGTCTCTGTGACTTCCATATACGTACGTAGTTTGCTTTTTATTCTATGCTGCCAACACGTAGTACCAAAAAATAAAAATTGTTTAGTGAAATTGTCACCACTAGAGGGAGGCCGTGTCCTGATCATAGCACAATCACAAACTTTGCAGGCTTGTTACTAGATTTACAGAATGTTGAGTACCCTTCATAGCACCTGTTTTATTTGACGACTTTTAAGCAGAGATTAGCTACTCTCCTCTGGCATATTCATTATTAAAACAAGTTCTTTTTGAACAATTTTATGATATGATTTCTCAGGAAGAATATTGGAAGGCCATAAAATAGGGATATTACCTAATCCATGTCAGGAAAAACACTTTGAGCTAGGACAGGATTTGTAAACTAACATTTCAATCAAAAGGACCTGGATTTCACTTGATCACCAAGTTCTTGGTGTGTGCTGATTGGTCAGTCTCCTATAATCATGCAGGGGTCACTAATATTAATGTGAAACCAGGAGTCTCTCAGTCAAGGTATACAAACCAGTCAAAGCAATGCTGTCAACCAGGGGGTTCTGATGGAAAAAAATCAATAGATTTTATCATAAGCATTACGCTAGCTACCCTACAGTCGACACATTGTTGCACTAAACTAAACTGATGAATATATGAAATACATATACTGGCTAATGGATACTTGGATAATCAAAGCCCAGTGCATGAGACGCTGGTTGGCATTGCACATTCACTCCAAGAACACTAGGAGGTTATGGTCAGTGTACTGTTGGAGTACGCCACTCCACCGGGTCCGTTATGAGAAGAGATCACACTGGAGACACGGATAAGCTGTAAGTCAGTTCCTTTATTGCCCTCTACAGATCGATCTGGGAACGTGCTTCTCTCTATGCGTCTAAAAGCAAGTTCAAGCGAGCAAGTTCGAAGCTCCTTTGTCTGTCCTGACGGCTCCTCAGTACACGACCACGGGTTGTGTGCTATCTCCCACATACACTTCGAAATGTTGTAAGGCCAACAGGAGGGCTGGTGCCTCCTTCTCGATGGCGCTATAAGCTAATTGGTGCTTCACAAATTTTTTTGAAAAATAACATACGGGGTGATCGAGACCTTGGTGGTCCTCCTGTAGAAGGACCGCTCCGGCACCCATGCCACTAGCGTCCACCTCCAGCTTGAAGGGCCTAGTGAAGTCCGAGGCAGCTAACACAGGGGAACTACTGAGTAACAATTTTACAGTATCGAAAGCGGCTTGACATGCGGGGGACCATACGAATTTCGTACCCTTTCGAAGCAGCTGGGTGAGGGGTGCGACAACGTCCGAGAAGTTCCGACAGAAACAACGATAATACCCAGCCATTCCCAGGAAACGTTTTAACTCCCGTGGTGTCTGTGGAACTGGGACTGACCCAATAGCTTGGACCTTTATGTCCAGGGGTTTAACCGTACCGTGATCAACTTGTTTACCAAGGTAGCTAACTGTACCTTTCCCAAATTCACACTTCTCTAGGCTAAGTACCAGCAAAGCCCTTTGCAGCCGAATAAACACCTGTTCAAGCGAGGCTGCATGCTGTTCCCATGAGTCCGAATAAATGACCACGTCATTGAGGTAAGCTTCACAGGTAGGGACGTCACCAAGCACTTTATTCATCAGCCTCTGGAAGGTAGCCGGGGCATTACGAAGGCCGAAAGCCATAACGGTATACTGGAGGAATACATCGGGGGTAGCAAACGCGGAAATCTCAGAGGCACGAGGGGTTAGGGGAACTTGCTAATAGCCTTTCGGTAAGTCTATTTTGGTGACAAATTTTGCGGAGCCGATACGGTCAACACGGTCTTCCATGCGGGGAAGAGGGTAGGGTAGGGAGGGTAGGCGTCCGGACGAGTCACGGCATTAACCTTTCGGTAGTCCGAGCAAAACTGGAACATGCCGTCAGGCTTGGGGACCAGCAGGCACGGAGAACTCCAGGGACTGCAGCTGGGGACAGCTAGATCGGTTTTCAAGAGGTAGTCAGTTTCCTGCACTAACAAAGACCTCTTATGCGGATTGACACGGTAAGGGTGCTGCTTAATAGGGACATGATCACCCACATCAATATCTTGCTCGATCACAAGAGTCCGCGAAGGGACATCGACGAACAGTGACTGAAACCTGGATACGAGGGATGTGATGTCGGCCTGAGCAGAGGGAGGTAAGTAGGAGATATGGCTCGGAAGGATCTGAAGCGCTTCCGAGTTCAGTAGGCGAGCGCAAGGTAAACAGTTTCCACGGAGAGACAAATCGTCATCCTCCGGCGAGTACTCATGGATAGATGCCACGCCGACAGGAGTGGGGACGGCATCAGAGACGGGCGAAGGGCTCAAGGTAAGGTTTCAGCATATTTATGTGGCACACGCGAGTTTTCCTCCTACGGTTAGGTGCTTCTAGCACATAGTTAGTAGGACTAAGTTTCGCCTGGATAACATACGGACCTGAAAACTGGGCGCGCAGGGAGGAACCGGGCAGCGGCAGAAGGACTAAGACACGATCTCCCGGTTGGAAGCACCTGGTCCTGGTGGACTTATCGAATCTTCCTTTCATTTTTTGTCCTGTGCGGCTCCCAGAGACACACGAGCTAATTCCCTAGCAGCTGTCATCCTATCGCAAAGGGAGTCAATGAACTTAGATACATTCTGCGAGGGGGATGACGCACCTGGGGACAACCACTGCTCCTGTAAGGTCTTCAAGGGACCTCGAACAGTATGACCGAACACCAGTTCAGCAGGACTGAACCCGGTCGACTCTTGGACAGCATCGCCTATCGCGAAAAGGAGGAGGGGCACCCCCTCATCCCACTCTTTCCCTGCGTCCAAACAAAAGGTACGAAGCATATTTTTAAACCACTGATGAAACCGTTCTAATGCCCCTTGGCTCTCAGGGTGATAGGCGCTGGAAACCGCATGACGCACACCTAACTCTCGAACGACTTGAGCGAACAAGTTGGAGGTAAAGTTGGAGCCTTGGTCAGATTGCACTATCCTTGGAAGTCCAAATGTAGTAAAGAACTTCACCAAATGCCTGACTATCACAGGGGTACGGAGACTATCAGCAGGGATGGCTTCGGGGAACCGAGTAGCGGTACAAAGGCATGGATTCGTATCTGACCGTAGCTGTTGTGTCATTCTACTCTTCCATTATGGCAATGACACCTGTTAGTGATTAAGGAGTACTTCATCAAAGTGCTGTACTCTTTTCTAAGGCGTCTGTTGTCCCTCTGAAGTTATGTGTGTAATGAAGAAACTGCACAACACCCAATGGTCTGCATAGAGCTACAAATACACACATGTACACATACAAGGGATAATGAAAGTTGTCCATCATCATGCTTTGTGGTTGTCTGTGACCTCCAGATGAATACCTAAGTAAATTAGGAAATGTCTTCACTGACATCGTCACAAAGTGGCCAGGGAGCACCCATGATGCATTCGTTTGGGCCAACTCTGTTCTCTGCCAGGTGGCAGAAGGTGTTGGCTTTGGGGACTGCTGGCTCCTTGGAGACAGTGGTTACCCTCTGTGCCCCTACCTGCTCACCCCCATCCAGCAAGCCAACACAGAGGCAGAGGAGAGATACAACAGCGCTCACACCAGCACGCGCGCTGTCGTGGAGAGAGCCATAGGGGTGTGGAAGCAGCATTTCCAGTGTCTGAGCAAGTCTGCTGGTGGCCTGCAACTGCACCCTTCAAAATGCTGTGATTTAGAATCAAAACAAAGTCCATCAATGAGTCCGCTATCCACGTTGGCCAGTGATGGGTGGCTAAAGTCCATCAATAAGTCTTTTCTCCACGCTGGCCAGTATCGGGTGGCCATGAAGGCTGACCATGCATGATGATACAGTTCGTAGGTCCCATTCGTGATGTCACCTCTTCATGGGACTGAACCATGACTCCAGCTCAGATGGTGCCCACCCCAGGCACCATCCGGACGTATGGGAAGGCAGAGAGCATGGATGGTCAGAACATGTGTTGACACATAAATGGACAAGCACAGTAGATAAGAATGACATGTACAGCAGCACCAACAGCCATAATTATGTTGTGGGTAAGCTAAACTGAAGTAATGCATCTTGAATCGGCATCCCGAACATAGGCTGGTAAACCATTCCACAATATAGGGGCCCTGTAGCAGAATGCTTTACCGCCCACTGTCACTTTATTTATATGTGGAATGACAAGGAAACCTGCATTCTGTGATCTGAGTGGACGATGCGGCTTGTAAACTTGAAGTAATTCTGTCAGGTAGGCAGGTGCCAGACCTTTAAGGGCCTGATATGTAAGTAGGAGAACTTTGAAGTCAGCTCTAAACCTAACAGGAAGCTAATATAGGGAACGAAGAACAGGGGTTATGTGTTCAAACTTCTCCAGATGACAATTCGAGCTGCTGCATTTTCAATGTGCTGCAAGGTATTTAGTATGCAGTGAGTGCTCCCAGATAACAGAGCAATACAGTAGTCTAACCTTCTGTATACGAAGGCATGTATCATTTTCTTTGTGTCTCGAATAGTAAGAAACCTTCGCAGTTTGCCGATTTGGTGTAGCTGTAAGAAGCACGTCTTTGATACTGCATTTACATGTGATTTGAATGAGAGGCTTGTATCTAAGATAACACCTAGGTTACAGGCTGAGCTGTTGAGGGAAAAGTTCAGCCCTTTGGAGTGAAGTGCAGAGACTATAAAATTCCTATCTGCAGACCTGCCTCCAAACAACAGAACCTCGGTTTTCTGAGCATTTGGTGATAAGAAGTTTTCCGCTATCCAGCTTTTGACTTT
The DNA here is from genome assembly GCA_026777985.1 of Mormyrops attenuatus. Taxonomy (NCBI): domain Eukaryota; kingdom Metazoa; phylum Chordata; class Actinopteri; order Osteoglossiformes; family Mormyridae; genus Mormyrops; species Mormyrops attenuatus. The sequence goes on from JAODKC010000130.1 coordinate 10,173,742, forward strand.
GTTAAAGCAATTAGCTAAGGTGACAATAGATGTGGTGTCGTTAGGCGTAACCACAATGTATATTTGGGTCTCATCGGCATAGGAGTGATAGTTAACATTATATTTTCTCATTATGATCCCTAACGGCAGTATGTAGAGCGAAAACAATAAAGGACCAAGCTCTGTTCCCTGTGGTACCCCATATTTTACTTATGACATTGAAGATGGAGTAGAAGTATCTGACACTTGAACATATTGATACCGATTAGTTAAGTATGATTTAAACAACTTCAACACCATTCCACACAATGCAACCTCAAATTCAAGTCTTTGTAATAGGATAGAATGATCAACCGTGTCAAAAGCTGCACTAAGGGCCAGAAGCATTAGCACAGTCATGCTTTCAGCATCAGTTGCCATTGTTATGTCATATACTACTTTAGTCAAGGCAGTTTCAGTGCTGTGACATCTGTTGAGATTGCTGATAATTTTAGATTCCTCAGCAGACACATTACAGATACACTTACATGGTCACTTAATACTAAATGCATTCTCAAGAATGCTCAGCAGAGACCATACTTTCAAAGGCACCTGAAGTGTTAAGGCATGGGCACCAAAGCTCTGGTGAATTTTTATTCCTGCATGATAGAAGGTATACTCACAAGCTGTATTACAGTATGGTTTGGCAGCCTAACTGTACAGGACTATACGATGTTACAGAATACTGTGAAAACAGAAGCCAGAACTGCCACAATTCCTTGATATCTATACTGTCCGCTGTAGAAAGAAAGCCACAAACATTTTTAAGGACACCAGCCATCCTGCCCATGCCTTCTTCTCACCACTCCCATCTAGGAAATGCTACAAGTATATTAAATCACATTCCACACATCTGTGGAACAGATTCTTTCCCCATGCAGTGAGATTGCTGAACAGTCAGCACCACCATAGATCAAATACCTCATTGCCACAATGAGTGTTTTTTTTAGTATCAAACACCCAATTATTGTATGTGTTTCATTGTCAAGTTTTTATTGTAACTGCAGTACAGTATTTATTCGATAGATTTTTGTAATTACCGATGCACTGGATGTGTAATGTGAGGCCTTTTAATCTTACATACTGTAGGTTGTCTATTCTATTATTTCTATTCATTTCCATTTATGTACAGTATGTCCATATGTAAGGTAGAGAGAGAACAAGAGCACAAATATTTCATTGTATTTTAATACATATGACAATAAACTTGAACTTCAACTTAAACGGAATCTCTGTTTCGGAAATATGTGACTAATGCGTAGACCTATTATATTCATTTTTGGTTTATATCTAGATATGGAGTCTAAATGGCAT
>JAODKC010000130.1:10175173-10193763 GCA_026777985.1 Mormyrops attenuatus
AGACCCCACCTAGAATATTGTGTGCAGGTTTGGTCACCATACCTTAAAAAGGACATTGCTGCCTTGGAAAGGGTGCAGCATAGGGCAACAAGAATGATTCCTGGTCTTAGAGGAATGTTTTATGAGGAGAGGTTAGCTGAGCTGAATCTGTTTAGCCTTGAACAAAGGAGACTAAGGGGGGACATGATCCAGCTATACAAGATTCTAACAGGTCTGGATGCTGTTCAGTCAAATGGCTATTTCAATATTAGTTTAAATACTAGAACTTGTGACCATAAGTGGAAATTATTGGGAGAACATTTTAAAATGAATTTGAGAAAGCACTTTTTTACACAGCATGTAGTTAGAGTATGGAATAGTCTTCCTGCCAGTGTAGCGCAAGCTAAAACCCTGGGTTCCTTTAAATCAGAGATAGATAAGATTTTAACAACCCTGAGCTATTAGTTCAGTTCTCCCCAAATGAGCTTGATGGACTAAATGGCCTCCTCTCGTTTGTAAATTTCTTATGTTCTTTTGCCCTGCGATTGGTTGGTGACCCTTCTTGGGTTGTTCCTTATGGCAAGTCGTTTTAACATTTAACACACACCTCTTTCCTATCTGTAATTATGTTATACATATCCAGAATTCCATTTCTCCTAGTAAGAATTATATTTTTACTAGTCATAATGAAAAAACAAGTATCCAAAGCTCTATTCTTACTAATAAAAATTATATTTAAAGATATCTATATCTATATCTATATGACAAACATGAGCATGAGCATTATACAACGATCATGTAATGTAATAAACCAAGAGGGATATCTCAGAAATAACACCGACATTTTTAAACGGCGCAATTGCACAAACAATTGTGACCTGTTTGCAGCACAAACAAAAAATTCAGGGGCACAAACACGACATACACAACTGAGCTTCTCAGCCAATCACAGCGCGATGACCTGCCTTCCGTTTCCACTATAAGATCTCTCACGCAGTGTTCTAATCTTACATACATATTTTTTCTTCACGCATGCATATATTTTCTTCTTATATACGTATATTATTTATCATATGCGTGTAGGCGTACTGATAGGCTACATTTAATTATATTTGTGTAATGAATAGCTTGATGCCTCGTTTCGCTCTGATGCACGTCTGGTTATTGAATAGTTTGAAGGTTCTCACTTTGTTAGAGCACGCCGTGTAGTTCTTACCCCAGTACTGCTTACACTTGAACCTAGGCATTCATTGGAAGCTCAGGCTAGCTGCACTTACGTCTAGTTGACACCTTTACTGGACCTTTGTTTGTAATGTGCTGTTTGCCTGATTTGCACGTCGCTTTGGACAAAAAGCATCTAAATATGACAAATATGTAAAAGTGGAAGTAATGGAATCAGGCAATGAAAATAAGTGAAACTTTTTGTTCGTTAGCCACATACATGTCCTTGAAAGGCTATAATCACCGATGCTTTTCGAATAGAGATTCTGTAAACTATAGGCTTAATTAAATGTATATTGTCACACGTAGGCTACTGCCCTAAAAGTCAAATGCACACAGTTGTTTGTAAAATTAATTGTTAATGTGTAAACAGACGCCTATTTTGATTGTAGTATTTCAAAATAAAAATAAGATTGGTTTAAAAACAATGATGTCTCTGTTAGCTTCCCTGTTTTGCACAGAAGCAGCAACTGACTTACGGTACAAAATGTTGGGGTTGTATTAAAATCTATTCCCCACAGTAAAGTATTTTTTTATCGGTTTCTTACCTCTGGTTTTCCATTCATTTCCATAATCTCCATGGTGATGTATATCAGACAAAGAGAAAATTCACTAAGATTTCACACCTAATTAGGTACCCTTTATATACTGTGTGGCTTTAACAGAGCGCAAGAAATAGTAAATGAATGACCGCTTCAGCAATTTACCGCTTTCGGGTTAGCAAAGTTCGGAAATCCCCACCCCCGACTTCCACCCCGCAGTCAAGGGAAAAGTATGTTTCCGCACATATCTGTGCGGTAATTTAACTGTCTCCATGTACTGTCAAGCCGCTATTTTCACCACAATATGCTCTCCAGATTTAATTTGTCTTTGTTTAATCACTCGCTATAAAGATAAGTCCATTACTACAATTATAAACTCTAAACCTTAGAATGGAGTAAAAGTCCGGTGTTTAACTGGTACTTACCGTCAAGACAAAAATAATTTTTAAAATGTTGGCTACCTAAAATACAAAATTGGAAAGTGGCACGTGAAATCAACTTAGTACCTGAATCTATTGATTGATCAGGTTATCGGATTAATAGATTCTTTTCTTTCCTAACGGCGTGGGCATATTCCAGGACCATAATGCCAAGATTCATTGGGTTCTAATTGTCAAAGAACACATGAATTGGCCAGCACAGGGTCTTGACCTTAACCCCATCGGAAGTCTTTGAGATGTGCTGAAGATGACTTTACGGAGTCGTTCAGCTTGCCTTTCATCGATATAAGATCTTGACGAGAAATGAATGTAAATCTGGATGAAGAAAAATGTTGAGATGTTGCATAACCACACGGTAACAATGCATTGACAAATGTCAGCAAAAGTAAAGCTAAAGGTGGTCCAAACAAATATTAAAGTGTGTGACTTTTTTTGGCTTGGCAGTGCATGGATTTCACATACTCTAAAACCGATCTTATTTATTTTTACTTTAACCCACAATATTCTCAATTTTACTTTTCACATCAGGCTACTTTACCTCCTGTTTCATGTTTGCCTAATTTCTGCTTTAAATTAGAATTTATCTTAGTAACGGAAGATACTCTGAAATAGTATCAATAGTAAAAGCGTCTTTTACAATCAGCTTCAGATGTATGATGCTTGTGTAAGGAAAAGTAGTAAAGATGTCCCAATGTTCTTGGTTGATCATTTGAATGCAGATAGTGTTAGCAAATAATGATCAAGGGGGAAGCCAGGGATAGAATGGCAGTTCCAGTCGGCACCACTAGCTGATAAGGAAGATCATCCTGTCCTGCCCCATCCCTGCCCCAGGCTCCTCACAGTCCAGGGGGTCACTTTTTATATGTGAATTCACTCACAAACACCTACACACAGGACCTTGTTGGGGAGGGTCTTTTGGGGTATAAAGGGGGGTGAAGAACTGTCCTTAATTTGTATTTGAGCTGCCTTTCAATACCCAGTGTATGTCTACAACGTATTACGTTATATTATTTTTACTGTTCAATAAACCACCGTTTCGCTGAAACTGCGGAGACTCTGCAAATGGATTCCTTACACTTTCTTATTATTTTTTATTTATTTAGGGTACAGCTAGGGATTCCTGAATGGGGTACCAGTCCATTGCAGAGTACACGCTTACATTGGAAGTTTTTGGGTTGTGCAATCAAATACATGGAGAACAATATTATTATTATTATTATTAGTCAGGGTTAGCGCCCGTCCGCTCCTGGCCTTCATGTCTCTTCCTCGTTTGGCCAGCAGGTGTTGCTGGCCAACCCATCTTTTCACTACCTGTCTGATAACCCTTGTGTGTTGCACCTGCTTCCTGGACTACTGAATAGCTTGGTGAGTTAAGCATGTGACTTAGACACCATGGGTTCGCTGAGGCTCACTAGACACCAGCCACACCTGTATTCATTTTTTTTTCGGTTTTCCATTTCCCTAATGTATATTATTTATCATTTTCCTGTTGTAGGTTTCCCCCCCTTCTGCTGTGTCTAATTATGATTTGCATATTGTTATGGTCCCAAATGTCCCAGTATTTTCCTAGGTTTTGTGCTTGTTATGTTTCCTAGTTTCTTTGCTTATTAGTTGTTGTGAATTTCACCTGTAGTCCATTTTCCTGTGCTTTCATTGATTGGTTAATTTGGGTATTGTTCTCTCCTGTCCTGCATCATATCTTGTTAGCCTTGTGTGTATTTAAGTGCCTGTTCCTGCTCTGTTCTCCAGTCAGTTATTGTTGAAGTTCTGTTGTGTTGTTGCTTTGTTTTGGTGTTTCTAGTTCTGCTCTCTCCCTCTGTTGCTCCCTAGTTATTACCTTTTGGTATTTTGTATTAGTTCTTGTTTCTCTCATTTGCTTTTGACCCCACAAGGTCATTTTATTTTGTGCTTTACCCTTTGATGGTCTATTTTGTTTAATAAAACCATTTGCCTTGGACCCTCATTTCCCCCCTGCACCATGCCCCGCATCTGTGACTATTATTATTACTGATGTTGCCTGGAAAACTGAATTTTTTATTTTATTTTATTAACGTATTAATGTTTTTATTTATTTATTAATGTAGGGCCGAACGTTTCCATATTTAGAGTTTTTCCTCAATTGCTTTGGCACATTTCATGAAACATATTTAACATTCTCAAGACTATAAGAGCATTTCTCAAAACAGCTTATGCATATAGCACAACACTATGGTTCAGCTGCCAAAGCGTGTAACTGACCCAAAACAATTAACTCATTTCAAAAGCAAACAGTTCCATCAATGAATTAGTCAGTGCCACCTAAATAAAAAGTATGATCACCATTGAAATGTCAGTGTAAGTATGTTCCCGAGCTCCAAAGTTCTGAATGCTATTCTTTTCCTGCTTTATCAATGTCAATGTCTCAGTTTTTCTTCAGCAAACTGACACTTGTTCATGTCAAAGACACCAGTTTCAACATTTCATATACTGTGAAAACCAAAAATATAACAATGCCTTATCATTGCAATTTGTTGAATATATTTTTAAATCATTTTGAAAGCTTGGTTAACTGTTTTGCATGTGGTGGCACAAAGATCACATACATATGTAGTTTTGAGTGTAAAATTATTACAGATTATTACTACATAATCTATTTTGACCAACAAGACTAAAACAACTCAAAACTGTGCCAAATGATGAGTCATTTGCATATATATATTAAAACATTTGTGTGAAGCAATAAGAAGTGTTCTGCCATGCAGAAGTGACATTATGGTGTGGGAATCACACTTGTTGTTTTGCAAATGTTAATTATCATTTGAGAAATGCTCCAAAGCAATCGAGAAAACTTTTAGAAACCAACCCTTTGGCTGTTAATTGGAGTGGTGACCGGTGAACGAACTGAATGGTGTCGCCCAGATGGACCCCTGTGCTGAAAGCGGTATGGTCAGAAAACGTGCAGTTTTATTGGATGAGAGTGGTTGCTAGGGGCGTGGGTCCTATGTAGAAAAAAAGGATGCGCTGTACCAGTGCATTACTGTCATTATGACAATGTGAGTTTCCGTGTGGGAAAGATCCCGGTGCAGATGGAGTCTGTAACTTGCAAAAGGGTATTGTTTTGGAATATCCATATTATATTTCACGTTTGTGAGCCTTAAAAATGATGTTTTATAAAAAACGAGCGTTACAAATTGTTCCGTTTGCTCCGGGACAGGAAAAGAGGATTGTGCATGTGCGCAGGGTCATTTCGCTGCATGAATATTTATTTTAAGTACAATGATTTATGAAACTGCTGAATCACGACAGTTTCGGGCTTTTGTTACCTCGCCACGCTGGCATTGTGCTAGAACTATGGCTTTCTACCCTTCAGTGTGCTAGTAATATTATTTCGTGGTTAGGTGCATTATGAAGGTAAAATAATATTAATTAAAAAATTATGAGGCTACTGCATTTTTTACAGCTTTATGCAATATTTAGAAAATCACATAAAAAATAGACGCATCGTCATTGTGCTTACAGTGTGCTACTGGTTTTGTAGCGATGATGGCAGACTGCGTCAGCACACGCCGGCACTGCAGCTACCCATTCGGCCTCTGGAAGAAGATCGTGCTGTCAACAGTACATGAGCAATAAAAACGTTCTCAACTGGCACCAGATATGGAGTCAGGGGGCGTAACCAGTATAGATCCCAAGCTGGAATATACATCTTCATCTGTTTCCAGTTCACACTTGGATGTGAACACTAATGATGTCTTAAACGGGAGCATCAGTGATAGCAACGTCAACTTCATCAGCAATGCAGCAACACCAAAAGGAGGAAGCGACCCCAGCGTGTACCTTTCTTCAAATTATCAAGGACTCCTCCGTCAAAGGTTTGTCAGGAAGAACTTGTGGCTGTCCGACTCTGACGACCAAACGTCTGAAGCCGCCGAATGTGACAACATCAACAAGCCCGTGAATGGGAATATCGAGACAGTCATTAACAGGACACGTGGGACGCGCCGGGAGACGTCGAGCACCGAGAGCCAAGGCGCTCACAAGCACAGTGCCACGGAGAGTGTGAGCGCTGACGAAGACAAGGAACGCGGTGACACTGATCACAAAGTCCACGTCGCCGCCTCCGACCATGAGAGCAGCACCGGCAAAGCGGTCAGCGATGAGAACGAGGAGGAGGCGGAGGTGAAAGCCGTCTCCACCTCACCAAGTGGCAGGTTTCTCAAGTTTGACATTGAGCTTGGGAGAGGATCCTTCAAGACCGTCTACAAGGGTCTGGACACGGACACCTGGGTTGAAGTTGCCTGGTGTGAACTGCAGGTACTCCGTGTTTATTCAGTGCGCATGACAACTAGCAAAGCAAATATACTGTAGGAAACCGAAAAGCTGTAAAGTAAAATGTACATAATGGAATTGTGTGTTCATTTAACATTGTCCTTGTTCAACATTTGATTTTAGGGAAATTGGGAGTTATTTCTGGTTTGGTATTGAAGGATATCACTTAACCAGTAGTTATGAGATCTAGTCAAGAGTGACAGTTGTGTTGGTTTTTGAAAAATGATAATTCTAAGTGTTTTTCCTATGGGCTGTAACTTTTCTTTTTTACTGTTACAGCTACATGGCTCAGCTATGGCTTGGTGAAAACTTAATAAGTGGTATGCCACCATTTTACTATACAAAGGATAAATCCTCTGAAAATCCCCTAAAATATTTTACGCACTTTTACGCTTTAGGTAGGCCTACACTTCAGATACACTTTTGTGTTCTTTCTGAGAAAGAAGTGGATTAAAACACAGTGAGATTAGTGCGTAGTTTCAGTGATTTTCTCCTTTTTTTTGCAAGTTCAGAGCCTTGTGACTCCTACACTCCTGTGAATAACAACACGTTTGTTCTTCGTTTGAGAGCAGGTAAAGAGTACCTTCTTCCCAAATAAGTGGAAAAAATTTAACCCATGCCACACGTGCCTTTTTTGAGGCTCAAAAAGTTTTTAAAAACCAGTTCAGTTTTGGGGCGCTTATCTCATGAAGGTTGGAGTTTTATGTACATGTAATATACATACATATGTATTTCATTATAACAAACTGACTTGTTACTCTAAGCCCTTCACTGGTTTTTAATAACCAGAATAAAATGCAGTTCCTTGAGAAAGGAAACTTAGATTTATGCAAAAGTTGAATTTTGAAAATGTGCTCTTTCTGAGCTTTCCAACAAGCTATAGCTGAGAGCTGATCCATGTACTTGTAATAGTAAAAATGTTACAGATTATAAGAAGACAGTAAAAAGACACTGAATTATGTTTTTTTGCTACCCTGGTGAAGAAAATGTGCAAATGTGCTTACACTGTCCTGCTCTCCTATGGATACACAAGACATATGGATACATTTTTTGTGAACCAGCTGAACAATGTAGCCCTTCCTCAGGGGTATCGCATTACTTCAGTGCCAGTTATCTCTCTCTCTCTGGCTTATTAAAGTAATGATTTTCTCCTCTAAACCGAGGATCTAGCCTATAGTTTCATCCGTAGATTGTGTAACTGTGCAGTTGAGAATATCCAGGTCAGTGTGTTCAGGATGTGCAGATGGATTATCAGAGAATTTCCCATGATATGGGCTGAGAATTTAAAAAAAGTAATTAATTGAGGATTATCTTTATTGGATAGTTAAACTAAAGTTTAACTAGCTAAGGAGAGTCTTGTCTCACTTGTCAGGTATAGCAGTAATTGAATGGATAAGTATCTATTTCACTGAGATAAATAAATGGAGTATCGCAAAGGCAGGGTTAATCACTGTGGCTCATTTGTATTCTCCTCGCTCTGTAACTCTGAGGCTGATCTAGGTCTGAAGCAGTGACGTCAAGGACTTAAGGACATCAGTGTTAGTACCTCATACTGTGGATATTGTGCAAGTGGGAGTCCTTTAACACAGCTGGGCATGAGAGATGATCTTGCCCTGTTTGTTTCCTGCTAGGAATACATAGTAACAAAGTTGTCCGCTGTGCTTCATCAGATTATGTCATTATCTCTGTTTTCTGGACCTCTTCTGGGCTGAGAACTGTTCACAGTTGCTGTGTACAGTATGTAGGCATGTTTTATCCCAATATCCTCTGTAAATTTATCATTGCTAAGAATGGTAGAGTGGTTATTCCCATGGACACAAGTCTGTTGAAACCCCAGCTTTAACATTGTAAAATTGGGTATTTTTAGATAAGGCAATATTCGATAACATCAAAGGTAAATATTAGAAGGTGTTATGATATGGATTTACACAGTGCAGGTATGATGTTCAATGTATTGAAACTTGACTGCAGCTGAATAATTCTGACGGTAGCTTTCTCATGTAAGGCTTGATATCCTACTCGCTCGCACTTATAAAAATATTGCTGACAAGGAAGTGATAGTGCTGTGTTCCTCCCTTGTGAAACTAAGGGATTGCAGCTCTTTTGCAAGTGACACTTCTAGTTTGAGGTCCTGCCTCAGTCTTTTTACCACAGAGAGGGAAGTGTCCCAGTAGCAAGGTTTCATTCCTAAAAGGTAAATACTATTGATTACGATGTCACATTATAGGTTCATTTTCAGCTTTTTCTTTCTGTTCCACTCAGATTTCGTGCAGAAGTGCATGCAGTGCTATTATGTTCTGCATGTGCTGTTGTCACAGAAACATACATTTAAATGAATTTGTGCCTCTAAATGTCAAAAAGACCCCTGTTGGTGATTTTATGCATTGAATGATTGTGATTCTAGAAATGCTTTGAAGGAATAGCATCAATAGACCTCTCAGTTTGTACTTTCTTTTTTCCAAGAATTGTGTTTTTTTACTCTTCAAATGTTTTTATTGCCGTAACTGATTGGGGAGCTAGTTCATAGTTTGAGGGGCGTTGTGACCAGTCACAATGACAGTATGCAGTTGAATATCTTTTATATATAGTTACATATCAAATAGCGCTGCATGATTCTGGGTAAAATACAAATTGCTATTTTTTTTTCACTTCTTATCGAGAGCATGATGAAATTCTTTTGTCTTAAACATGCTCAGTGCAATAAGAGGAAAAAAGATACGATAGTAAAGAGCTTAAAAAACAACAGTAGTGATAGTGCGAAACAGAATAACAAAATAAATCTAACAGTAACAAATAACTATAAAAGATATAATAAAATAACAGATAATTAGTGCAAGTGGTTATGAAAAGTCACTTAGTGTCTGTGCCATGAATAAAATGAGATAGCAGCTTGTGATGAGGGGATGAAACAGACATTCAATATTATTGTTGCTGAAAAAGATCACCTATAGTAAGGGGAAGCAAAACTTTTGTAAATAAATATTGCAAAAATATCAAGCAAATGACTTCCTAATAAATACAGTACTGCACTCTGTTGTTATTTATAGGCTATAACAGGTGTTTTGTCTCTAATAAATAAGCTGAGTCAGATCGTTTCAGTGAGCTGTGGAACTGCAGCTGTCAGATACGGCAAAGTAAACAAACTGTAGAAATAATACAACATAGAATATTACTCATGGGCAGTGGATTTTGATGCAGCTGCTTATTTTGGTGTGTTTTTATGCACACATAATTACGTACAAGCACTTGGTTACACAATGATATCACTATTAGTGCTGTCAGGTTTGGCGTCTTGCAATTCTGAGGGTGTGTGTATGATTTTTGTGCGTCAGTGGATTTGTGAGTTATCGGTTTTAATCTCATTCAACGCATTGTGCGGCGATCAGATCCTAAAGGTAAAATTGTCAGTGGGATGGTGTTAGCTAGCTTACAATTAGCACATCTGATTTAACAGCTAGCTAGCTACTGTATAGTAAATTTAGTATGTATTTGCTAGTTATACTTCAATACCATTGATCAAATATTTTCAACCCAGCGATATCATCAAAACTTACTTGACTGAATTTGCCTTAAATCTGGTTGCTTTAACCAAAATTATCCTGCAAAATGTTTTCTTTTCAACTACATTTGTTCCCTGTTATAGACTAACTTTTCAGTTTATTCCCAGTTTATTCCCATTAAGCAGTAAATTTTCAGTTTATTCCCATTAATTCCCACATATTCCTGTTAATTCCCATGGAAAGTTTCCAACTTTGAAAATTTTGCAACCCTTTATCTTGAGTAATATATCTCAGTCTTTATTATTATTACTACATGTTGTCTTTTTGAAGGTGGGACACACAATGTGTAAAGATGCATGATATATTGGTTAACTTATTGGTATTGACTGATATTTGTTTAAAAATCACAATATAGCAGCATCAGTCCGATGTATCAATCTTGGCAGATATTGCTTGCAGATATTGAAAGTTTATGAATATCCAAAGATAGCAGCACTGCAACTAAAGTCACAACAACTGAAATAATGGAGATGGCATTGTATGATTAGGTATTTTCTGTAGTGGCGAACAAGGGATTTCGTCGGCACAGTTACCACTTATGAAATGTCTCGAAGTATTGGCCCGTGAATGTTTGTAATTCATTATATCTGGCCCACTGATCAATCTTTCATTTTCTACACAATCAAAAATAATGTACTGTAATGTCATTCCAATAATCTGCGTTGAGTGAGATCACATAGGGATATAAATCAAGATCATGATTCAAAAACGATTAATCATGTAGCTATAAAAGCAACTTTGTGCTGCTGAATTACTGTGCCTGATTTTCTTCATTGACAAAATTCCGAATTTATCTATGGGAAACCAAAGCAGAAATACAATTCTGAAAAATACAAAAGATTGAGAATGAGTCCATCAAATTGCAATTGAAATATGAAGAATCTGACATGGCCACCCTGTCCCAGGATCGCAAGCTGTCCCGGGCGGAGCGGCAGCGTTTCAAGGAGGAAGCTGAGATGCTAAAGGGGCTCCAGCACCCCAACATTGTGCGCTTCTACGACTTCTGGGAGTCTGCAGTCAAGGGCAAGGGGTGCATTGTGCTGGTGACTGAGCTGATGACGTCTGGAACACTGAAAACGTGAGCTGTTCTCTTCATCTTTTGTAGTGTAATGTCTCTGCAGATCCAGGAAAGGTCTGCACATTGACAAGAGCACATCTATGGACTGAAAGTTCTAACTACCATCAAGGCTGCCAAGTCCTGGCATCATTGATTTCTAGTTTGGTCACTTATTTTGAGGCAGTTGGATTTGTTTTGTAAAAAAATCCTGCTACAGACTCTACAAGGATAGTTCTGATGTTGTCCTTAAGAGACCTTGTGTCCATATTGGTACTTACATCTCTGCTTCTATTACCTCAAAGGTACCTGCGCAGGTTCAAGCTCATGAAACCCAAGGTGTTACGCAGCTGGTGCAGACAGATTCTGAAGGGTTTGCATTTCCTACACACCCGGACCCCGCCCATCATCCACCGTGACCTGAAGTGCGATAACATCTTCATCACGGGCCCCACAGGCTCCGTCAAGATCGGAGACTTGGGTCTGGCGACACTCAAGAGAGCCTCATTTGCGACGAGTGTCATAGGCAAGCTATCAGAATTATAATTTTATTTTCCATCCTGTTCTTTTTATGGCAGCCATCACAGATCAAATTTTCTGGTGATATCAGGCCATACAGTATGTGGCTTGGGCAATGGTTTGTGAACTTTCTAGAAATCAATAAGTCGTAAAAATCATATATGAGATTCATTTTGTATGAAACTAGTTTCAGAGATACTGAAAGTAATATCGTATTTGAAATGACAGAATAATCACTTTAATATCTAAGAGTTAAACCTCTGTGTTGGTGGCATGTGGCTCTGGGTTGTACGTCTGAATCTGTGATCAGAAGATTGCCAGTTCAAATCCCCTGACTGGAAGAGTGATGTTACTGTTGGGCCCTTGAGCAAGACCTTTATACTCAGTTGGTCTAGGGCAGGAGTCTCCAACTCCAGTCCTGGAGAGCTACTATCCAATAGGTTTTCTATTCTACCTGGCTTCTGATGAGCAACACCTGTTCCTGGTATTTACCAGAGAAATGGTGTGGCTCATCTGAAGCCAGGTAGGATAGAAAACCTTCTGGACAGTAGCTCTCCAGGACTGGAGTTGGAGACCCCTGGTCTAGGGACTGGCTGCTCTTTCATCCTTACTTATAAATTGCTTAGGACAAAAGCCTTGACTTATTATTTATGAATAATTGTTGGAAGCAGTTTCTTGAACGGGGGGGCCTGCTTTTATCATGCACTTCCCAGGAACCCCAGAGTTTATGGCCCCTGAGATGTATGAAGAGCACTATGACGAGGCTGTGGACGTCTACGCCTTTGGCATGTGCATGCTGGAGATGGCCACCTCGGAGTACCCTTATGCTGAGTGCCAGAATGCAGCGCAGATATACCGCAAGGTCACCAGTGTGAGTAGAGCTGTGCTTGTGCCTTACGAAAACCAGGCGTTAGTGTATGATTTATCTACATTAGCCTGCAAGCCCCTAGTCACATCTGCGTTTCACTTCCATCGGTAGGTCAGCGTGGATCTCTGATTACATGAAAGTATTTTCAGTTTTTTAGGGACATCGGTTTTTTCATCAAACAGCCTGCTCCTACAAACTGAATCCATGCAGCCAAGAGACAGGGTCAGGCGGTTCACCTGCTGTGTGACTAAGCATTAGAACAGCTAAAACACCTGATCTAAGCGATTTCAAATGTGATGTAATATTTAGTCCCAGATGTGGTGGTTTCAGAATCTCAGAAACAGCTACCCATTTGAGATTGCCCATCTGTTTTGCGCTCATAGAGAATTGTACAATGAACAAAAAGCATCAAGTCCCGTAAGTTCTGTGGAGAAAAACACCTTGTTAATGAGAGAAGTCAGGGGAGAATAAGGCTTGTTAAAGTTAACAGGAAGGCAAGAGTAACAGCTTAGTACAACAGTGGTGTGCAGAAAGGCCTCTCCTAATACATAGATTATTAACACCTGAAGTAGTTTGGGAGACAAAAATGGGCCTTAGCTGGTATTACGCAGGTGGCCACTGAGTATATACAGCATATATATGATTGTTATCTTGATTAGTTCACTGAATAAAACATTTGTTTAAGGACAGAAGGGTAGTTTTTGGTCTCATTCTCATTCTGTCTGACTTACAGTAGTGTTTCCTAATATGTTAATGGATTATTAATTTAGGTCTGTTTCCTCTCTTAGACTTTAGTAATTGGAATGAAGTTGCTGCCAGTCCTGACCCGATATCAAAGATCAGAATCTGGGCCAATCCAGGAATTTTTTAACTGATTGGCATCGGCTACCTCAGCTGAATTTCAAGGCTGATCCCTTTAATTTCTTGCGTATGCCTAATTTATGTCAGTTGCACAGACTGTAAGGTTCCGTCACATGCTGCAGTAAGCAAGAGGCACATGGCCTGAAATGACTAACTATCGAGATGTACAAATTCTTTAAATTGGAAACTCAGATTGGCCCAAAATCTACCTGCAGTGTTTGGAATACCAGCCCTTTGAGAGGAGAAAGCAACAGAGTGTCATTTAAAACAATGAATGTAATTAAGCTCTTCCAGAAACGTCATAAAGAATAATACTGATAAGGTTTACTTATGAATGCACGTGCATGTATATTTAAATATTTATTAAAAGATCGGATCAGGTCTCAGAATCTCAGAAGATATATTTGAATGCATCGGATTGGACCTGGGAACCAAAAAAGTAGATCAAGACATCCCTGGTTGCTGTTGTGATTCTGTTTTTTGAAGCCACTGTCATATCACTTCATACTAATGAGCAGTTGATGACATTCTAAAGCCTGGGTGTTATTATTATGATTATTCCATTATTATTACACATTTGTACCATATATAAGGTGGCTGGAGACCCCACGGATTGCTTTCCTGACATTTATGTGATCTTTGTGCATTTGTGATGTTTCTCCAGGGGGTCAAGCCTGCCAGTTATGACAAGGTCACTGACCCTGAGATCAAGGAGATAATCGGGGAATGTATCTGCCATCGCAAGGACAAGAGGTCAGCAGTTACTATAAAGTTTATTTCTATATA
This sequence comes from Mormyrops attenuatus, assembly GCA_026777985.1. Classification (NCBI taxonomy): domain Eukaryota; kingdom Metazoa; phylum Chordata; class Actinopteri; order Osteoglossiformes; family Mormyridae; genus Mormyrops; species Mormyrops attenuatus. The sequence goes on from JAODKC010000130.1 coordinate 10,189,312, forward strand.
AAGCCCTTTTTAAAAAACATCTTAATGAAACTGCTGGCTTTTCTTTTAATGCAGGTCTTTGTTGTAATGATTAAATCTTTAATGGCCACTGTAGGTTCTCCATCAAGGACCTTCTGAGCCATGCCTTCTTTGCGGAAGACACAGGGCTGAGGGTAGAGCTGGCTGAGGAGGATGACGGCAAGAAGTCGTCCATTGCTTTGAAGCTGTGGATTGAGGATCCGAGAAAGCTGAAGGGCAAGTACAGGGAGAGCGGAGCCATTGAGTTCACGTTCGACCTTGAGAAGGAAGCCCCAGAGGGTGTAGCCCAAGAGATGGTGAGTTTGTTACCGCAGCACTGACACTCTGTGTCTTTCATCCTCAAAAACATTCCACTGGTGTTATGATAATGGGGCATGGGTTTAAGAGGTCTACAAAGTATCTCAAAAAAGTATTCATTAAGTCATAAATGAAAACAATGGTAATAATAACTAGAAATGGAAAAATTATATCTAGGACTAATCATGCATCTAGCTATACCGGTCACTAATCAAAGGAAGTCTTTCTCCAGCAAAGGGTTCTCAAAGGGCTCTCATTATAATGAAATCTGTTTCTCATTACAACGAGACATAAGTTATCTCATTATAACAAGATATGAGATGTGAAATTATCTGGGTGAAACGAGAAAGGCTTGCATTGCAGTGTAATATTGATCTATCTGATTAAAATCATCAGAGAATCAGATGATTTAGTTAAATGACAAACGTTTTTCCTTATAACCTAATGGGCATGTTATGTTATGTTATGTTGATTTGTGTAGTGAGTTTTACTTTATGCCAGGGACGAGACTGCGGTCAAGCCATCCGCACGTAGTTTGCCTGTGTGCAAATACGTCTACAGTAGTAAAATTATTTGCTCAGATCTTTATAATACGGAATAATGTGTCTCCCATTCCAACTTCAGAATAATGTTCTATGTATCCACACAAAGTTTCACCCAAATGTAACCTGCAGTTTAGGGGTTAGGCTGAGGAACAGCCTCTTTCCCAACACTGTCAGTGTGCTCAGTGGTACCTTTCGGTGTTGATTCTCCACCCCAACCCGCTCCACACATAACTTGGTTCCTTGACTGAACACTGTTTTTGTTTGCACTGGCTGCTCATTTGTTTGCTCCCACTATTCATTTTGCACATTGTGTATCTCCAGTTTGCATTTACAATATGGCATCTTATCATACTGCTTAAGGTATATTTTACAGATAATTTAGCATGATTTATTTTATTTCTGTATATATATTTAATTTGCACCTGGTCTTGTTTGTGTTTCACTGGCTCTGCACCTGTACTCAGCACACTGACAATAAATTTGAATCTAATCTAATCATGGTCATTCCAATCTATGTACCACTGAGCCTCCATGAAGCCTTTTTCTCATTATAACGAGATTCTTGTCTCATTATAACAAGAAACCGGGCAAGTTTTATTTTTTCACGGTGGCAGCAGCATGCTGTTGATCTCTGTTGTTCAGAGTGGACCCTGTTTGTTGTGTAAGATGATGTGTCTTGATCCAGCCAGCCTGCAGTTGTCCAATCATAATCTTTTCTCGGTTTAATGGCAAGTGTATGTTCATCTGTTTGCGTCTGTGTGTTTGCGCCAATTTGTCAGAGTATTAAATGAGAACAGAGAGATCAAAGTGTCCTTTAATGAAAACTACCAGATTTCCGTCATATTCATCCATGTTCTTCTCAACCACTGTTTGGGCCTGATGTAAGTTTTTTCCAGTTTGTTGTACTTTCCGCTGCATTGCTTAGCAAAAGTGTTTTCTTGCCAGGTGGAGTCTGGCCTCTTCCAAGAGAGTGACGTCAAGGCTGTGGGTAAGTCGATCCGCGACCGGGTGTCTCTAATCCGGTGGAGGAGGGAGCGTGCGATGTCTGCAGAGGAGGGGGATAAGCAGAAGGATGGAGGCAGTGCGCCCTGCCGCAAGGTCCCCTGGGAGACAAGCCTGCCTACTGTGCCTGACCCCCAAGAGCAGATGGCTGACCAACCAGCTGGTATACCCTACATTACTTGTGAGTACAATGTTACCACGCACACATACACATTTAGATGTACTTTTTAATATATGGTTCTTATTTGGGATGTCTTTTATTAAATGTCTCTTGTTGAGGTGGGGCATTGTGTCATTAACAAGTCCAGGTGTGTCTGTCTAACTTTGTTTTGTATGTTGCACATTACATCTCACTTTCTTCCTGTTTCCCCAGCCCCTTCAGACAGTGTCATGGACAATGGCCTTGGCTTTACTGCGCAGGCAGACGTGAATGCCGGACAACACAGCTTCAACGCGATACAGCCAGACCCCAATACCCGTCAACACGTTTTCGACACAATACAGCCAGATGCCAGTGCTGGTCAGCACACCTTCAGCATAGTACAGCCAGAAGCCAGCATTGTTCAACAGAGCATCAGCACAATACAACCAGATGCCAGTGCTGGTCAGCACAGCTTCAATACAGTGCAGCCAGATGCCAACGCTAGTCAACATGTCTACAACACAATACAACCAGGTGCCAACGTTGGTCAACACGTCTTCAACACAGTACAACCAGATGCCAGTGCTGGTCAAAATGGCTTCAACACAATGCAGCCAGATGTCAGTGCTGGTCAACATGGCATGATTCAGCCAGACACCAACGCTGGTCAACACAGTTTTAACATGATGCAACCAGATGCCAACGCTGGTCAGTACAGTTTCACCTTCATGCAGCCGGATGCCCGTCCTGCCCAGAACGTACCCTGTCTGTCCCAACAGGAGACTCTTTTTCCTTCTGTCTCATCAGTCTGTATCCCTTTAGCCTCTGAGCTCCGGCAGCAACTCCCAACCCGGATGCAACAAAATCTCTCTCAGCCGCTCTCGACCCAGCTATTCCAGGAATCCTACCACACACTCCCAGCTCGGATACCCCAGGGGGCCTTCCAAACACTGCAGACAGCCCAGCTACACCACGTTCAATATCAGGCATCATACCAGACGCTCCAGGGGTCCCAGCAACCTCCCTCAACTCAGCTTTTCCAGGGTCCATATCAGCAGCCTCCCAGTATACTGAACCAAGGGCCCTACCCGTCACCTTCGTCCCAGTTGGGGCCCTATCAGCAAAATCCAGTTGTGAGTTGTGACACTTTCTACTTTCTTGATTATACCACTCTTTGTCTCATATTTTTTGACCATTTGACAGATAGTTAAGCAGTAGAACCCTCAAAAACCCCCAATAAGTTTAGAACCTCTTTAGACAGTGCAGTTATCGAGAATTTACCTGTAGACTACAAATGTAACCAGTGAACCGACCGCTAAATTGCTACAGCACTTCTTTAGTCTCTTATTGTTTTGGCATTTCTTGGGGGGTAAGGGATCTGTGGCCATGTCTGGATGATCATGAGTCCCTATCCCATGGTTAGCAGGTGTTCAACTGTTGGGCCCTGGAGCAAGACCCTTAGCCCGAATTGCTATGGAAAATAACAGTAATGTAAAAATGCTTTTTATTTTTAAGAAATCGCCCCTTTTGCATTGCAGCCCGGCACAATGTTGGCTCCAGAACTGGCTACATCAGTGCTCTCTGCAGAGGATCCCAGCCAGGTCTATCAACAGACCCAAGTGTCTATCCCACCTGCAGCACCCACGCTGCACTATGCCCTGCCACCAAAGCTGCAGGTAAGATATAGAATGCGCTACCTTTATATCATAGAAATGTTGATATAAAGGAAGTAAAAGCCTCATATTTCTTCTTCTTTGGCTGGATGGATGTATGGCATTTCTCCTCAGTGACTTACAGAAGCATTCAGGTCCTAAAGTATAGCAGAAAAAAATATTACAGAACTTCAGGTATGTTTTGAAATCGAAAATGTTCAGTAACACAAGAAGCCATCATTCTGATGTTAGTGGCTTGGATGCAATCAAACGATAGGAAGTGTATATGGCTTTTGTTTTGTCATTCGTTTATTACGTATAATTAAATTATTTTTGATTCACTGAAGTGAATAATTATGAACTACAATACTACCCCCACTTTTAAACTTTAAACTTTATTTTTTTCTTTTTGACATTCTCCCTCTTTAGTCCATGATATCATAAATAAATAAATCGCAGGTCCCTATAGTTTTAAAAGAGATAAAGGATATTATTAGCCAACCTTTAACTTTACTATTCAACAAATCTTTATCTGCTGGTGTGGTACCTTCTGATTGGAAGCATGCTAATATAATGCCCATACTCAAAAAAATAGAAATAATGGGCCAATCAGTTTAACTTGCATAACTAGAAAAGTAATGGACCCTATAACCCAACTGAAAATGGTAGATTACCTGGATTCAAATAACATTCTGAGGGATAGCCAACATGGATTTAGTAGAGGTAGATCCTGTTTAACTAATTTACTTGAGTTCTTTGAGGAAGCTACAAGAGAAATTGATCACAAAAAGGCCTA
>JAODKC010000130.1:10193911-10214232 GCA_026777985.1 Mormyrops attenuatus
CGATTATATAATTCCTTGGTAAGACCCCACCTAGAATATTGTGTGCAGGTTTGGTCACCATACCTTAAAAAGGACATCACTGCCTTGGAAAGGGTGCAACATAGGGCCACTGCAGGGTGCACAAACACAGAAGTTCATAGTTGATTTGAATAAAGTGCTTTTGTGTTGTTTGCGGAAACCATAACGTACACCCCTGCTCATTTCTCACACACTGAACTGGGTCTGGATGCAAATCCCTATGGGTGTAAGGTGACAAGTCTATCTGCTGAGTCACTGTGCTCACTTCTGATTGTCCATCCATCTTGCAACCACTGATCCAGACAGGGTCACAGCAGGGCTTGGAGATTATCCCAGGCAGCACAGGGACATGATGCCACTTAGCCTCTCTTTGGACTGTGGGTGGAAACTGGAGTATCCAGAGGAACTGAATACGACATGGGGAAAAGTACACACACACACACACACACACACACACACATACACACACACACACACACACACACAGACCTGTACTCATATCTTTGTGGGGACTCTCCATTCATTTATACGGGAAAAGTCCTAATCCCAGCAATGACAACCTTAACCCTACCCAGCCCTAAACTTGACCATAATACTGAAAAAGACTTTTGGCATTTTTAGTTTTTTGATTGCTGTCACAAATGTTAGTAAAATTGAGTTTCACCTTGTGGTGACCAAAAAAATGATCTCCCACAGTCAAAATAACATGTTTTTTTTCGCATGTCTACACGATAAAATTTATACGTGATGCACCCCCCCATACGCAGTGTGGATGGGGGATTCAGACCCCCAGTGTTTGAGATGTACAGCTGTACTGCTACCTGCTGTGCCACCAGCAATCTCTGGGGTTGTTGATGAAGAAGATGCATGATGAACAAGATGACTTAGGAAGATTGGCATATGGCTTCTGAAGAACTGGCCCCATTGGCCTGTGGGTGTTTTATTCCAGAGTAAAGTGGCTTGCTGTTAAGACTCAGCTGGATAGCAGATTCTTCAGACCAATATGTGTAGCTTACTTGTAATTTTTCCATTCTTGATTTCCCAGATTCCTCCATCATGCCTTGTTCCAGCAGAGGGCATTCTTGCTGGAGGTGAACAGTTCCCTGGTCCTCCTACTTCTCTCCATCACAGTGTCCCCAGCAGTATGGCCCCACCCTCCCCCACTTCCACCCCCATAGTCTCTAAGGATCTCCACATGGTAGAATCCCTTATGCAGCTTTCGGCATCCACACCTGTCCAGTCAGCCCCAGCCTTCATGCCCACACAGCAGCTGTCTGCTGTTCCACAGCAGATCCCAAACACAGCAGGTCTCACTATGGGCACTACCAGTACACCAGCCTGTCCTCAGATACCTAACACAACAGCCCCCGCTGAACTTGAGCATGTCACTTTTATTCAAGATCCTTCGGAGCAGGTGAGCTCTTCCCCACTGAATCTATAACAACATTAAGATGATGAGTGATGAAGTGGCGAGGAATAGTTGAATGAAATATTAATTATGAAAGGCAGAGATAAACTGACAAATGGATAATGGACTCATAATGATGAATGGAACACCACTAATGATATTCAGTGTTGACAATGAACAGTGATGCTAATGTAGCCCTTATAATCAGGTTTGCTTTTTCAGATCTTAGCTGGATCACAACCTGCCGATCCAGACCCCGGCTTGTGGCCTGAAGTTCTATCTCCAGCTGGACCAAAGCTGAACCTGAACCTAGCTACTGCAGTACAGTGTTGCACCACTTTAATGAATGCCAACCAGGCACTGGATTTGCAGAATAACAACAGTCTGCCTGCAGCTCCCCCAGCTGAGGTAGCATCACAGCTCGGTGTGGAGGTAATATCCACGTGTTCAACAATACTGTGCAAAGTCAAGGTCAGAGTAAATGCTTTAAACCATTTAGCTGGCTAGTAACTGTATATTTGCTCAGGGAAAAACACAGTTTAACAGAATATATGCATATGAATATAATACAGTAAAGAAGAATAATTTCTTCTGTTCTCCCAAAAGTTACTGATATCTTCTTGGATGGATAGAAGAACACCGCTTCAGTTCACAAACCTCTCCTCAGGGCCACCACAGCCATTCCATGAACTAGATAAATTTTATTACGGGCGCACCTAATCACATGAAGGTCATTTAAATATGTTTGACTGCACAGTACTGCATATGTAGACACCAGTGGTCACCCTTTACACCCCTTTACACACCTCGACCCTCACATAAACCCACTCTCACCCTCTTACAACCCTAACTAAGCTCACCCTCATCCTCTCACTCACAACCTTACAGTACATAAGCCAAACTGTTGTGTTTTAGGAAAAGACACTAGACATGTTAGAAACACGAAAGTCACATTTTCTTTTCAAAACTCCCTCTATCCTATCACGCACTCTCTTTAAGGCACAAAAGCATGACGTGTTATCATCAGGGTCAGTGATCTTGTCATAGCTCCGACGTACATAATATTTACTCCCTCCCCCCCAACTAAACAAAATCAAGCATGACAAACTGGAGTCGCCCAGTGATTTGAGATGCCCTACACTGTACCAACTAATCAGCTAATATTAACACAATTTTAATAGGGGTGAGCACAATAATACTGTAATGGTCTTGCCCAGAGCATTAAATGAACTACACAGAGTACTTAGTGCAAAGTCAGCATATCAGAAACCAGTCACAAAATCCCTCAGATAACCTTCAAGAGTCTCCATCGTGGACTCGAATGAATGTGTGGCTGGGATTTGAGGGGGCTGAACTTTGGGTTAAAATTGGTGTGCGTCTGGTTCCATTGGCTCCATAGGGAAGTCCCAATCACCTGCTGATGAAGGGGAACCAGCGTGAACATGTGTGCTAGGCAATGCTGGCATTGCTACCTTTCAGAGGTGGCTAACATGCCATCAAGTTCCATCAGAAAGGCAGAGGAAGTAAGCGTATGCCATCAAGCTAAGCGTATGTCTAAAAAGTCTGTGACAGACCCTGTGGAGATCACCTCAGGCCACTTGGAGTAGAGATCAAACACAAGAAGGACCTGCTGGTAGTGTGGGACTCGATGTAGTTCCCCACAGATGTCTAGTTGTTCCCAGGAATCAGCCAAACCAGAGGCTGCAGAGGGGGTGTGCTGCATGTGGACCCATTTTCCTACTCACAAGGCAGCCGGCACAATCCCCAACTAGACCCTGTCAATCTGAGGCCACCAGACTAGGTCCCTAAAATGCTGTTTGACATGCACAATGCTCAACTGGCCTTCATGCACCAAGCTGAGAACACATGCCTGAAGGCTTCTTGGCACCGCTGTGACAGCTCCACAAGCCCACGCAATGGCCATTTCAGCATAGGAGTTCATTCCTGACCCTGTGGTAAAGGGGCAACTCAGCAGAGACTTTAACAAGCCACCCTGCGTGGATGTATATGCGAAGCTAGGAATGGGCTGGGTCCTGTTCTGAGGCTAGCCAGAATTCATCACTGGAGACAGTTGCCTTCAGTGGTTTGTGCAACATCTTGATGAGGTCTGCTGAGAAACAGAATGAGGCTCTCATTCTCATTCTCATTAATCATCACCCGGGGTGAAACAGAGGGTGAACTGCTGAAGTTGCTCTGACCACCATCAAAGTCGGAATGGTTTGCACCCTGTACCAGTTGTAAGCAAAGCCGTCAGTGCAGCGTGGTCATTGTGCAGCATGAATGCTCTCCTATAGAGTTACATTTGCCATTGCTCACAGGCCCAGACATAAGCCAGAGCCTCCTGCTCACCCACAGAATATTTTTGTTTGGTGGGATTCAGAACACGGGGGGCAAAGGCAATGGGTCGTTCCATTCCATCCTGCAGCTGTGACAGTACAGACCCAGCTGCCATAGCTGAGGCATCACGAGTGACAGAGGTGGGGCATGAGAGGGAGAAGTGTGCCAGGATAGGAGGCGATGTGAGTTGGCAATCCAGGAACTGGAAAGCCTAAGAGCAGGCGGACGTCCAATGTGCATCTTTCTGCAGTAGTTCATGCAGCAGAGCTGTGGCAGTGGAGTAGTGAGGCAAAAAATGTAGGTAGCGGGCTGTCATGCCAAGGAAAGAGGCAAACTGGGCTGCGTTTGTGGGTTCAGGAATACGTTGAATGGTGTCAATATTGGATTGAAGTGGGGTGAGGCCCTTAGCCTTGATGCAGAATCCCTCAAACTCAATTGCCGACAGTTAAAATGACAGATCCAGCAATATCCAGTAGGGAGAATCCATACTAGTAGTCCATAGACCTAGTATGTTGGCACCATGGTGTGAGACGTGTGTGGACGTTGGGTGCCCATAAGTGGGGTCCATTTATGCACTTCTGCGGATCTCCTTTTGCACAAACACCTTCCTTGACCTTCAAGGTCTCGTGCCACACACAACATGTCTTTAAAACATCCCGCTTCAAATCACACAATGTCGCCAAATTAACTGGTTATTTATTCATATAAATACCTTCGTTACATAAATGCCTTTCCATTACATTACTTGAACACATTCCACACAGTTGATGCAGCTGGATTACATCTTTAAAACACTCATTTCATCCTTAATACTATTTTACAGCATTAAAATATTTCTTTTTCAGTTCCTTTATTCTGCAGGCTGAGTTCCTGCTTTCCTCTTGTCACATTAGGTCATCCTGACCCTAATGGCATGATATTAGATGTATATTTACATTTTCTACGCCACTTGTCACGATCATGTTTTCTTTACATTACAACTTAAAACACTGGCTAAATCTCATTCCTCTTCCAGACAAGACATCAGGGCACGGTCTCAACTTCTTTTAACTAGTTTAGATTGATATCAGATTGACAGCCAGATGGAACCTACCATATCAGTTTTGGAACTGCCATAGGCACATGAAGCAGGAGTCCCCTTAGAAAGTGGCACAAAGGGACAAAACTGCTGTACGGTAGCTAGATGCAACAGGGACACTGCAACCCTAGTATCCACTAGGACGGAAAGCATATATTGTCCAGCACAACGGTGCAGCGTGGCATCACCCTCTCGCGTCCTCACATAAGCTCACTCTCACCCTCTCGCGTCCTCACATAAACTCACTCTCACCCTTTCGCGTCCTCACATAAGCTCACTCTCACCCTCTCGCGTCCTCACATAAACTCACTCTCACCCTGTCACGTTCTCTCATAAGCTCACTCTCACCCTCTCGCGTCCTCACATAAGCTCACTCTCACCCTTTCGCGTCCTCACATAAGCTCACTCTCACCCTTTCGCGTCCTCACATAAACTCACTCACCCTCTCACAGTCCTCACATAAGCTCACTCTCCTTCTCTCCAGAAGAAAAGTATTATCACATGTGAGCAGGGCCATTAGAGGATATATATGATACCAAGGCTCATTCTTTTACTGTGCATAAATAATATGTATTGATTTCAGCTCATTGTTTCTCTATGCTTCCAGGAGACTTTACCAGAAAAAATGATGCCATTTCATCATTATGGCTATGACAGGTGTGTGATATATTTTATTGTGGGGGTATGTTGAATCAAATTAGTTAGATTATGTTATTAATGTAAAAGTGGGGTAGCATGACTAGCATTGTATACTGGCTTTATTTTGCTAAATGCCTGTAAGGAATTGGTGACATTTTCCCTTCCTTAGTTGTAATTAATTATGACCCTCCTTGTATGCAAGTCCCTCTTGTTCCCCCTGCCTGTTTAATTTCTATGGCTCTCTGTTTTCTCTCATATTAATTAGCATCGGAATTGTAAACCTGAATCCCCGAGTAACCCGTGTGTTCAGGCCAGGGTCCATCAGTAAATTTAAAGTCAGAACATAAAGATAATTCATGACACCGCTGTTGTAAAATGGCTCTGTAATGAAAGCCAGCCAGGTTTGTTTAAGCTGCTCCCTCACCCCAAACAGCCTGAATTCAGATGCTGCCTCGGGGAAGGAGCTGAGTGACAGCTGTGAGGGCTCGATGGGCAGCGGCAAGGCAGAGGGGAAGTCCAGGAAGCACCACCGGCGGTCAACGCGAGCACGATCGCGACAGGAACGCACCAGCAAACCCAAACTAAGCATGCTCAATGTGGGTGCTAAGCAGGCGTTTCACAGCACCCTTCCTGCAAATCGCACATCTGCCATGCTGTGAATGTCATCCAGTTATATTATTAAACTATAGCTATGTTACCTGCATGACTGAGCAGGGGATACATGTCAGCTACTGCTGTATGCACAGTGACTGGTTCTTAAAAAAATTAAGCTATCTAGAAGCTATTTTAAGAGCTCAGTCCATTTTTGTTGTTTTTGAGATGAGACTGCCAGTGACCTAAAGTCTTTCTCGTCATATGTGTGCTACATTATTTGGAACCCAAACTCACTCAGTTCTCAAAACCGTATTCTGTGGACTGAGTGAGCTTTGGAAACTTGCTTCTCGTTTACTTAATTGGATTCCCTTTTGCAGTTTACAGTAAAGCGAGTTTCAGTGGATTCATGTTTCTGAAGAGCCCTTAGTGTGTGTATGAGAATGTGTGTGCGTGACAGTGATTGCCCTGTGATGGACTGGCATCTGTCCAGCGTGTTTTTGGAAAAACAACGTATTGGAATTAATGTAATTTCATCAAAATATTAAATGAATACTTACAACTTTTGGACTACTATCCCTACAGATGCTCCTTTATGTTTAACCTACTTCTCAAAGAGAGCATTATCCTCCCATAGAGTTTTCATCGAGAAGGAGGTCATCAAACTGTCCTGTTTTATTTATAACTCTTTGTTTGTGTGAGTGCTCTGCTTACTAGCTCCTGTTATTGCTACTGCAAGAGATACCCCCTAAATAATGTATTAGTCCAATTTTAGTTTTTTCCATAAATAATTTATTAGCACAAATAAAGAAGTTGCATATGAAATATCAAGTTTCTTTTTTAAAAACACTTTGCCTTATAGGCTACCTAACAGCGATATCCTGGACACACTCCCATGGTCAACATACATGAGTGTGTCTTAGAACTGAAATTCTTTGACATCTCTGATGATCTCCGCCATGAACAAATTATGTTTGCCCTCCAGGTCTGTAATACTGGGGATAAGATGGTGGAGTGTCGTCTAGAGACTCACAATCATAAGATGGTCACCTTCAAGTTCGACCTCGATGGAGATGCACCTGAGGAGATTGCCACCTACATGGTAGGCTGTGCTCAGCAATCGAACCCTAAGCCCATGTACTCCTAAGTTACAGACTACACCATATCAGTGCTTTGTGAATAGTATTGGTCTTTAGTTTTTATAGTTTATTGAGGCTACAAAGTTTAAATATACACTATATTGCCAAAAGTATTGGGACATTTGCCTTTACACACATATGAACTTTAATGACATCCCATTCTTAATAAATAGGCTTTAATATGGAGCTGGTGCACTCTTTGCAGCTATAACAGCTTCAATCCTTCTGGGAAGGCTGTCCACAAAGTGTGTTTATGGGAATTTTTGACCATTCTTCCAGGAGAGCATTTGTGAGGTCAGGCACTGATGTTGGATGAGAAGACTTGGCTCACAGTCTCCGCTCTAATTCATCCCAAAGGTGTTCTGTCGGGTTGAGGTCAGGGCTCTGTGCAGGCCAGTCAAATTCCTCCACACTAGACTCCTCGCTCATCCCTGTTATGGACTTTGCTTTGTGCACTGGTGCGCAGTCATGTTGGAACAGAAAGGGGCCATCCCCAAACTGTTCCCACAAAGTTGGGAACATGAAATTGTCGAAAATGGCTTTGAATGCTGCAGCATTAAGAGTTCCTTTCACTGGTCCTAAGGTGCCAAGCACAACCCCTGAAAAACAATCCCACACCATAATCTCCCCTCCACCAAACTTTACACATGGCACAATTTAGTCAGGAAAGTACTGCCAAACCCAGACTCATCCACTGGATTGCCAGACAGACAAGCATGATTTGTCACTCCAGAGAACATGTCTCCACTGCTCTAGAGTCCAGTGGCGGCGTGCTTTACACCACTGCATCCAACGCTTAGCATTGCACTTGGTGATGTAAGGCTTGGATGCAGCTGCTTAGCCATGGAAACCCAATACATGAAGTTCTCTACGCACTCTTCTTGAGTTAATATGTAGGCCACACGAAGTTTGGAGGTCTGTAGCTATTGACTCTGCAGACAGTTGCTCGACTGCTGCACACTGTGTGCCTCAGCATGCGTTGTCCCCGCTCTGTGATTTTATGTGGCCTACCACTTCATGGCTGAGTTGCTGTTGTTCCTAATTGATTGCACTTTGTTATAATACCACTAACAGTTGACTGTGGAGTATTTAGTAGCGAGGAAATTTCACAAATGGACTTATTGCGCAGGTGGCATCCTATCATGGTACCACGCTTGAATTTACTGAGCTCCTGAGAGCGACCCATTCTTTCGGAAATGTTTGTAGAAGCAGTCTGCACGCCTAGGTGCTTGACATTATACACATGTGGCTATGGAAGTGATTGGAGCAACTGAACTGAATGATTTGGAAGGGTGTCCCAATACTTTTGAAAATGTAGTGTGTGTGTGTGGTCCAGGTAAACCTTACCTTGTGGGGACCAAATGTCCCCACAATGTGATGAATACCTATTTTTTTTAGTTTCCTGGTCCCCATATGGGAAAACTGTATTTTATAAAAATCCATAACAGCAATGAAAAAACTAAAAATGCAAAAACACTTGTATTTTGCTTGGTTACTTATGATTATGGTTAGGGCTGGTTAGGGGTTAAGGTTGTCATCGTTAGCATTAGCATTTTTCCATATGTCACTGTTTATTACAGTTTCCCTCATAGATATTCACCTGTCACATACGGAGAAAACACATAGTGGGAACAGTATTACAGTATATAGTACACTACTGTATGAACATTTATAAATATACTAAAAAGGTTATAAATGGTGCAAAGGTGACATTAAAACAATATCTAGAGATGGTTGACAGAAACTACCAGTACAGTATGCCTGAAGTATCGGTAAGGGGTGGATACTCACCTATTGACCAATACGCTTAATGACGTAGTCCTAGGAACGGAACTTGGTCATTAAGTGAGGAGTGTATATACACATACACACACACGCAAACCACACACACATTACATATACAAGCTAATATACTTCATAAAGAAATGATCTTTTGCCCCAGGTGGAGCACGACTTCATCCTTCAGCTGGAGAAGGAGATTTTCATTGAGCAGCTAAAAGATATTGTGGATAAGGCAGAGGACCTCCTGAGTGAGGACACTGAGGGAGAGAGAAGCTCAGGACCAGGCAGCAGCCCCCAACCAGACTGTACACTTGTTCTCCCCGGAGAAGAGGTGCTTGAAGCAGATGCCACCTTGTGTCATTCATTCTTCTAAAGATACACCCACTCACACAGGATGTGCTCATGTGTGCTCCCAGGACATCCAAACAGTTCTTTCTGTTTGGATGCAAACATTCGCTCTTAAGACAAACCCACACTGCCTGAGAACATCCGTGTGTACTTAACTGCTTCAAAGCTGCATCTTCATCCTGTAGTTCAGACACTTTCATCTCTGATTCTACGTTTCAGACTGCGATAATGACCCCCTCTGACAGCAAGCAACCCGTCTATCAGCAGAACGGTAAAGTTGTGAGCTTCGCTCCTTGCTTAAGCAAAATCCTTCAAAGGGACAAGAGGTTCTCCAGGTTGTAAGAAAATTTCACCGGACTGGGAATGTATCTATACCCTTGTAGTGCTCCACACGGGTAAGAGGTGGTTCATCATCTGCCCTGTGGATGAGAGCCCTACACCCAACAAGGAGGAGGTGGCTTCACCTGCTGCTTCAACTCCCCCTCCTGCTGCTATGAAAGGTAACCAACGTGGTATCCTCCATTGCATGGGTAAGCTCTCTTTCACATATCACACACGGGTAGATTTACTTTTTATGAACAAATGTATAAATGCCGTTGCTGCTGTTTATGTATAATCAGTTATTAACTGACGTGCATGTACATTAACGTGCACTTTTTGAAGAACATTACTGGTGCACTCAGATGAATTTATATACATTTGTATTTTCACACATGCATTCGCACCATATTTAGTGTTACATGTGGAGTAGTTGTTATGTCTAGATTCCACTTGTTACATCTAGATTCCACACATTATGTCTAGAGTCCAGTTTGTTTGTTTGCCTGTGTACTTGCCATTACCTCCAGAGGCAGTAAACAAAGACACATCTGAGCCCCTGGCCAGTGCTGCCTCCCCACCTTTTGCGGCTGAGGAGATCACCCCAGCAGAGCGAGCTCGACCTAGCGTCACCGTGGAAGTGCAAGGAGGCACAGGAGAATATCGCGCCCTCCTCAGTCCCCAGTTACTAGACGAGCCCTCCGGTGTCCTCGTCAGAAGCGTGTCTCCCATCCACACAGCCCAGCAGGCAGTGGAAATCGTTCGTGCTGCTACCGTTACAGATGGGGTCCCCTGTTGCCCCCTAGTGGCATCCCTGTCCCTGGAGGCAAACTCTATTCAGGGGGTGCCGCTGCAGGCGCTACCCGCTGTGGACGCAGTGACCACTGTGGAGCCTCTGCCTAGTGGACAGGGAGGCTCCGCGCAACAGCCCGTGGTGCTTCAACAGCCCAGTGCCACATCTCTGCCGCTCTCCCTGCCCCAGAGCCCCGCCCCGTCTCAGGCGGCTTGTCTCGGTGAATCTGATGGGGAGGGACCCCCCAGGGTGGGCTTTGTTGACAATACTATAAAAACCCTGGACGAGAAGCTGCGTAACCTGCTGTACCAGGAGTATACACCACTGCTGCCTGACACGCCTGAGTCTGCCAGCGAATCTGTCACCTCGACGCCCGGCCGCGAGAGGACAGGTGGTCTGCCCCGAAGAGGAGAGCAGCTGGTGAGTACCATGTCCTCCATGAAGAGTCTTATAGCAGTGATCCGGTGTCTCATTCGCACATGCCTCCGTACCCTGTGATCTGGCTGCTTTGGTGCTCTGCTTTTTCTACAGCTCTCTCATCTTGCTCTTTCTCATCTCAGCCTCAGATTCCTGAGCGGATGGACAGCCTCACAACTCTCAGTGACTCAGCTGTCACCGGTACGGAGAACTTTCAATTTCTTATGACGCACCAGTGAAAAACTCTGAATAATGGTTCTTATTCTGGCACATAGACAACTCAGTATTCTGTGATACATATGGTTTTATGCACCAGTCCACTGCCGTTGCTGCTACAGACACAATCTTATTAGCATGATAACTCAAAAAGTATTTGATGGATCATTTCCAAACTTTGCAGATGCGTTGTATGGGTGAAGAACTGGAATTAGTCAACTTTTGAGAAAGATTGCCCCAAAACAGAATCAGTGTTGCATAGTGATCGGAAAGAAAAACGCAGTTTTGCACTTCGCTGAGATAACTCAAAAAAGCATTTGAAGGAACTTTTTCACATTTTGCAGATAAATTATATGGGTAAAGATCTGGAAGTTATCAAATTTTGATCCTGCAAGGTTGAACTTTGGCTAACACAAGGTTGGTTGAAAATCAAATTTTTAGAGAAAATTGTACAAAGAAACGGGCAGCCTCAGACACTTATCCCATTAGCATGATACTTTCAAAAGTATCTTATCTTTTTCAAATTTAGCAGACACATTGTAAGAAATTTTGAGAAAATCACAAAAATTTTAACCCCTCAGAAGACATTTGAGCTTTTGAACACTGATAACTCAAAAAGTCTTTTGAACTTGAATTTTATTTTATTACCACTTCACAAAAAATTATAAGGATGAGATCTACTCCTGATTTCATTTTGAGACCGATTCCCCAAAATTGAAACAGCACAGCAAATTGAACGCAGTAACTCTAAAAGTATTCCATGGGTTTCTTTTTTTCAAATTTCCAAATAGGCCTGTCACTATTATTACATAATCGCCTGATCGTAATTATTTGAATTGACCCTGATTACTTTTTGCATAATCATTAGAAACATCTCCATTCATCTGTATAAACATAGCTGGATGAGACAGAACCGTCAGATTTCTATCACTATTTCCAAATAATTTTCTACCATGTAATGTTTGGCTGGCGCTCGTTTAATGACATCATCTCATTGTGTTTCTGAACCAATTCATACCACCTGCCCTATTTGTACCTCACACGTCTGCGCATGTGCAGCATTATACTTCGGGGCAAATTTTACGCCGATGCCCGATTTGTACCACTTAGCCTCTCAACATTTTCATGACCCAGCCTGATCCCATTAGCATTTGTGTTCTCTGTCCGTTTAATAAAAGTTCTGTATAGCGCCTGCACATGTGTCTGAGTGCGTGTTTATGGGTCTCATTATGGTGGGATGATGTCCCTGACAGCTGCCACAATTATGTTGCAGCAGAGTCAGTATATTATGCCAGTAGGACAAAGAACTAGAGAAATGTATGTTATTTTTCCATTTTTTTCTGATCCCATTGTTTTGGAGTGATATAAACAGGTACACATAACTTCAGGTATGCTTTCACCATAAAACAGTACATGCAGAAATTCCTTGTAGCAGCGCAAATGCGTATGTATTTTATATGCATTTGCGCTGTTATGACAAGAAATTACTGTGCATTTTAACCTTTATAAGGCTAATTTGTACTACTTTGGCAGAATAAAGGCTAATGCATAGTGCATATGTAGTGATTTCCTGTCATAACAGTGTGAATGCACATAAAATAAATATGCATTTGCACATACAAAGAATGTGTACTTGTACATCAGTTATGCGCATCCCTGGATATAAACATGTCAAAATAAACACAAAATAAGCCAAACTTCATATTTCAGTTCAGAGTAAACCAAAGCTGTTTGTATCCCAAAACACCATGTCACTGGATAGCAGCAATTTCAACTGATGAAAATAAAAAACTAACATTTCAGATATGGGATATTTAAGTAGGGGCATGCACTGATTACAGTGTGTTGTTACACCCACTACACAACAAACCACTTCAGGGATGAGAACCTGAGTGGAGACATGCAGTGGGTGATATGGACCAGTGTGAGTTTTTTTTTTTTTCTGGTGGCTGGAGTGTTAATCCTGCCATCAACCCCCAAACTTCCCTGCAAGTTAGAGGACCTTGCAGGGGTCAATGTTGATTAATATCATACACACAATTAAGCGATTGCAGGTTAAGGGCCTTGCTCACCGGCCCAACAGAGTAGGATCACTCCTGGCATTCACAGGATTCAATCTAGTGACCTTCCGATTGCTGGCACAGATCCCTAACCTCAGAGCCACCACTCCACCTAGGTAATTGGTAATAGTGTTGACCACAAACCTGGAAATAGACAACTGGATTGAACACTTAAAATGATAAGCAAAGAAAATGGAATCATTAATACCAAGGGTCTGTATCATGCTTCACAAAGCCGGATTTCTTGCTTAGCTGATAATTTGTCAGACGTAAGGTACCCTATAGCTTAAACAAATTTGATCTTCGTTCACTTATATTTACGCCAGACTACCTTAATACCTTAAGTTATTTGGCTTAGTTTGCTGTAAATGTATTCAACATGATTTGCCGGAAAATGGCAGGATGAGCAAATAGGGCAGTGCAGACATGTGAAGTAAAATCTGGCAGGTGGTATGGATCAGGGAGAGACAACACTAACTGTTAATCTTGAGATGTTCCACTTATTTGTTAATGTCATATCAGGCCTCTACAATTTTTGTTTACAAAGCTTAAAAGGCAAATGCATGTTTTATTTATATGTTCCAAATATTCAGTATTTAGTTTTTTCTAAGGTGTATATGTCATATTCAACTATGATTAGGCTAACTCTAGGCTGATAGTGTTATACAATGAACAGAAAAAAACAAATCGTTAATCGTAATTATTTGATATTTGATAATTAACTGTCAACTAAAATTTCATGATTGTGACAGCCCAGCTTCCAAGGAACATTGTATTAGTCAGTGGCTCTAAAACTGTGGAGTGCCCAGTAATTGGGAGTCGCAAAGAGATGTTCTGAGTATGCTTTAAAGAGTTGATAATTTCTCAGACCCTCCGCAATCCTGAATAGGACAAGTGGTTTCAGAAGATAGACGGATGGAAGGATGGATGGATGGAGCTGATCATTTTTTTTCTCCAGTCCAGCAAAATTTATTGGTATTAGTCCATTAGCCTATGGGTGAAATTTATCACTCTCCCCTGCTTGCCAGATCTTATCAGCAGCAGTCGGCAAAACTTATGGTGTAAAGTTATAAATTTATCGTTTCGCTTGAGAAATTTTTTTGAATCATGACCCCACATTTGTAAGGAACATGCATAAGGAGGCTAACCAGGGTGTAGGGTGGGCTTGGGAGTTATTGTCGTATTATTTTAGATGAATACTGCGGTATTTATGTTTAGTAATTTTACTGTTGGGACGCTTCATGCCAAGATTTCAAAATACTGGAATACTATTGCGTTTGAAAATACTGTACGCCACAGTATAATGTATGGACTGTTTGACGATATGAAAAATTAGATACCGCCCAAGCCTAGTGCATGGGGCTAGAGATAGAGGTTGCGGGGTTGTGGGGTGAGCATAGAATAGATGGGGAGGGGGGTGACGGGCCATCTGGGGAATACATTGTTGTGGTTCTGACAGAATCTAGTTATTGTTACTACTCTCAGCTGGCCATTTTGCTGTGATTGGCACCGACGATACTCTGGAACGATACTCTGAACTAAGTGTTCTCTGTTTTCAGCTCCTGAGTGGGGCCAGGCAAAGCGTTACACAGTCCCGCACTCTGCATCCTGTTCAGGGTCAAGAAGTCGCTTCAAGGTATGCTCTTCAGAAACAGCAACTGGAAAGCTTGCCACAATACAAGGACAACTGCAGTCATACTCTTCCAATAAACTACTTCCCTCCTTCTGCTGTCATAAATGCTTATCGACGCTGTCACATATGCAGGGTGGGAGTCTCTTCATGAAAAATGCTGGCCTTGTGCCTGGAGGTAGCCACCTCCCTCACTGTTAACTATGGGATTAAAGTTTCTCTACGATGTTGGGATTGGGAACTGTTTGTAAACTTTTGATTTTTCAGTTCACCACATAGGAGAGTGTTACAAAAAGGTGTAAAGGTTAGTGAAATAATACTCTGCCTGTGTTTCCCCCAAAGCTGTTTCCTACTCCGACAGAAACCAGACAGCATCTGGAGGAGAATCCCAGGAGTTGGAGCACCTATTCTGCCACGGCACCTCCTGTTGTTCAGGGCAGGGAAGAGAGCTCTGAAACAAATGTAGAAAAGGGGGTAGTGCCTGTCACTAGCATCGGCAGATTCTCCGTAGTCAGTACTCAAGATGAGGTCACCCTGAAGGTACGCTGCAACAGGTATTCTGCCCCACCAGACTTCTACCTGGACCCGCCCCCACCTCCAAGGCGGAGCCCCTCCCCTGTGGCTGCAGTGAGACCGAATTCTCACCGACGTTCTTCTGATTCTGGGGAAGACAGCAGCCCCATCAAACATCTGCCCGCCCTGCAGTTCCAGCGCCCCCCCAGTGAGCGCAGGGGCAGTGACCTGGTGAAGAAAGCCGTGGCGTTTCTGAAGAGGTCAGGGCGTAGCAGCAGCGTCCACAGCTCAGATTCACCTGCCCACGGCAGCACTGGCCACGCCCACATCGTCCACGCTGCTACTTTCCATTCCTGCTCCTACATCAGCAGTGACAATGACTCTGAGTTTGAAGACCTTGACATCAGGAAAGAGCTACAGAGACTTAGGGAGAAGTAAGATAATTGTGTGTGTGTGTGTGTGTGTGTGTGTGTGTGTGTGAGAGACTGTCTCATCACTCACTGTAAAGTACTGTTAAATTTATTGCAAAATAATAGTACAATCATAGTTTCATTGTGACATAAGAGATTTATATCATAAGAAAAATGTTATTCAGTTAAAGTCTTGGATAAATGAGTTCAGATTTCATAATTCTAATAAGATCCAGCTTTATTTCTTAGCCTTTAAATATGAATGCCAAATATTGTTTAATGAAATTCAATGGGCAATTTTTAGGCCATTTTTATTCTTAAGCTTATTTGATCATATACCAGAAACGGTTTTTGTCAGCTGTTTTGAACCTACTCAGTGGTTTCTCGGCACCATTTAACAAAATTTCCCAAAATAATAGTAATTCCAAATTTGAGATGTCGCCTTATGCATGGCGACACTTGGGTCCCAATTTGAGGCGACTCATCCGGGTAGGCACGTGGAACGTCTTGTCTCTCTGGCAAGATGACCATCTTCCTCTGCTGTCGGGGGAGCTTCGTAAACTCCGCATTTCGGTGGCGACACTCTCTGAGGTCACTCTGATGGATGCTATAGAGTAGCTGCTTTGGTGGCGGATCGGCTCCTCCCAATGGTGTCTGATGTCACTCCTTTCAAAGAGCATATTATGAGACTCAGGGTAAGGCACTCCTTGGGTGTCTTGTCTGTTGTCTCAGTGTATGCTCTGACCACGGTGGGTGATCTCTCGTTGAGGGAGACATTTTACTCGCAGCTTCGCTTGGTGACAAGGTGACACTCCTCTGGTCATGGGTGGCTTTAAGGCGACCACAGGCACTGACAGGGCTGGCTATGAGAATTGTGTTGATCCCCATGGGTCTGGAACATGGGGTGAGAGTGGCTCCATGTTCCTTATCTTGGCTATGAGAATTGTGTTGATCCCCATGGGTCTGGAACATGGGGTGAGAGTGGCTCCATGTTCCTTATCTTTGTGAAAGGTCTGGGGCTACAGGTCGTTGGATCCTGGTTTCCGACGCCCTGAGCCACATCATTGGACTTGGTACTCCAAAACTGGGGGTGCAGCGAAGGAGATCGATCACATCCTTGTGGCCTGATGCTGGAGGCACCTGCAAAACTGCAGGGTCTACAGAAGTACCCAGTTTGTGAATTCTGACCATAGACTTGTTGTTAGTACTCTGAAGATTGAGCTTAGATCTAATAGGCTATCACCTACTAGAAGAATGAGGCTGGACTTGACCAGAATCCAAGATCAAGCTGTTTCTGATGAGTTTGCACGCAGTTTGTGTGAGGAACTTGCAGACTTGGGTGCGACTGCCAACTCTAATGTGATGTGGGAGACCTTCCGTGATAAGACCCTGGTTGCCGAGGGATGTGTTAGTGTTGCTGGTGTTTGTAGAAGGAGATGTTTTATCTCACAGGGCACCCTGGATATTATCGAGAGAGGCTGCAACGCATGACTTGTTGGCATCTCCAATCTGTGCCGGGAACTGAGGAGGACAGCTGAGAGGGCTCTGAGGGCAGATGAGGAGGCATTTGTTAGACAAATCTGTGAGCAGGTGACACATCATCTGTGGTCTAGTGACCCACGTCCTTCTTACAGAGGAATCGAAGCATTACGTATAGAGCTGGGCGGTATGACCAAAAAATTTATATCATATTGTATTTTTCAAAGTATACAACAGTATTTGTTTTAAAGTATGACTGGGCATTTACCACACTTTACACGATTTTACAAGGCAAATTTTTTGTTTTACATTTTTATATTGTTCCCAAATTAACTATATTATATTATTAATAGCCATTGTGCCTATCCACTAACTTAATGATAACAGATGGCTAACGTGTTTGTTGGCTAACTGCTTATAGATAAATGGCTAATGTTTAGGTGCGCGACGGCCAAGTTAACATTTTTGATAAGTGTTTAATGGTTCAGTGTTGCTGGAACACAAGCTTTACTGACCTCGCGAAATTTCTCATAAAGACCAGGATGTCGGTCTTTAAGATGTTTTGCCAAGTTTGACGTTCAACTTGACTTCATCGCCACAACTTTGTAGCGCTGTTTGAATAGAGGCTTATCGACATCCTTAGCTTTTCCATTGTCTGCAAAATACTTCCAAATGGCACTTTTGCACTTTTTTTTTTGACTAAAGCAGCTCGCAAAGTGCCTTCAACTGCAGCATATGCCACTCGGTGTGTGTGTGTTAACCAGCGCGAGTGCATGCAGCGACTATAGTGAGGAGGGGAGGGGCTGCGCGAGTGTGTGTGCATGCAGCAGTGAAGACGGTCCCCCCTTAAACAGTTTATAGCTGCGCCACTTTCCGAACGTTGTTTAGGTTATTTGAACCAGTATTGAGGAGAGGCAGAGTCCAGGGACAGTGGCAGTGCGAGTGCGTGTGTGTCAGGGCGTGCAGCACCCCCCCCCCCCCGGCGCCGCGGGTGTCCCGGTTTTCCACAACTTGGATGTGGCAACCCTACTTGCAATCAGGGAGGATGATGAAATGGTCCTTGCGGTTGACACTGTGACACTGCAGTTGTGACCTGCTGGGCCGGCTACTCTGAGCAGCTGTTCAAAGTTGACCCTCCGGCTAGAACGTTGGACATCTCTGGGTCCATGGTTCTCGGGGCTGATCCTCCAATCAGCTGTGAACCACCCAGTCTCACTGAGATTGCACAGGTGGTGAATCAGCTGGGGGTGGGGAAGGCCACAGGGATCTGTGGTATCTGGGGTGAACTTCTCCCAGTTGCTGGTAAGGCTGTCCTCCTGGCATCATGGGCAATCTTTGCTTCCATTTGAGAGTCAGGCATCATCCCAATTGACTGGAAGATGGGACCTGTAGTCCTTATCTGGAATGGGAAGGGTGATCGCCTGGATTGTGGAAACTAGAGGGTGATAACACTGCTCTCAGTGCCAGTTATGTCTGTGCTAGGGTCATCCTTGACAGGATGACTTGCTCGCCTATCAGCAGCTGGAGCAAACTGGTTTTACACCTAAGAAGTCTACCACTGACCATACGTATCCTTGCACTGAGGTTCTCATTGAGCACAAGCGGGAATATCGGCAGAGGTTCTTTGCAGCTTTGTTGATATTCGTAAAGCGTTTGACTCAGTTGATCGAGTTGCCCTGTGGGGCATCCTGAGACTTTGCGGGATCCCCCCAAAGCTTCTGGACGTCATGGGCAGCCTGTATACTGGTACAGTGAGTGCTGTGCACGTTTCCCTGAGGGTGACCCAGCTCACAGGATCCTCAGTGCTGAGGACTTGAGATGCTGGACCAAGCCAAAGGGACGGTCATGTAACACCTGGCTGCAGCAGATGGATGGTCATTTCCGGAGGATGGGACTGGTCCGTGTGTCTGCCTGGGGGGTCGCCAGCCAGGATCTTGAGGAGTTTCGCCATTAGTGGGTGCGGCAACGTGCTGCATTAGTGCATGCTCCCCAACCTGACCTGACCTGACCTGACCAGATTTATGTAGAAAGATGTGTTTGTGACAGGAAGTATGACTGTAACACATTTTTGAAAGACAGAGCTATTTGCTTGTGACTTTTCCGATGCAATGTTGTTATTACATTGTTCCTCTTTTTCAGACACATGAAAGAAATTACAGAGCTCCAGGCCTATCAGAGACAGGAAATTGAGACGTTGTACAAGAAGCTGGGTAAATCCGTGCCTCCCAGCTTGGGATTCTTACCAACAGCACCACCTGCTGGCCGCAGGCGGCGAGCCAGCAAACACAGGCTCAGAGCTGGGAAACTCCTCAATCCACTGGTTCAGCAGCTGAAAGGCGTGACCAGTAAAACCAGTGAGTCAGAGCATATTACCAGGAGGGGACAGCACAGCGTGTTGCTCATTGTAGAGAAAAAAAACAGAATCTGTCAAATATTAACTTGTAGATGAAAAAAACAATGATCCTTATACAGTCATTGACTTATGTGCTATCAAGTAGTGTCCCACCATACACATCTCACTTAATAGCCTTAATAATATTTATTGAGAGACATCCGAAGCAGAGTCAGTGAACGTTAGCGGACATGTTATACCAAGTGTGCCCCATGCAGCAAGAACTAAAACAAAAACTAAACCAAAGTTGCTGGATTTATTTTTTTTTCTTCCAGAGGATTTAGGGAGCTGGAATTGTTCTACTTCTTATACCTACCTTGAAACTCCATTTCATTTTCCCATATTTAAAATTTTTCTTTTGCTATGCGGGATTTTAAAATAATGAAAGTTACTTTTCCTTGTAACTGAAACACTTCAAATCTTTGGCTTCTTTCTGTTGCTGTTTATACTTTTAAAATGCTCTGAGCATCATAGTGATGGCTACTCCGACATCCCCTGTGCCTGAAAGGTGAACCCATCACGACCTCGCTGACGGCTTCGGGACCCGCCGATGGCACTTTCCGGTCCAATGCTGGCCTGCTGCCCACCTCAACCTCAGTGCCGGTCCAGACTCAGCAGCCCTGCTCTCTCAGGGCCTCTCTCTCCACAGACAACATCTACTGTTCAGGCTTGCAGAAAGCAGGGAGGATGGCACACGGTCAGGCGGCCCATGGTAACCATGGTAACCGGCTCTCGGGCACACAAATGCGACAG
>JAODKC010000130.1:10239312-10257950 GCA_026777985.1 Mormyrops attenuatus
TATTAGTTAGGTTCTCCCCAAACGAGCTTGATGGGCCGAATGGCCTCCTCTCGTTTGTAAATTTCTTATGTTTTTAAGTCGGTTAGTTGCAAAAGTCTTTGGAAACCACTACTGTATTGTTTTTTTGTCTGAAAATGTGCACAGAGAATGCAGCTAGGCAGCTTATCTGTGTCTCTTAAATCAAGAAATTCATAGATCTCCCTAGGCTCTCCACAAAGCAGCCAAGGTCACAGTACCTCATTCTAGTGTAGGCTATAATATCGGCACGGCTGGACTCTAAGTATCCAGCGATGATATTGGTATATCCCAGTGGATATTATGGGATTTGTAGGGAAGACTTATATGTGTGGTGAAAACCAGAGCATTTGATGGTGGGATGAGTCATTAGGCAGCACAGGAATAAAAAGAGGCGGTTATTCAGTTATAGGGTGCGTTACATATAAGAAGAAGAGACTAACTAAAGTAAACACATAAATAGTGATACAGAATGATAAACAAAAAAATACATATGTTTCTCCTGGATTTTCTCTCTTAAAGTGTTCTTCTGTGTACTCCTTACCCCACCCCTACCGGCTGATATTATCTTAGGTGCTCAATGGATATTTTGTGCATTACTTTGCCCCAACGGATCTCCCCCGCATACCTAAAAACGTGGTGTTTATCATCGACCAGAGTGGCTCCATGCACGGCATAAAAATTAAACAGGTACAGGTACCTTTTAATTGGTTTCATTTTTGGTATATTGCTTGGACTAGAATTCTCTTGATTTGTCATATAATCTGCTCCTTCAGACTCGTGAGGCCCTGCTAAGGATCCTTGGAGATATCTCAGAGGAAGACCACTTTGGCCTTATCAGCTTTGATGATACCATCTATAAATGGAAACCCCACCTAGTCCCGGCCACACCTGGAAACCTGGAGTCTGCACGGGCATTTGTGAAAAAGATCGTTGATCGGGGAGGTAAGAATCATAGATCTAGTCAAAGGTCCACATATCCTACCACTGAAATAATTTATGGAGTATTTGACCTTATAGTTTGTATTAGATGCATTTTACGTATACAGCTCTTTTCAGGATCGCAAAGACACTTTCATAGAATAAAGTTAACAACAAAGCACATTATGAATAAGGAATGTCATAGGCTTGAGCAGACAAAAAGGTTTTTAACTTGTGTTTGAAATCTGGGACAGAGACCAATAGATGAATGTCACTGGGGAGGGAATTCCAAAGTTGGGGAGCTAAATGGGAAAAGTACGCGGTCACCATGGCTATGGAGTTTGGATGGGGGGTGAGGAGAGAGCCAGAAGAGGAGGATCTAAGAGTGTGCGGAGGCTGGTGGAGGAGAAGCAGTTCAGAAAGATAAGATGGGGCTTGGTTGCTACAGTAAGAGCTTTGAATGTCAGGAGAAGTATTTTAAAGTGGATACATTCTTTTATGGGGAGACATTGAAGGCTCTGATGTATGGGAGTGATGTGCTGGTAGGAATGAGTGTGGGTGAGGAGGCGGGCGGCAGAGCTCTGAAGTATTTGGAATTTATGGATTGATTTACCAGTAATACCAGTGAATAATGAGTTGCCGTAATCTAGACGGCTAGAGATAAAGGCATAAATAAGCCACTCAGCAGCAGAGTGGGATAGGAAGGCCCTAACCCAGGCGATGTTGTGAAGATGGAAGTAAGCTGTTTTTACTGTGGAACGTATGTGTGCGTCAAATGAGAGGGTTGGGTTTAAGGTAACACCAAGGTTACTAACCAGAGGAGGGGGGAGATGGTGGTGTGGTCCAATTGGAGGGTAATCAACCTGATTTTGTTGAGTGTGGATTTTGTCCCAAAGACAATTATTTCTGTCTTATTACTGTTAAGTTTTAGAAAATTTTGGCTCAACCATTGTTTGATTTCAGAAATAAATGATTCAATGTATGCAAGTGGCAGGTTGTTTAGGGAGCTGGAACTGAAGTAGATCTGGGTGTCGTCAGCATAGAGATGGAAATTTAGATTAAATTAGCAAATGGTCTGATCTATGGGATGAATGATGAAGACTAGTGGCTCCAGCTCGGAGCCCTGGGGGATGCCACATGTGATAACTGTTGTGGCTGATTTATGACCTGATCGGGTAATGAAATGTGTTTTTGAGGAATGTACTTCTTTTGTCAGTGAGATATGAAATGAACCTGTGAAGCACTGGCCCACAACTCCTAGGTTGTGGAGTCTTTGTATTAAAATAGAGTGGGAGACAGTGTCAAAGGCCTCCCTTAAATCATGCAGAAGTAATAATAATAAGATACTTTATTGATCCCCGCGGGGAAATTCTCTTTTTACGCCTCCTTCAACTTGCTCTTTGTAGAGTAAGTTGTCTGTTAAGGGCTGCCACCTGTAGCAGCACCCAGGGGTTAAGGGCCTTGGTCAAGGACCAGCAAATATGCTGAGGCTGGGTTTGAACCGACAACCTTCTGATTATAAGCACACAGGCTGCCCCAGATGCCTTTTGGCACCAGTGACTTTAGCAACAAATAGGTCATTTAAGGCTTTAATTAAAGCAGTTTCTGTACTGTGGGACTGGTGAAAACCAGACTGAAGTGGTTCATGGAGGCTATTATTTTGAAGATAGGTAAGAAACTTGGTGTAGACTATACTTTCCAATGTTTTTGAAAAGAAAGGCAAATTAGACATTGGGCGGTAGTTAGCAAGGTTAGTTAGGTCAAGATCAGGCTTTTAAGGGTAGGGGTGACAGCTGCTACTTTTAAGGCAGTAGGAACATGACCATGGGCTAGGGATACAGTAGATTAAAGGGTGGTGAGGAAGGGACCGAGCACCAGGAGACATTTCTTAGTTATAGGTGTAGGAAGGGGGAGCAAGTGGCAGAATTTGCAGCAGTGATTATGTAACAAACCTCAGAAATAGTAATGTCAATTTCTAATTTGTGTGTGTGCGCGTGTGTGTGCTGCTTGAGTATATCTGAAAAGGAGAACAATTAACCACATTTAACCATTCAAAACGTTCAACAATCAAGTAATATTGTCTGCCAATATTCCTTCTTGTTATGTGGGCAAGAAATTGGTACATTCAGCGTCAGCGTTTTCCACCCTGTGTGCCATGGCTCCCTAAAGTGCCGTGAGGGTGTTGAAGATTGGCCGCCAAATGTTGCTGCATACCTTTCGTATTTAAGTTAATAAGAGGCTTCATAGCAAGCTAAAACTAGCTGAAAATGGATCAATGACTTTCAACAGGATCACTTAAACAAAAAAAAACAGATGAAACAAGAGGAAACAGCTATATTAAAGGAGAAAGGAGTAGGCCTAAATACCGTACAGCAGTCAGTATTGGATTACAACACCAGCCCTCTCATTAGGTGAATGAGCATGTTTATGAAAAAACAAAACAATGCTTCAGCCACCACACTGTAAATATGCAGACAGTTGATATTTGTATTCAGATTTCATGTTTACTCATTGACATTCATGTATGTGTTGCTAATAACTGTAATGAAACTTTAATGTTAGTGTTTGCATGGTTACATTTATTGTGGGCAGGAACTACTTTTTGAACAGTGAAAGTGGACCGTCAAATGAAATAGGTTGGGAAACGCTACTTTAAGTGAAAGAGTCAAGGGTTAACAATACTTGTAAATACTTTGTAAATGCTGTTCCTGTTGATTGCAGCCAATTTCATATATATACTGTAAATTATAACAATTTTTTGTTCAGTTTTTTGTTTGACATCCATCTTGTATGGTGCGTGATCATCTCATATTGAAAAATAATTATTGTAATTTGTCATATAATGTTTACAGTAGTGATGGTCATAACGAAGCCTCATGAACCATTTCCTGTTGGCCCCACTAGATGGTGCTCATGATTTGCTATGGGGTATGATCTGAGCCCTTTTTGAACAGAGATCAACATTTAGTGGGGGCACAAAATACAGCAATACAGTTTCATTAAGTGTCATTTTAGCCATCATGAGTGTACAAGCGTATAATGTGTTCAAATTATTTTTAATATTGCTGAAGGTTGCAGGTTTGAAATAGATTTGCCACAAGCTCAAACCGGCCAACACAGTTCTATTTTTTCTTTCTTTACCTGTGCCCCCTCTCCAATTTCTTCACACCCCACAGTTTGAATACCTCTGGTATGTACAGTAAATTAGTGTATCTGTTACAAGTTCTTACTGAGGACTCCAGGTTAACTTTTCCAGTGGTAGCACTGGTGCTACCATCTTTCTCATTTGGTTGCACCAGCACAAGATTTTGTCACACCCTTTTTTGGTGTGGCAGTGTATTACAGTTTTTCCTCAATTACTTAAGCACAATTTTAACAACTTCAAATCACTAAACACAATTCACAAAATCACACACCCAAAGAGCAAAACACCTCACCTATCCTGCAAAATGAAGCTCAGCATGCAAAACTATATAAACACTTATCAAAATCAAACTTTTGACCCAAATACTAAACACTTCATTCACATCCCGAAATTTTGATCTAACCAACAACCCACTGCCATGTGTAATCTAAAACACATTTGCCTTTTGGAGGATTCTCGTAATTGTGTATGCTGAAAAGGCCACAAAGAGAAATTATTGCAGACAAATTCAGAGAGACATGAGCAGAAACAAATGTGACTGAAACTTTTTACTTCACTCTTCAACACAAACTAAAAAGGCAAAGCACATTCAATGCAAATCAAAACTTGAGAGAAAAAAATTACGGGAAAAAAACCTGTAAATAACGTAGGCATGTGTAACGACGTAGGCTGAACTCCTTACAGTACATGAAGTTAATGACCTAACTCTACTTACACGGGTGAGAGCTGGATTTGTGTATCACTGGCATGGGCTTGAATGAATGTGTTCCTGCCTTCAGCCCACCTCCCTTTTACAATAACCTTAGTTCTGTATCAGTTAGTAATATACTTTGCAAACTGGTTTTACTCCATGAACATTGAAACCACAAATGCAGCATAAGGCCACGTTCTTATCTTCTATGGTGCATTTAGGGGAAAACTTCCTAACTTAACAGAGAATATCCACATGTTAATTCAAACTCAACTGTAAACTAATTCAAACTTTTGTCATAACACCAGAACAAAAGTTTCACAATAACAAAAAAAAAACCTCACAATAGTATTACGCAGTCCAACCAACAGCTTACATCCCATCGTATACTTCGTACGTTTGTGAAAACTTTTTTTTCCTCTTTATATTTTAGAGTCCCGTTTACGAGGGAGACTAGCAAAAACCTCGTTGTAAAAGTCCGAACCACGCGCTCGGCGCTAATGTGGATGAAGCAGAGTGGCAGGGAATACTCACAGAAAGAAGGAAAGAGAACACGGAAGACAACTGTGTATGTTAGCCGAACAGATTCACCGGAGATGCCGCCATTACTACATCAGAGTCCGCGAACTTCAAGCTCGCGAATCTTTGTCCATTTCCGTTGTGCCTCAGAAGTCCTTTCGCGCTCGCGCTGTTCCCGCTGCAGCTGCTCTCTTTTCCATCGCTTTTACACAGCTAATTCCCATACACCCCCGAACTTCCGTCAGTTGCATTAGTTTGCCGCCATATCTCTCACTCTTCTTTTTTTTCCTGATTCGTTCACAGTTCTCGACAGTCACCGATTCGCTAGGGAAGCATTCGGTCATTAGTGGGAGGGGATTTAATCCTGAGGAATAAGCCACTCTTTCACAGACCGCCACACATGCATATTGAGCATAAGCAGTTGTGAGACAGTCACGTCTTCTAGCTGGGTGTGGCCACAGCACCTCATCTACATCACAAAAAATGTCTTCACTTACTAGACAGCAAGGAAAAAAGTGCCGGGAGTGTCTAATCCAGCCCTGGACAGCACCGACAGCAATGTCCTCACATGCCTCCTCCATTGCCTGAAGAAGGCTTTCACAGACATGTGGTTGATGGTCATAGACCTTCCATCGCCATGCCGAGAAGAACTCTTCTATTGGGTTAAGGAATGGATTATGAGGGAAGGTAAAGGACAGTAAACTGTTGATTGGCCACAAACCAATTTCGCACCAGGGCAGCATAATGGAAACTTACATTGTCCCATACTACAACATATCTGTGCTGCCCATCATCCGCATGGTCTCCCTGGATCACTATGTCACGCAACCTGTCCAGAAACAAGATGATGAGCTCTGTGTTGTAAGGACCAAGATTGGCATGGTGGTGGAAAACTCCATTATTTGTGATGGCAGCACACATTGTAATGTCCCCCCTCCACATAGGCAGGAACATCCACAACAGCTCTGTGACCAATGATGTTTCTTCCCCTTCTCCTGGTTTTGGCGAGGTTAAAGCCAGCCTCATCCATGAAGATAAACTCATGCGAGATTGTATCCGCATCCATTTCCAGCACTGTCTATCTTTTTAAAAAAAGGTCAATGTGGCATATTTTAGTATTATGAAAATGCTGTATATCTTCACTCTCGTACTTACTGTCACATACTTGTGCCTCAGATCGTTGATTCTTTCTGCTTTTCTCTGACAGGGCATCCTGTAAAGCTGCTTCATGTTTACTTGGTGTCATTGAAGTACACGGGCTAGGGTGCCCAGGCTGACTTGCCTGATGTGGCTAAAAATTGTATGATCATTTAT
Source organism: Mormyrops attenuatus (assembly GCA_026777985.1). NCBI lineage: Eukaryota > Metazoa > Chordata > Actinopteri > Osteoglossiformes > Mormyridae > Mormyrops > Mormyrops attenuatus. The sequence continues at coordinate 10,245,918 of JAODKC010000130.1, forward strand.
GATGTGGCTTTGAATTTCTCTTAGCCTTATTTCATTATTTGCTAAAACCAAATTTATAATTGCTGCTTCTTGTTCCTCACTAAACATTCGATTTCTTCCACCATGTTGGACTCGTCTTTCAATCCTTTGATTAAACAAGAGTAATGTGGATATTAATCAGTATCCTTTTTCTTTCTAAAGGATATTTTGCAAGATTCTAGATGCCTAGAATGCATGCGCCATAAAAGTAATATTTACAGTATATTTCATATGACTTTTGGATTACATATGCAGAGTGTGTGCTATGTTGATTACATACCTATTCTCAAGGCGATATGTCCGAATAACAGAGGCAACAGTAAAATGACTCAAGTTGGGCTGTACCCTCTGTCCAGCCTCTCTCATTGTCAACCCATGATTTATGACATGGTCAACTAATGTTGCTCGGATCTCATTCGAAAGTGCTGCTCTTCTTTGTTTTTGTTGCCCTCCTCCAGCTCTACCCCTACCTCTTTACTATAAGTAAAAAAAAATAAAAATCTGCAAATATGTTTGTATACAATTATATCTAAAGCCATATGTAATGTTTGCAATATCTAGCACTCCATGAAAGATGCTGTAAAAAACTAAGTAAAAAAAATCTAAATGAAAGGCACATTATAATAAAATGTACTACTGTCAAGCCCAAGTCAAGGAAGAATATTCATTTTGCTTCATCATCACGTCTCAGGCATGTCTACATCACAGGCAATGTTCTGTCTTGTTTGGCAACAGGGGAAGAATTCTTTGTTGTGAGCCATCCATACCCTCATCTATGGCACTTGCACTCTCATCCAGCATGTGTTCTATGTTCTAGTCACTCACGGACTTCTTCCACGTTTCGAAACATGTGAACAGTTTTCAGTCATTGTGTTTAAATGATAACTGTGTGTGCCAGTTGCATTTAATATTTGTGGCCTGTGCTTTTATTTTGCATCAAAGTTCACCATGATGAAAAATGCGTTATGATGAGTGAGAATGTTTTTAGTGTTTTGCAAAAAGGGTGACTGAGATCTACAAATTATTTCTAACTCTGTGAAAGCTGTTTAAATTTTGTCAAATGAGTGATTGATTCAGTAAATGAATTTTGGTAATTCACAATCTCGTTTAAAGATTGTGGTCTGGTGTCTTAGCAATTCAGAAAAACTGTATTTAAAATCTTCATTTCCTCCTCAGCCACAGATATAAACAGCGCAGTGCTGGACGGAGTGAGGATGCTGAACGAGCTGGCTGAGAGCCGTAAAAGCAAAGACAGCATTTCCATTCTCATTCTTCTCACAGACGGAGACCCCACTGCAGGTACATCAGATTATTTCATGTAGACCATTTTTTGCATGTTTTTCTATCACAAAGAAAAATGCATGCAGTTTTCTTAAGAAATCAAAGGTGGCTTCTGGGAGACTGACATTCATAATAATTCTCTTCGCTGACATACAAAAGTGCTGACTCACTGCCATGCAATTAGAGTGTGAAGGTTCCATGTGTTACTGCACTATCTCTCAGCATATAGCAGTAGTTAGAAGGAACTCACAGTCAGGGGGCTGTCTGGGGAATATCTATCTTCTAATATTCATCTTTTGACCACTTATCCTGGTCAGGGTCACTAGCGGGATCTGGAGACTATATTAGACAGTACAAGACACAAGGCTGGGGTACAGGTATGCCACATAATGGTATGCCAGGAATTGTGTATTATTTTGATTATACAATTAGGCTAAACGCAACACCATAACCATTTAGTTGAAGCAAAGTTTATGTGTAGCTTGAACGTTGTAAGGGAAGATATATTTATGGTTACATGTAAAGTCTTGTGAAATTTAGAGGTATGAAGCCAGAAACAAGTTTCTCTTCCCCATAGGTGTAACCAATTTAGACAGTATTCAGGCCAATGTTAAGGAAGCCATAGGCAAGAGGTACTCACTTTACTGCCTGGGATTTGGCTTTGATGTAAATTATGAGTTTCTGGAGAAGATGGCACTGCAGAACAGTGGTGTGGCCCGAAGAATCTACCCCGACTCGGATGCCGATCTACAGTTGCAGGTATGATCTTTGGGAATACCTGACTACGTGGAGAAGTCCATGTGCACAGATGTCTGAGTATTGTCTTTCTTTGATTCTTAAGGGCTTTTATGAGGAAGTAGCTACACCTCTACTGTTGGATGTCCAACTGAGCTACACAGGTGTGTCCAACCTTACACAGTCCAACTTCAGTCAGTACTACAATGGCACAGAGATTGTGGTTGCTGGACAAATCTTTGACAACGAGTTGGAAACCCTCACGGGAATAATCACGGCTCGTTCGGTGAGAACACTCCTATTTATACAGTATTTACTCATCCTGAATATAATCTTCTGGAAATTTAGCAAAATGTCTACTCTTTCCTACAGTCTTCCATACAACAACTACCAATCACAAATTTGTATGATGCTAAATATGTATACAAATTAATTAACATGTGATACAAAATTAATTAGCCCTACTTCAATGCAATAAAGTACATTTAGTGCTCATTGTAGATGTTCTGTGTATTTTTAGTGCAGTTGTAACCTGCAGGTTGTCCTTACAGAAAGACAACGAAGTAACGTACCAATACGTGTCAGTTAAGGAGGAGAGCCTCTTGGACATCTACATCTTTGAGATGTACATCCAGAGGCTCTGGGCATATCTTACAGTAAAGCAACTACTAGAGAAGGAGTAAGTATACTGTGTTTGAGGGCTTCTTCCTTCTTTTGGGTGATGTGTAAGTATACTGTGTTTGAGGGCTTCTTCCTTCTTTTGGGTGATGTGTAAGTATACTGTGTTTGAGGGTTTCTTCCTTCTTTTGGGTGATGTGTAAGTCCTTGTCCTTTCCTTTGTGCAATGTGTAATACTGTATTTGAGTACTTGTTCCTTTGTGCGATGTCTAATACTGTATTTGAGTACTTGTTCCTTTCTGTGATGTGTAAGTATGCTGTGTTTGAGTGCTTGTCCCTTTCTTTGTGTGATATTTATGTGCATGCACATTTCTCATTTCTCCTTTGCTTATGTGTCTGTCCCACAGGGTTTTGCTGGGACAGAGTGAGAAGCAGGCACTCAGAAAGCAGGCCCTCGATCTCTCTCTTAAGTATAGCTTTGTGACCCCACTGACCTCAATGGTAGTTACTAAGCCAGAGGGTGAAGACTCGCAGGTACTCCACAAACCCAAGGAGGGCAAGCCTGAGCAAAGTGGTAAGTTTGGTGCTGCAACACTATCCACTTAACCAGTCATTCCTCTTACATGAAAGAAGTTCACTAAATAAATACATCCAGAGCATGAAAAGAGAAGAATGATTATTGGTATAGAATGCAAACTTTGGATTCTATAAAGGAAAGCGACACCTGGACAAGAGTAGGGCTAACTGCAAGATTGTCTGTGGTAAAATATCGCTGTAATACCGCTAATGTTGATGGACATCTTTCCTGACATTCTCTGTGTTCAAGGCAACAACCCTTGATACTATAAATAATAGCTTAATAAATGCTCTTTAATGTAATAATATACAGTTTTTACTGGAGGTGTAACAGCACACAAAATTAACTGTACACACCTTGGTTTTAGGGTCACAGTCCCTTGCAATTTCAATACAGCAAGGAAATGGAATCATTAAAACTGAATAAAAAAACCTAAGAAAGACTCATATTTCACCCTAAAAAGAAATAATAAAAAAAATTTAAAGTTCAAAAAGAAGACTGTATCACAACAATTATAGTGAACTAAATCCAGTGTTCTCTACTACTGTGCCCGATTACATATTTGTAGCGATAAACACCGCTAGAGACTTAATTATTATATTGCCCAGACGGAGAATACATATGGTTATGAGACTTGTCCTCTGCAGACTCTTTCATTTTCGCACAATAACTAAAAATCTTTTTTAAACACTGCAGACACATTTTGAGACAGAATACACCAAAATTTGGACAGTACTGTTGCCTTACACCTCTGAGACCTGGGTTTGGGTCTTCGCCGGGCTTCCGTGTGTGTACTGTAGAGTTTGCATGTTCTCCCCGTGTCATCATGGGGTTTCCTACCAGCATTCCAATTTCCCCCCCACAGTCCAAAAACATGCTGAGGTTATTTCGAGTTGCCCGTGGGTGTGAATGCATGAGTGAATGATATGTGAATATGCCCTACAATGGGTTGGCACCCCATTCTGGGTGGTCCCCTGCCTTGCGCCCGTAGCCAGTAGCTGTTATGGAGGCTGGGATAGGCTGTGGACCCCCCACAAACTTGAATAGGACAAGTGGTTACAGAATGGATGGATTCATCAAAACTGAAACATCGCCACATAGTAACTCAAAAAGTATTTGATTAATTCTTTTTCATACTTTACACCGGCATTTTATGGTTGAGGGAATGCCAATGACCAAATTTTGAGACAAATTGCCCCAAAACTGAAGTGATGCTAAGTGGCAGCCAAGGGAAGGGTTCTACAAATGACATTTAACCTTACGAATGTGATAAGTCAAAAAAATATTTCATGGGTTACTACTGCACAAAATTATTTTATGGATGAAGATCTACTCCTGATTTTATTCTGAGACAAACTGCCACAAAAATGAAGCAGCGGTGCTGTGGGGCAGTAAAGGAAGGAAAGGGAGCCTGCAGAAGACACTTGGTCTTGTGTACCAAGTAAATATAACAGTATCTGACAGATCTTTTTCAAACTTCACAGACAGGTTGTATGGGCGAATGTCTGGATGTTATCAAATTTTGAGGCAAATTTCACCAAAATCAAAGCAGTATCGTGTATTGATAGCAAGGACTAGGGTTGAGTAGCAAGACCTGGTGCCAGTATGGCACTGGTTCCTATACGATTGGTATGTACCAGATCATACTGCATCACTGATTGTGGTGCCTCAATTCAGTGCCACTCAGATGCCTGAGCCTTCGATTGAAAAATTTGCCCTCTGGTGCTTAGGCAAGAAAATTATCACTGCACCTCATGTGTCATCAATAGTTAAAATCAGGTCCACACCGGCTGCGTGGCGTGTTTTTTTGGCCAGGCAGTGTATTAGACTGTATTTAGTGACTGTGATATATTATTTCTTGGGCCATGGACCTTATATGACTTTGGAAAGATTCCTTGTCATGAGCATGAGCGGCCTGTGCATACTTTGTGTGAACACAGCTAGATCATTGTATTTGTCAATTTGTCAAGATTGCTACAGTGTATGTAAGTTGGAGGAGGATTTCATGATCACAGTCAGGAGTGTTTGTAAATAGACGCACATTTCTACTCACAGGGACAAATTGATAAATACCATTCTATGTGTAGAAATGTGTGTACGCCCCATGATAGATTTCACCAAGCCAGGGGTGGGGGTTCGGCCACGATAAATCTCTACAAAAAAAAAGGTGCAGTATACCTAAAATATTACTGCAATAAAAAAATATTTCATAATAGTTTAAGAACCACTGACTTGTACATTGCTCTTGGGAATTTTGAAAACATCTTTTAAGATTCAGAAGATGGCTTCCAGAGCCTCCCTTTTCAGCCGTTGCTGCCGACAGGTACAGTTACAAAATAACAATATAAGCATATAGTGCAAAGCATGTTCCAAGCAGGAATAAGGATATATGGGTATATGTAGGCAGTGGTGGCCTAATTGGTTAAGGAAGCGCACTTGTAATTGAATGATTGCTGGTTTGAATCCTCTACCGGCAAGGCACCACTGAGGTACCCTGAGCAAGGTGCACCCAAGCACTGCTGCCCAGGTGCTGAATTAGCTGCCCCCTGTTATGTCGCAATGTCATATATGGGTTAAATGCAAAGGGCACATTTCTTTGTTGTGTGCTGTGGTGTGTCAACACTAATCATCAAATTCTAAATGTCGTTGAACGGTTTCCATTTATCCAACATATTCACCAACTGAGCAGTTTGAGGTGTTTAATGGGGAAGTTATATGCTATATATTGTTTCTTTATTTAAATTAGTCTTGCTGTGCCTATGCAGTCACAGTTGGAATGCATGAGATTTATCAACGTTCATGTCACATGGCTCTTCGCACACATGAATGATGCATACCAATTTGCCTGTGCATACCTTCGATTTGTACGCACACATTTATGACCTGTAAATTGATTATGATTTGAAATTGTGATTTGCTTTGATAAACAAGACCCCTGATCTTGGAAATGGTGAAGGAGGATGTCATGACATTGTGAATGATGGGCGAGTAGAAGTTCATTAAGATGCTCTGAGAGATGTTGAGTTTCTTGAGTTAGCTTCGGAAGAATAGTTTTTTCCGGATGTTAGGAATGGCTAAGAGGCCAGAGGCTTCAGAAACCAAAGAAGGCCACGGAGTTCCAAAAGGTGCAAACTTTTATTCTATTCTCCTAAAGAAGTGCACAAATACATAATATTAGCAAACAAAAATGATCACATAAAACAGCCTATATCCTGGCAGACCCTGCATCAATACTGTAACAACCTCTCCTATTTAGCACACTCCCCAGGGTTTAAATAGATTTTAACCCCTCCCCTTGGATCCAACAATTAATCCAACAATTAACATCCTCAATACATCCCACATACACAGTTCTGAAATATAATATTTAAAACCACAATTTTATTCAAATTTATTCGTAAAACCAACTAAGACTAAAAATATCAATTTTATTATAATGTGCAAAAATACCCCCCCAACTACTTGGTTTTTCCAAAAAATTGTGAACACCCCCCCCCCCGTCACACAATTGTACTGGTAACATCTCCTCAGTCTTACAAATACAAAAGGAAGGATGCTTCATATACAGAGACAAAGCTGGACAATCCTGGACAGAATCCATATTACAAACAACGTTACTTTAGGGTGGAAGGAAAATACCTACATTTAATTCATAAGTTATCCGCAACATCGTAATTATGTTTACAACTTAATATTAATTGGCCAACATTTTATAAACATAGCGTGTGGTTACTTGTAACAATATTATCATGATCCAATCCATGACACTGGACTTTTTTGGTGATGGAGGTGCCTTGCATGTCTGAGTTCAATGTGGTGGTGATGGTGCCCAGGAATTCGAATGACTCATAGTCAGAGAAACAGCCTGGCCATTCATTTCCAGGGAAGGCAGGGAGGGTATCGACAGCAGTAGTCAACTCTCATTTCCACTTTCTTGACCACATTAAGTTGGCCAACTTCTCTGTGATAGGACGTTTCATCATTGTTGGAAATGCGTCCTACTATGGTTGTGTCATCTGCAAACATTAAGATTTTTATCGACTTGTCTGCAGAGATATAATCATTTTTGTAAAGTAAAAACAGAGAGGTGAGAGAATGCACGCCTTGGGGGGATCCTGTGCTGATGGTCATAGGGGAAGACAGGTGGGGGCTTGGCCTTACATACTGCTTCCTACTTGTCAGGAAGCCTGTAATCCACTGACAGATACTGGGGGTACAGCTAGCTGAGTCAGCTTACTGCAGAGAAATGATGGAACAATATTATTGAAGGCTGAACTGAAGTCCACAAACAGGATCTTAATATATGTTACATATTTTCCATGTTGAACATCTGCTTGTAAATTTAGATTTTGCCCATGTTATGAATTCATTCATTTCAGTGAACCAAAAATAATGTGATGAAAGGCACACAACAAGTATGTGTACTGTTACATCGCTTGTCTTTACTTTTCATGTAGACCTGAAATGCTCTTCAACAAAAACAATTATTGTAGATAAGATAGGATAAGATAAGATAAGATAAGATAAGATAAGATGTAGTGGGAAGGGGTGTGACGGAGGCCACTGCTCTCGGGAAAAAGCTGTTCCTCAGTCTGTTTGTTCGTGACTTGATGGTCCTGAATCTTTTGCCCGATGGGAGGGGGACAAACAGTTTGTAACCCGGGTGGGAGGGGTCCTTGATGATGTTGCTAGCCTTCCTACATAGTCGGCTAGCATAAACATTGTTCAGAACTGGGAGTTTGGTACCCACGATCCGCTGTGCAATCTTGACTATCAGGGCCAAGTCTCTCCGGTTCTCTGCCATGCAGCTGGAGTACTACACTGTAGCCCCGAAGCAGAGAATGCTCTCTATTGTGCTCCTGTAAAAGTTAACAAGGAGCTGAGTGGGAAGTCTGGCTTTTTTGAGTGTTCGTAAGAAGAAAAATCTCTGTTGAGCTTTCTTCACCAGGTAGGAGGTGTTAACAGTCCATTTCAGGTCCTTTGAGATATACTGTAGGTCCCCAGGAATTTGATGTTATTAACCTTCTCCACTTCCTCTCCACTTATGTGGAGGGGAGGAGGTGTTGTTTTCCTGGCTCTCCTGAAGTCCATAACAATCTCCTTTGTCTTGAATGTATTCAAGACAAGATTACTGTCTGAGCACCACTGTACCAAGTGTTGCACCGCCTCCCTGTAGTGGGTCTCGTTGCCTCCTGTTATCAGTCCCACTACCGTGGTGTCATCTGCAAATTTCACTATGGTGTTGGAGGTGCGGATGGGTGTGCAGTCGTACGTGAATAGGGTGAAAAGAGCTGGGCTGAGGACACAGCCCTGTGGTGCTCCTGTGCTCAGTGTGAGAGTGGATGATATGCGGTTTCCCACCCTGACATTTTGTGGTCTGTTGGTGAGAAAGTTCAGAATCCATGAGCAGAGAGTGGTGGTTAGCCCCAGGTTGTTGAGCTTGGTGATCATTTTGTGAGGGATTATTGAGTTAAAGGCAGAGCTGAAGTCAATGAATAACATTCTGGCGTATGTATCGGGATGCTCCAGATGAGGGTAGCGTGAATTGTGACTGAAATTGCATCTTCAGTTGACCTGTTTCCCCGGTAAGCAAACTGATGGCTATCCAGATCAGTGGGAACACTGGCCTTGATGTGCGCGAGAACAAGCCTCTCAAAGCACTTCATAGCAATCGGTGTTAGAGCAATAGGACGATAATCATTGAGACATGTGACTGCTTGCTTTTTGGGCACTGGGACAATGGTAGTGGTTTTAAGGCATGTGGGGACTATAGCCTCCTGCAGAAACAGATTAGCTTCCCCGCTAGCTGATCAGCACATGACTTCAGTGTGCGGCCTTGTACTCTGTCTGGTCCTGCTGCTTTGGAGGCGTCGATCCTCCCCAGGGTCATTCTCACCTGGTGGGGCTGTAAAACAAGCGCCGGCTCCTCCCTGGGTGCCAGAGTCATTCGAGTGCCCTCATTGTTGTTGTGAGTATCAAAACGTGCAAAAAATTGGTTCAGGGCATCAGGAAGCGATTCATCGTGGTTTGTCAGCGAGGCACACTTCTTGTAGTCCGTAATGGTCTTGATGCTTCTCCACATACTGCGAGGGTTGTGGTTTTCGAAGTGACTCTCAGAGTCCTTGGTATCTCTGTTTCTTTGATGCCCTTTCTCAGCTCCCTCCGGGCACTGGTGTAAGCCAGCCTGTCTTCTGACACATAGGCAGCGTCTCGTGCCCTGAGTAGGAACCGCACCTTTCTGTCGAACCATGGCTTGTATTTGTAATTATAAATAATATTTGTATTGAATTGGTAAAAAAAATATAATATCATATCAGGAGGTTAACTTTTACATCAAATGTGACATTTATCCATATGTCAGCATGTCTTTTGCTACCTAAAGCCAGCTGAGGCACAGATTAGGCTTGGGCAGTATTTTAATTGTTCATACAATCCAGACATTATACCTTGTTATTTTGACAGTACCTTCAAGAGCAATGCAATTCTGCTCTAGTTTTGCCAAGCTTTCAAAATACCTAAACTAATTCCTAAAATACTATGGTGCACGTTATACGTTATTATCACCAACAGATAAATTTCATCATAGTTTTTGGCTGTGAAATTAACACTGGCTTCTTTATGCACCTCTAAAAAATACAGACACTCCTCAACTTACGAACGAGATACGTTCCAAACGGCCGTTCGCAACTTGAAATGTTCGTAAGTCATTATTCAACATCATTTTAAGGGTATACGCAAGTACTAGGAACTAGGATGCTGGTTGTATGCACACTACGCTGCTGCGCAGCGGGAGTAGCGGCCAGTAGTCGTACTAGGCGGAATTGGCGCGCAGAAAAAATAATTGATGTTGTGGACAGGAAACGGGAGCCCAATGAACACAATTTGGATTTACAGTCCTCTTCGTTCATATGTCTGAAAATTGAAAGTTTGTTAGTGGAGGAGCATCTGTAATATTCACCATATTACTCTACACTGTTTTTCAGTTTTACTTTCCTGAACTAACATTTTCTATTTTTACCATTAATCTTTTCTCCATTCCCTCCACCATAACTCTCCTTTTTTATTTTTTCTCATTTCTCTTTCTCTGGGAATTCCTGTTGTGTGTTAGCTGCTTTGTTCTCAGTACAATCCAATTTTGCTCAGTTACACAATTTTTTTCCCATAATAATTAAACATCCATTGTCCACTTTTTATTTAATTATGACTCATTTCTCATGTGTAACTCTCTCTCTCTCATTTGCAATTATTCACCTGCCCTCCCTCATGATTAAGGACCACCAGGTGAGTCAGTTTATACATATATAACTTAAATAGGAAGGAATACAAGAAGGATATATACATATTGTATACATATATAATGTGAATTGCATTAATTATTCTGTGAATTTGTTTCATTGAAAAATGTTTCTTGAATTGTGTTGGTCTGAATTGTGTTGATTAATTATCTATAACCGCAGTGTAATGCCAGCCAAGTGAATCACAGTAGTAAATCAATGTGCTATTATGATCCATATTTCAAATTAAGTAAAGGGTAAATCCATTATACATTTTGAAAGACATGACTGATTCACCTGTCCTCCCTCATGATTAAGGATCACAAGGTGAGTCAGTTTTTACTCATAACGGTCTATTCTCCCTTGGACTTAAATGAACTGAGTGTATTCCTACATCAGCTTAAGTCTGGGGTTTAAGTGCACTTAGGCGATTCACGCGCTTTGGGCAGAAAAACACCAAAATATGGGCATGTCACATGTAAATGACCCTTGTATATGTAAATGACCTAGTGAGTGACTAAAGGGCTTATATAGTCTATCTTCCACATTTTGCTTGTTGCCAGGATCATTGATGGTTTAACTGCCTTTTCTTGTTTGATGAATTAATTATGCTTCTTGCATGTCTTGCTATGCTTCTTGCACCTTCTTTTTCATGTTAAGCACGAGTTTCACAGAGCAGCAGTCAGCCAAGAAACAGTAGAAGAATAGTTGTTGTAATAGTACTTATGGTGAACAAATGCATGAGGAGTTGCTGAGGTACTCACAGCCAAATATAGTATGAACACAAGATTCTGCGCACACGGCCATGTGTGGCCTTAAAACGCTTGCGGAAAAGTGAAGTACGAATTAGGCTTTAGCCTCCTGATGGGAGAACAGACCCCAGAACGCGTATCTAGCCTAAATGTGCATAAACCCTATGTTAAATCAATGAGAGAATATGTTCAAGTGAAAAAAATGCTTGGGAGAATTAACCCCACAGTGACTGTTTAACTTTTATTTAATGTTGAATTGACCCACATTTCTTATGTTGTTGCCATGGCTCTCCTGTTCATCTTTATGAAGCCTTTCCTGCACTGGCTGGTGAGTGAGTCCATAAAGGAATCAGTGTATTGACTTACAAGATGTATTTTAATTTCATTCACTTCACTTGACAAACTTTCTGAGAAAATATTTTACAACATTTTGTTTACTAAATCATGAAAACAATCACATACTGGGAAACAATCGTATACTGGCGGAGATCAAGCAGGATCCATCCTCTCTTTAATATGTATGTAATATTTAAAAAAATGGGAATAGATGCTGATCAGAGAACTTGTGCCTTTTTTGCAATGTTTTGTTGTGATTTTTTTCAATGAAATTCTTTCTGTATTTTCTGTAATCTTTAATTCAAGGATGATTCCTCAGTTGTTCTGGATTAAGAACAGAAGAAATTTACAAACGAGAGGAGGCTATTCGGCCCATCAAGCTCGTTTGGGGAGAACCTAACTAATAGCTCAGAGTTGTTAAAATCTTATCTAGCTCAGATTT
>JAODKC010000130.1:10276155-10298491 GCA_026777985.1 Mormyrops attenuatus
GTGTGGAGTGCAGTGACATTCCAGACTGATGGACCATTGACAGTATGCAAACTATTACAGGTGTGGTGACACCTATCTCATCAATATTCATTGTGTAGGCCACTGACTTTGAAAAAAAAAGGTGTCACTCCGAAGTTCTAACACTTTAGTAATCAAACCACATAAAATTTCAGAATGTCTCGTTCACTTGTGTGTAGCCAAGCCCCTGTGTCTATAAGCTTAAGAGCTCAAAAGTCTTGGCTAGAAATGTTTATAATGTGATTTTTTACTATTTTTCAGCACATCTGAAAATAGTTTTTTGAAAAGTGTATGTTTAAAGTTGATTTTAACAAAAAATATAATAATGACATTCTAAGTGTTGTCATATTATTGGTGCTGAGTTTGAGCTGAATAAAAGCATTTGTAGCACTTTGGGATGTCAAGACATGTCAGACTACTTTAAAAGTGGCTGAGAGGCCTCAGACTCCAGAGGGTTAAGTGTAGCATTTTTTTCACCGATGATACCCTGTTTTCTCTTCTTTTTGGTCAAATTCTCCTCCTAATTATTAATTCCAGATTTTCTATACTGAAAGGTCTTTAACATGTTAAACTTAAAAAAAACGTTTGTAATTCCAAAATTAGAGCCAATTTTCACTTTTAGACATTTCAACCACTCATGATGCATTCAGTATGCACACATTTATTTTTCCTTTGTGTAGCTTCCATCCTTTTATTTATATATTTATTCCTGTTCTTTAATATTTTTAGCTACCATTCAAGGACCTCAGCCTGGTGAGTAGCATCCAATACAAAGACCTATAAGCAAAAACTAGAATGAGTCAAAATGAAGCATCAACAAGCATCTGCAGATTTCCCACATCATTTCCCACAGCAATTACATTACTTACATTTTATTCAGTTTAAATGGCAAGCAATCATTGTTGCTGCCAATAAAATATGGTCTATACCTAAACACGTTTAAAGTCACTGACTGTATACATCTTACATTTGAATTATACACATGTATTCAAAGTGGAGGATGTGGTTGATCTACGGATCCTGCAGCCCACGGCAGGCCACAGCAGTCGGCTCTGCTTTGATGTGCAAGTTTCTCAGAAGCAAAATTACAAGCTGCTAGATGATCAGACAGCAGGTGAGTCAACTCCATGTGACTGTAGCACAAGCACAAATGTATAAATAATAATGAAGATAAATAGACAGGTATTCTGGACATGGGTTTTTGAGTATGGAATGATGGAATTTGCTAAATTCTTGTGATATTAGAAAGTCCAAAAACTAAATGGTTAGAGGTTCTTTAGGACATGAAGAAACCAAGAGGTGATGCCTGAATGCAGTCTCCCTTGTGATCACTCACTACCTCTCTAAGCTCTTGTAAATATTTCACAACCCCCTTGAATCTTCCTCCCTAGAGAAAACCCTGCGCTACATCCCTAATAATTGCACTAACTGCCGGTGAGGTGAGACACTCATTTGGCAGGTGATGTGTGGTTCAATGAGTTGGGACACTGTGCCCAAGATAAGGAAGTTCATGGGTTCAAATCTGATTAATTTATCCTTAATCTCAATTTCTTCAGGGAGAGGCTAAACTTTCTTGCTCAATTCAGCATAGATAAAAACATCTACGCTAAAATAAATGTAAGCATGCCATTCACCACACCCCTCCATAAAAATGCTCTACACAAGAGCCATATGGCTACAGTCGCAAGATATTTTAATTAGATAGATATTTGATTATAAAAATTATTTATTTTTGAAAATATGGTCACAGAAGGCAATGCTACCTTGTATCCCTCCAGTACAGACAGTTTTCATTACAAAAAAACAAAGTGTTGAATGAAAATTCTGCAAAACATTGATCACTGAAATGGCTGGTTCCACATCCAATGTCCATTGACACATCAAAAGAAATATATCTATTGCCAGTGTTTACAACCATGCTTATATAAGGCATTTTTACTTTTGGTTACTAGCAGGTGTGAGGTTGATAGTAAGTAAGTATTATTACATCAGTTACATCTATGAATTTTTTCCACTCTCTGTCTCAACTCCCCCTAGACGCCCTCAAAGCCTTGTTGTTGAGTGTTGAGTTCACTTCAAGGTCTAGGTCTTGAATCAGACTTGATATTGGTGGTCTTGTCCCCATAATTACTCAGTTGTAACTGTTGGTCTTCTTCTGTGGTTTGTTCACTCGCGCACACAATGGCGTAGACCTCTTGGTCGTGGGCCAGGTGAACAGTGCAGCCAAGAAGGGCTTTCAGCAGATCAGCATTCGCTGCAAAGCCTGGGGCAGCCTCACTGTGGATACAACAAAGATTGTCCTCATCCAGGGACAGAAGAATGAAGACTTTTCTTGGACACCGTTCTCCTTCAGCAATGCATCTAACGGGTACTGCATCTCTCTTAGCATGAATGACATTTCAATACATATAACCTTAAAACAAAAAACAGTTTCATATTAAGCACCATTTTTAAATATTGCAAAAGATTTATTCTGAGGATGAATCTTTGAAGAACAGGACAAATCTATAATGATGGACCAAGTTTTCATCTAAAATACGACAACATAAAAGCAATAGCTGAATGCTATAGAAAATAATAAATAAAACTATGAGAGACATATTATATATGTATACACACCCAGCATAGCACATTTAATAGGGAGGGTTACACACAAGCTTTATACAGGCAGTGCCTAATGGTTCATGATATCGAACACATGTACTACTTTGTGACAACCAAGAAAATATTGTGCAGCTACAGTGGTTCGTCAAAGTACAGTATAGTACCGTATGTAGTTACTTTTATTATTATTTTATACTCTATTATTATTTTTCGGGCTTACCTACAAATTAAACTTAAGGACAGACTGAGGAATGTATCTTGTTTGTTCATCCATTTTGTTTATTTCCGAAATTATAGACAAAATGTACAAAGGGTTGCCTGTACATATCCAACATATAAGTCCCTAAATTACAGCTGAATTTAACAGTTGTGTCTCACTGTTATATCTGGGATCAAGAAAAATGTAGAGCTTTTAAATGTTTTTAATTAGCTCAGTAATTTCAGCGACACCAACAATAGGTACATGGTAGTTGTCTTTCACCCTGTGCTTATGTGTGTGTGTTACATATGGCTGGGTGGGACTGATGCTGCCTCCTGCTGGTTAGGCTGTCGCTGAACATGCAAGACGGGGTGCTAACGGTGGAGGTTGGGGAGACCAGAATCGACATCCTGCTCCACAGGGATGGGCAAAATAGCTTCCTATGGCCAGCTGTAAAACAGCGCCCCCCAGGCAGCACAGCAACTGGGATAATAGGTAAGAATGTGTGTGTGTGGTATAATGCATATTGATAAGGTAAAGTAAGGCATTCTTTATACTTAGATATAGCCTTAAAGGTTATTTCTGTGGGTGTAAATAGTTACAATTTTACACTTTTTGTATCCATACAAGCTTAAATGTTTTCAGTCTCATTCACGTGACATTGTTATAGTCCGTGTTAGTAAAAGCGAGGCCCAGCTGCACGGGGGTCCAGATTGGACCTGGCCCCCCTGGTCATATGTCTGGCCTACTTGGTCACATGTTTGGCCCATCTTGGGAAACATGGAATGTTAAACTTATCAAACATGGAATGTTAAACTTATCAAACATGGAATGTTAAGCTTAACAAATGCAATCAGCAGATTTATCCACCTGTACCCTGAACTGCAATCAGCAAATGTGTAAGTGTTTTTTGGTGAGGGTTTCATGTATATGTACTTGTTCTACAGGACAGTTCCTTGTTTCATATGAAGAGAAGCAGGTGACACCAACAGGGATACTGGAAATCCAACACAAAGGGGTTCCTGCATCCAGGTAAACTGGATTGTTTTCGTCTCCACTGTATAATTTGTTTTAGCAATATTAAACTATTAAGCATACTCTTACTCTGTCAAGAAAAAATAGTTATTTGACTTTTATGCATTTCTGGGTATGCTGGCAGGATTAGTCAGTGACTGATGTTTATGTGTTGTAGGGAGACGGCAGTGAACTATAATGACCCCCACAAACCGAGAGTGGACTGCTGGCTGGTGCCTTACCAGTCTGTTTTGGGGGTGAACCTCTCTGAGCTAACTGTGGGTCAGACATAGCTTCAGCATCCTGAGACTCCTTTCAGACAGTTCAAATTACATTAAGCAATAATTCTGTGTCATTATGATCAAGTCATTAAATAACATATAAACAGTTTCTCAGTTACTGTCTTTTTTTATCAGTTTTATTTATCAGTGTTCTTTTAACAAGGTAAACTGCTAAAACCCAAGTTTAATTTGTAAAACTAAGACAAATTATTTTTATAATTCATTTATTGCTATTAATGTACAGTACCGTTGAAAAGTTTGGGGTCACTTGGAAATTGCCCATGGAATGGGAGGAGAGGAATGTTCTTTGTTTCTGGCCATTTTGCATCTTTAATCGAACCCACAATTGCTGACACTCCAGATACTCAACTAATGGAAGGGCCAGTATTATGGTTTCTTTAAGCCGCATAACAGGATTCAGCTGTGCTAACAATTTCGAAAGAAATTCAAAAGATTCCTAATGATCAAATTTCCTTTTTAAAATGAAAAACCTGGATTAGAAAACACAGCACTCTCACTAGAACTGAACGCTGGGGAAGGCACAAAGTAAAGGACCACACAGGGTCAATAAATGGCGAAAACAAAACCTAGCTACAAGAAACTGTAGGATAACACAAATGGGGAGTACAGCGCGATAGGGAGCAGAAGCGGACAAGGGAACAGAGTACCAAACACACAATAACTGACCATGCAGATTCTGACACAAACTAACACAATGACAAACTAAGGAAATGAACAAAGGCAAGCACTTAAATACAATGATAACAAGGACTTATAAAAGACAGAACTAAGGAACTTACAAGACTTGAAACTAGGGAAACACAGGGAAATACTACACTAGGAGAAAAAAACAAGAAACAAAGAGAACATAACCAAGGCAGGGGCAGAGAACCATAAACGACAAATTAAACGCAGGGATAAATAATATTAAACTAAAGATAAACCAATAAACAAACAAAATGGGTGAAGCTGGCCTTAAAGCCACAACTATCAGATTACAGGCTTGGTACCACACACTCAGCCCATTGAGCTATGTGGCAGTCCAGGGAACCAGGGAAACACACAAGAATTATCAGACAAATAATGACAGGATAGGATGGCCAGCAACACCTGTTGACCAAACGGGGAAGAGACACGATGGGCAGGATCACACAGGCGCTGACCCTGACAAAAAAATCAGCTGTACATTTTGCATAACTTGGATCTAGTCAAGACGTGGCTAGCCAATTAGCCAATCCAGTATCCAGAAATGGCAAGACATGTCAGTACCAATCAATAAAAACAGCTATTTGTTCCTTAAACTTTATTAAATCCTGAGGGGAAAATACTAACCACGGTAGTGACCAATAGAAGAGCAAAGTAGGCTTGGAAAGCCAGCTAAACTTTACTGGAGAAGTAAGGATGTCTTCAGGCTTTGCATCACAAAGACTGTTACCTCAAGACTGAAAGATCCCAACTCATAGTGGAACATAGGCTGAAACTCAAACTGTGGTCTATAAGAAATGAACAGAGGGGTAAATAAATCAAATATCAAAGCACAGAGCCGGTGTCGCCCTCTGCTGATCAGTCATGGAAGCAGCCTTTTTCAACCACTTATCCAGTACCTATTCTAAAGCTTATCCTAGGCAATGGATATACTGTGGATGGGATATTACTCCATTGCTACACACACACAAACATATATAATGGGGAATTTCAATCCATCTAACCGTTTGTGTTTTAAACTGCGGGAAGAAAATGCAGTACCTACTATTCAATTACAGGTTGTTACACCAAACTAAGCAAATGCATGTTGAAGTGTAGGTGCATTGTTGATCAAGTGGAATGGGCATTAGTCACATTTCTATGTTTTCCTCATTTTGAGAGTCAGAATGTTCTGAGACAGAAAGTTTCCAAGCTGTTTATACTAGTCAGGTATAGATTTTTACTCAGTCATCAGTATTTTCTGATGACATATGTATGTATTATGCAGGCCTCCATGCCTCCATGCCTCCATGACATACACTTCACAAACATTTTTTCATTGAAATGAACTTGTGTAGCATTTCAATGTGATTATTTAAAAAAATAATCATTTGATGTCCCTATTAAGAGTTTTAACTCATTTGGAAATGTTGGTCTTCTTGCTGTTCACGTGGATCTCCAAATTTCCCACACAGGAAATAACTCCTAATACGTTTACCAGTGAAGTATTGTCAAAGGCCTTCCCTTTGTCTTAAACTTGTCCTAAGAAGTCAATCGAAAATCTATCAGTCAATGCACGTTCCTTCCTCAGCACAAGTTTACTGTAATATAAAATAAATAACCCATTTTAAACAAAGTTTCAAAATGCATTTTGTGACAAATAATCTACTAAATATATTTGTACAATAAACATCCAAGTTGTACATTTCTTCTATAATCTAGGAAATAAACAAAATAGACTAACAAAGCAAATATATAGCATTACGAATGTAGCTAAGGCTGTTTTTCGCTGACAAACCACTTGTTCCTCATCTTGTGGGTGTTTTGTGGCTTCTGTCATTTACAGGCACACACAGTATAACATTTTTTAGGTTCTGACAAGAGCAGTCAAAAGCACAATTGTGGCACTGGTGAAAGTTAGAACAATATCCGAGTCTAAGTCAAACTGAATCTTTTTCATACAAGTCATAAAAACTGAAACTCGAGTCTGACTCACGTACATTATATGACGTGGTCGCCCACCTCTGCTGAACCACCAGTGAAATATACATACTTTATATATATGTATATACTGTATTACTAACAAAATGCTACAGGAAAAGTGGTGTTATTTGGCTGCTGCATCAAAATAATAAACAAACAAACTGATAGAAAATGGATAAGAATATGTATTTTACATGATTTTAGACACACCTTTAAAATCGCATGCCTCGGATTTCGCAGGTGCAGGAAACCGCAATGTCAGCATTTGTACAAGCACATAATGTGAGCTGCAGTGTAAAGACGTGTGACTTTCATACGTAGTAAACAGCTAAAAATCAGACTGCTAAAACTAAGCTCGTTTGCAGTAAATGATTCATATAGGCCTACGTGCGACCTTATTTGATCTGTTGTTTGCTTTGATGTGGAGTCAGCCTATTTTCCGAAAGGAGGAGTTTAAAAAGTGTTTTTTGAGCAACCTAGTTTGTCCCACGGACTGCTGCAGGTCTTCTGAGAAATGAATTAACGCTCTTTAAAGATAGCACTAGTGTTACGAAGCTCTATTGTGCCAGTTAATATGACAAATAAATCTTCATACATATATTTAATGGAATAAATTTGTAATCATACTCAATAACATTGGAGCATGGAGAATTATTTACTCCTTAACAATAAGAAGGGGGAAGTCTTCGACATCCATTTTGAGAAGAATGATATACTGAGCTCAAAATGCTCCTGATCCGTCATTTGGAAGTATATTTCTTAAAACTAAAAGTTGGCTTAATCCCTCTTTGTGGTGACGCCATCCGGAGGCATACATGAGCAGCGTTTTTGGACCCGCGTGCATAATGCTCTTGCTGTTTTGTGCATTATCTTCAAATGCAGTAATGGGGCAGTCCGGCAAGGTAAGATCCGTCAAAAAGAAGATCCAAAGGAAAAGTGTGCTGTGGATCCCGGCTTATCTCATGGACCATTAAATCCACACAGGAACCCTTAGCAGAAAGGCCCTGGTAACCATGATTAGCACCATATGGGTTCCTCTTAGGAAAACAATATTATTTAATATTCTTTAATATTATGTTCTGAGTATGATTTGTCTATATTAACCAAATGTGTCTTTTGTTCTTGCTCAAAAAGAGTAATCAATGAATAATCATTGACTAATCGAAAATTATTTAACCGCTTAGGTTACTATAATTTGCTTTGCCAAAAAAGTAGGACATCAGGGGCAGGACGTAAAGAGGCGTCAAAAAATAGCATAAATATGCACACAAAAAAGTATGCTGACCGTCGAAATCAAATGTCAACATGAAACAAGCGAAATCCCAGACGTTTCAGGCATTTTTGTGTCCCTATATTCTGTTTTATGAACAAATCTCTTATTCTTGTTTTATATTTGTTTTTGGCTTTTTTATATAATCATCCTATCATTTATTCTAATTTGAATACTTTGTTCCTATATACCATCTTCTTACACTCCTTTACTCCGTAATTGCTTACCCTGCTTAGTTGCTTGTCTTTTTTCTGTATTATTATTCTTAGTGTAAAGCACTTTGGCAGCATTTTATGTATGTAAGGTACTATATAAATAATGATTATTATTACTATTAGTGTTGTTATTATTATAACTGGGACCCAAAAAAGAGGACATGTCCGGGAAATAGAGAACACGTGGTCGCCCTTATTAACCATAATCATTTTAAAGGACTAAACAAAAGATGTTTAGAAACCGTATTGCTACAGCTTGGTTTAACACAGATGAGTTTAAAATAAACTGACGTTCATTAGATAACTCAGATAATGTTATTTATTTGAAAAAAGGCCTATTTAAAATGCAAAGGGTGATTCAATCCATAAATTAGTCATCTGAACTAAAAACTGGTGTACAGTCTTCCACAAGGAGCAGGGATAGGAGATTTAGTTTTAGACATCAGCTCCTTCAATCTTAATTTGTTTACCCAATCAAAGAGCAGTTTTGACATGTAATAAATTTCTTATTTATAATACACAATGTTTACTGAAGCCATGCAGAAAATGGTTATAGTTTAACTGAGGAAGAGACATCTCCTTACATTTTCTGCTTAAAAGAATATGGCTTTTTTTCTTTTCTATGCAGATGCGATCGAGGTCAGGTAAGCTGTGTAACCAGGTCACTCTCCCATTTCCTCCAAAGAAACAACAGGTGTTGTTTTTCAGTCAGTTGCAAAATGTAACAACCGCCATATAGATATATTTTAAATGATGTCATGTGTAACTTAACAGTGGTGTTTTCAACTGATCATCGTGGAATTCATGCACAAAGGACTTTCTGAGAATGACATTGAGGACAGCTGTCCTCTGTTTTAAAGGTGGATCCAAACCCAACTTCACTGTGTCCATAGACCCACCCACTCACTCTTTGACGGTCTATGTGAATGTGACAACTGAGGTTAATGTTCGGGTGAGATTGTGCTACAAGCAGCGTGAGGAAATCTGCTCCAAACACAACCCTCGAGTCCACGAACTGGTACTTCTGTGGTCTTTTTGCAGTACTCTGAATCTTCGTCATAATATCTCTGATAATGTTATGTTCTCGTCCTTCCATACACTTGAAGTACCTTCCACTGTACTTACAGTGTACCTTACACTGTATCAGTGTAAATCCTTTCAGTGTAAAGATATTGTGTAGAGCAGCTAAAATACCTGGTCTTGGTGCATGTCACAGGTGACTAAAGAGTCTCCAAGCGTCAACCTGAGCTTCCCCAACCTGCTGCCCTGTCTCTGTGTGCAGGTAATGACTGTGTGATAATCTTAAATCTATGTAGCTTCACTAACTACCACATTTATTCTGGAACGTGCAAAATATAGTATGCAGGGTTTTGGTTGCATGTATAGTGCCTGTATTGCAATGGAAAAATGTGTAGTTTTTATATGGCGCTCTGTGTTGCTGTAGGTGTACTATGCAGTCTCTGATGCCGTTCGTACCACTTTGTGTCCCTTTACGACCCTCGCATTAGATGGTGAGTCAACCCTTATGTGTGTCTATATTGACTTTACCAGAGGTAGTGTTACAACTGTCATCTCTGTACTGTAATCAATTTGAAGTTTATTTATCAATTGCAGGCACTGCCTGGTCATTCTCTGTATTAGCTGCTGCAGTAGCATAATTGTTGCTCTGCTTTACTTCTTCAGGGGAAGATGTGTGGCGCACCAGTAACGTGACTGTACGTGCTGATATGCTCTTGGAATGGCAATCTCTATGTCCCCACAAACCTGCTGCTACCCTCTGCTGGCGAAACCAGAAAATACCTACCGACTGCCTGGCCATTGCTAACTCCACCCTGCTTGCTTATTCAGTGAGTGGGATAAGGTCTAACCCTCTTGTGAACCTGTACTAGTTAAATTGCTGAAATATGAATGGATGGATGGAGGTATGGTTAGTATTTGAAGGGAAATTCATGTTTATTATCAAACATATATACAGTGGTACCTCAGAACTCGAACTTAATCCGTTCAGAATTCGGGTTCAAATACTAAAAAGTTCGAGTTCTGATCGAATTTTCCCCATAAAAAATAATGGAAAACCAATTAATTGGTTCCCGCCCCAAAAAAATGACACCTAAATATGTTTTTTTTTTAGCATTTAAAAACAAAATGAACAGGATAAAACAAGAAGAGCATATACTAAACAGGTCTAAGCACATTTATCAAAACAGTAATTTGTAAAGTAAGAAAATAAATGTATCCAAACAATGTGTTAAGTTAAAAAATAATTTTTCAATAATTTCTTTTTTTAACTCAACTGTGGTTCGCAGAGTCTGAGTCTTGCACTTTACCACTTTTGATGCTGCTTTTTTGGAGCCATGGCTACCAATAAAAGATTAACCTGAAAAAAAGAGCAATCTTAATTTTTCGCAACCACTGCACCAACACTGTATGCCGTGTGTGACATTTTTTTCTTAATGGCTTCCAAAACGATAAAGAATGTACCCCAACACTGCGCCAACACTAGACTATGCCATGCGGTCCATTGTTTATTTTTATTATTACTCTGTATTCGTTAATTTGTTCGTAAATCGCAAACTTTTATGTTGTAACATTTGTTACCCTTTGTTTCCGCGTGACTCATTTCCCCGCGCGTACAAGTTATCTTAGGTCGGCGTTCACGGTTTGAGTTCTAGGTATTTTTCTTCGAACTGGTTGGTTCGACTTTTAAGAAATTCGAGTTCTATTGAGTTTGAGTACTGAGGTACCACTGTATCTCTAACTCCAGCTATATATGGAATAAGATCAATCAGACCATAAATTCACTATTTATACTATTTATTCACTATTGAAACTGATTCTTAAATTTAGGTATAATCATGGTATGTTAATCCTCCTCAAATGTGCTTGTATTAATGGTTGGATACATTTTGATAAAATTTTCTGTAATATTTGAATACAATACACTGAGTGCAGAATTATTAGGCAAGTATGTATTTGACTTGCATCTTCCCCTCACACCAATATTTTCTGTCCAGATGACTTTCCAGTTAAGGATGGACAGTTTAAAATACAGCATGCTCACTGTTTTATCTGGGTACTTTCTGTTTGGAGCAAAACAGGCTTGCATTTATGCGTACTACATTGTGGGGACCAACACAATGTGGTAAAACCTGTTACTTTTTAGCTTGTGGGGACATTTTTCAGGTCCCCACAATATAAACCTTAGTTTTATAGGAATCTGTGACTGCAATCAAAAAACTAATAATATCAGCACTTATGGATTTGCACATAGAAATGAATGGAGAGTCCCCACAATGATAGTTATACAAACTGTGTGTGTGCGTCTACCCTGTGATGGACTGGAATCCCATCAAAGGTATATCTGAATTTTATGCCCTATGCTGTCTGAGATACACCCCTACCTGTGACATTGCAAGTAATTTTGTCCTCCCTGCCCGATAGCGTTCTTCAAATCTCAACTCTCTGCTGTTACTTGACCCAGCAAGGTCTCCACATGTATGTAATACACACTGATAAGAATTTGCTTGTCTTTCATTCACAGAATACCAACAATCCTGTGATAATGGTAGGTTGGTACTTATGGCCTGTATCTACTGTCATAAACCAGTACTCAGATTCTGCAATTCTTGATCTCCTTTTCTAGTCACATACTTCTGAATGTGTTATCACACTCTGAGTTAATATACACTGGTACAGAGTACTCAAGAAATCCAGTTTTTGAAAAGTCTCTGGTGCTTTCTCCCTCTTTCAGAACTATAACATTTCTCATGTGGACAAACACCCCAACATGTGTGTGAAGGTGAGTGTATCTCTGTTCAGTGCCGTCTCTTTGTCACATTCCACCCATTTGCTCATTCAATTCAATTGCCCATTTGCACATTCTCAACCACTCAATCTGGTGTTTCATTATATATTTTGTCTTATGTCTGTGTCTAGATGTTACTGCCTTACATCTTAATGTTTTACATCTATATGTCCTACATATTTATATTATGTTTATTACTTGTTTTGTGCTAAGACTAGTAAGGAACAGTATTTAATCTCAGTTTTTGATGCATTATGAAGCTGCAGGGTTTGTACGGTCATGAAAATTCTGGAAACGTCATGGAATTAAGAACTCCCATTTTCCCACACCTGGAAAAGTTAAGGAAAACAAATAATATCAGAAAGTTTTGGAAAAGTCATTTTTGAGAACTAAGTTTTTAAAATGTGTTTAACGTGATGTTGTAATGTGCAGAATAACCCCGTCTCTCGAGCAGTATCTTGACACTGTATTTTCCCATTTCTAGACATGGTACTTCTCCCATGCATACGTCACAACACAGCACTTTCCTATAGAGCATTTGCATAAACATACGTGTTTAAAAACCGGTGGTGACATGCATTTTTAGACCTCGTTAACATGGTACAAATGTACGTGTTAAAAAGGTCTTTCAGTATTAAGATATACTTAGGCTAATACTTTTCCATCCAAGGGCAAAGGGTTATCTGTGATGCATTATTATGCATTGCTGTATCATGTCTCTTGTGTTTTATTTTTAGTACCATATGATATTATTTCGGCTTAAATCATAGCCACTGATATTCAAAATTTGTAAAATGAGGTTCGTTGTTTTGTCAGATATGCTGAATAATATGTCTAAATTCGAACAAGCAAAGTAAAAGGTAACAGCCTGTGTACATTTATCATTACTTTGTAAAAGTTTATTCTAAAAGAGAAAGTTATTTATGCATTCCATCAAAATTGCCCTAACGTAACATAAGCGCGATATATGCATTATATATGTGTCACAAGACAATGAAATAAAACGTTATCTTGAAGTGTACCCAACATGTTACAGAATGTGCAAAGCTGAAATAATAGCTCCTATAAATAAAAAAAATCTGGGTGTGTGAATTAGGTTTATATGACATTTTGGGGACCAAATGTCCCCCACAATGTAATAAAAACCTGTTTTTTGTCATTGTGGGGACCATTTTTCAGGTCCCCGCAAAGGTCTGTGAATGCAGTCAAAAAACTAAAAATGCCAAAAGTCTCGTATTTCGTTTGGTTACTTATGGTGAAGGTTAGGGCTGGGTAGGGGTTACGGTCGTCATTGTTGGGATTAGGGTTTTGCCTGTAGAAATGAATAGACGGTCCCCACAAAGATATAATTACAAACGTGTGTGTGTGTGTGTGTGTGTGTGTGTGTCATACATTTAGTGTGGTCTTGTGGACAATGCTAAAAGGAATATTTTTTATTTATACAACAGTTAGTTCCGACTCTGATAAACGCACTCGGACATTTCACATCAGCCATATCATTCCGCCACACAGGTGTATCCAAAAACCATAACATAGTCTATGTCTCATCTCCACCAATACGGAGCCGGTGCTGGCCCGGTTCTCGTTTGGTGCCTTTCACAATAAGCAGAAAGTCACTTCTAGCTTATAATTCCACTCAGGTGCTAACAGTTGCAACACACACTAAAGGACCTTCCTTCATATATGTTTATATGCATAGTCCACTGTGGCATTATTTGTTTATGACATTATTATTATTATTATTATTATTATTATTATTATTATTATTATTATGTCTGATTCTTAAACTTTACACATAGTATAACATATTGGGTATACATCAAATTAACATTATTTCGTGCTTGCTTTTGTCACATTAGGGTAATTAGAGGTCTTTTAGCACTAAATTTTACAACTTAGCAATTATTGTTTCTTGTTATTGCAAATGTAAGGAATAAAGTAATGACTTTCTATCTAAAAATTAATAGTTGTCCAACTCACCATTGTTAGACCAGGTGGAAAATGAACTATGCAAGTTTTTTGATAGTGAGTGTCTGAATAAGAGAGAAAAGCAACATAGATATATGTAAAATTCTATGCAATGGAAGGTAAATCCATATCCAAAGGAGGAATGCAAGATCGAAAACAGCTGGTTCCTCTACACAAAGTACATGTTTGTAATGGTGTCATGCGATGATGATCACATAACAACTACGAACACTTTTCCTGAATGGGTTGAACAAAAAAAAAAAAACGTTTTTTGAAATTTAGCTTGAAGTCCTGTAGAAGTCATGGAAATTGGTTGATCGCGTGTAAGAACCCTGAAGCTGAGAATTTGAGTTGCTTTGACTTTGACTTAAATTTGGTTTTAATTAGCAGGTCATAAATTCCCCCTTTCTCTGTTTACCCTCCCTTATCTCTTTGCAGCTGTCTCTAAACAGCAGTTCCCGTGAATACTGCATCTTTAAGGAAGGTAAACTATAAATGTAAAGTTATATCGTGATGGTGGGCTTTGCCCAAGATCGCCAGATGAAGTAGTGAAGACCAAATGAAGCTTCATGAAGCATTTTCAGATCACACTATGTGGTGCTTTTGGATGCTCTGGGACGTTTTTGAGACATCTGACATTTTTCTGAAAGAGCATTATCTTAATGGGGTGAGAAAATACAGCAAATGATTCATGAAGCTTCATTTGGCCATCATTAAGATAAAGTATTCACTTGTTTAAAATATATGCATGCTTTTTTGTTTTAGTAACAATGACAAGAAAACTATGTTCTTGGTTTCGTCACACTATGTGCACTACAATAATAGGGGTAAAGGAAACTACTTAAGCTTATGAGGATGGAAGAACATAATATAAGGCTTTATATGCTGAAGCTGTTAATTTAACAGTATTTCAAATTAGTTGACTGGGGACAGTAAAGGATCTCTGCAATCATATCAAATGATTTAGTCGTATGTAAATGCAGTGTAACACCATAATTTCAAAGACACTAGTAGCAACTACTGCAAAGATATTTTTAGTCATATAAACTAGATCGTGTGAGTTTGAGAGAGTGGTCGTCGTGAGCTTGCGGAGAGGCTCGTAAATGTCAGGCACGCTCCCACTGCGCTTCTCACACGTTTACACAGGTGTCCACTATCAGCAATCTTGGTTTCCGTCTTACGAGGCTGAGTTAGAGTGTAAAAGTAGCAAAACGACCACAAATGAGCTCTGGAGATCCGGTGGATGTGACACGCCTACCCTTCGTAGATATGTAATGCACGCTTCAAGCCCATAATTCATTATTTAAGAGCGTACATACGAGGTTTCACCTGTGACGTGGCCTTCCTTTGTGACAAGGCGCTAGCCGCAACTCTTTCATTCCCATAAACCTGACGGTAATGACTTTTTTCAGTGTTGTACATCTTTAAGAGAACAAACTGAAAGACCAGTCGAGACACTTTCACACAGCACTACAGGTTCAAGTTTAATAGGAAGTGACAAATTTGAAGGCAAAATCTGCACGTACCTCATATAGATACTTGTCCACTTAAACTGCATCTCTTCTGACTTGTATTACTGTTGGGCTGTTCAGCAAAGCCCTTAACCTCAAAAACTGCTCCAGTGGTGCCAGATAAAAAGCTGACCTTGGGCTCCGACCCCAAGCTTCTGTATTACCTGTGTATATTTTACATGTGTTTATCATAGTAGTGCCACATGAGATATGTGAAGATTGAGCTTTGTTATACTTGTTATCTGTAGGATTAAGGCATTATCTTTATTATTCTATTGTGGGAGGAAACTAGAATATGCATAGAAAGCAAACAAGTCCATTATTTGTTGTCTTTGAGATAAAATTGCCAATGACCTAAAGTCAGGCTTCCTCGTCATGCTACAGTTTTGGAAACCAAAACTCAATCAGATCTCATGTAATCCAACTAAGAATTTTGGGTAAATTTGCCTTTACTAACTAAGTTCACAGGAACTATACTTAAGAAACGGACTGAATGAGTTTTGGAAATTTGCATTAAAGTTGGAGTTTAGGGCCTTCCTCAAAGGCCCAACTGAGAAATCACTCTGCTAACTACAAGATTTGAACTGATGACCTTGATTTCAACCAGTCACCTTCACAGGCGCACAAGTCCTACAGTAACATCTAGAGTAGGGGTTACCAAGGTTTTTGTGTCCACGGGCTGGTTTATGTCATACAGAAATTGCATGGACTGGTAAAAAGTGCAGCTGGCATTTCTGCATATACAGTAATGTAGGAATTTAGAGTTAACATGGGGGATTAGCTGTTCTGTTGATAAATGACATGCTGCTGCCATTATTTTTGGTGAGTTTTGTGGTTGTTCTCTACTAACTTTCCACCAGAACCTCTGCCTTGGGAAAATGCCTTTAGCTTTCAAAACTGAGATAATGATTTTTTTTGTGATATGACAAACTACCAGAGAGCACTCCGCACTCTGTAACCCCAAATCTATGTTTGATGTGTCCTTCTCTACCCTTTCATCCCCCTTAGGTCTTACTAAATGGCACGCAGAAGTGGTCCCTGCCTCGCAACACATTCAAGTATACATCACAAGTGACGTGCCAGCATCATTTTCTGCTCAGCTTTGTGTTATACAGGGGCAGGAGTGTGTGACCCGGACTGCAGTCCACTCTGTCAGCAAGGTAAATGAGGTGAAATACAGAAAAGTGTGTGTGAGGGCTTGTATATTAGTTTTCGGGAAACTGGTGCAATACTCAGAGAGAGTATCTCTTGACCAACTGGTTTTGTGGTGAAGCGAAAAATTTACCGAATTAAAAATGCTTACTCCTTTTAAGGTATTAAGACAGGCATTTTTAGTTTAAATACATTTATTTATTTTAACAGCTGTCAAGAAACCATACGTCCGAGTTTCCCTGGACGTGTCTTGATTTTAGGCCCCTATCCGGGTGTCCAGACAGTTATTCAAAAATCGGCAGTTTGTCCAGGTTTAGCGCTGCAACCCATGTGGTCCAGTGTTGCAGGTTACAGTGGAGTATAGTGGAGTACAGTGGAGTACAGTGGAGTACAAAGTGAAGGAGAAGGTGCCAATTTTCAGTATACGGCAGCCTCTCAGTATCATCACACAGCGTTTGCAAGTGCACATGTTAAATTAAACGAGATTCACATTCCTACATGTCATGTTGCTTACGAGTCACCATCCAGAAACCGACTTCTGCTGAACAATGCACAGCTTTAGCTTAGCCTTTTGTAACTTTTGTTGGGAAAGACTTACATACACATTTGTTGTGTCAATTGTGAGTGGATTGTAAAACAACAACTAACTAAGGTTTCCATACGTCTGGGTTTCCCCAGATGCAAATTTTCGTTTTACAGGGGGATCTTATTAATATTCATGAGAGAAGCGCTACAAGATTGGCCGGTGAATGTGAAAATTCATTAATATTCTGATCACTGGACACGTCCACTTTTTCATCACGCCATATATGGTAACCCTACAACTAGGCATACGTGCAGCTAGGCTAAGCTTCCAGTCAGTGACCAGGTACAAGTGCAAGTTAGCACTGCAGCAGCACATTTGTACAGTATATTACAGAACACTGAAACTAATAGAAAAGATATTCAAATTAAAACAACGACTAGGTTCCTACTAAACAAGTGCAAAATCCAAGGGAATTCAGCATTGCCTAGAGACCTTAACCAAGGGTGGCTGATAACAGAGGTCATTGTTCCAAAGAGCTACTTTTGTTGGTGGGGGTTGTGAATTGCTAACTGTGTATGTTATTGTCTATATGTAACAGTGTACATGATAAATAGTGTGCATGAATGTTTACATACTATAGGTGAACCCCTGGTGGATCTAATATATAATTTTGTGTCCTGCAGGATGGTACCAATAACCAAGAATTACATCTCCCATTCATCCATCTCCAAGTGGAGCTGTGTGTGCAGGTGATATAGTGATCTGTTCCATACCTATTTGTCATTCATATTACTTAATTAGGTGATCGTTCAAGTTATTTAGTTATTTTTAACATTACATATTAGTATTGTGGCCAAATGAAGCTTCATGAATCAATTGCTATATTTTGTGCCCCCACTAGATGGTGATCTCTGCTCAAAAAAAAGGGCTCAAAGCATGTCCCAACACAAACCACTGCCCTGGGTAGTGGGGTCATAGAAATATCACCAATGGTTCATGAAGCTTCATTTGGCCATCCCTGCATATTAAGTAGGGATTCTTTAGCTCGAGTCTGTTTTTTATTTAGAGGTCTCTGGTTTAAAAGTTGAAAATCCTTGCTCTAATCACACAGCATGAGTCAGTTGTAAAAACTCAGGTTGGTGTGTGAATTACAGTGTCAGTATAATGGCAATAGGGCAGATTTGGTGCATCTTGTTTGATGTCTTATAGGTCTGGCAGACCGACCCGTTACTTTACGGCTGGAGACTCTACTGTCCTTTCTGTAAGTGTCCCAATACCATATTTTCATTCACTTGGCAATGCTCACTTGTCACTTTAGGCCAGGCGCACTGATGCCTCTCCCTTGCGTCTCCTATTTCTTCTCAGCTTCACACGAGAAGTGGGGCCTTGTTGCTGTGGTGACAGCCATAGTCATAACCTCTGGGGTTATTTTGGCATACCTGAGTTACCATGCCGCCCGAAGAAGACTCTCAGGTACAGGAAACTGGGAGTATTGGGGTGTGTGGGAATATGTTGGCATGGAAGAATTGCTTACCCCTTACTTACCCCTCTCTCTCTCTTTCCAGCTTGGCGGCTAAACTGCAGGCCTGTCCTGCTGGTGTGCTCCTCAGAGCAGACAGAACAGTTGTCTGCTATGTGTGCTCTGGCCTCCATCCTACAGGGGGACCTGTGCTCCAGCGTACATATGGCACATTCGGCATCAAGAGGCGGGGGTGTTGCTGACCTGGGGCCCCTGCCTTGGCTGTATGGCCAGTGTGAGACCGTCCTGGCTGCGGAGGGTCGTGTTTTGGTCGTTTGGAGCCCAGAAGGCAACTCAGCCTACCAAGCCTGGTGTGGGCCAACTGCAGAAGAAACAGGAGAGAAACAAATAGAGAATGACCAAAGGAGAAAAGATAAGAGTGAAGGAGATGGTCGTCACATGGAGGGAAGTGACAGAAGCATAGAGCCCAGTGGAGTCACCACATCTGTCCTGAGGGCAGCGCTGGCTTATCTATGGGGCATGTTGCACGGCTATGGACAGAGTCATGGCTTTGCACTGGTGTGTTTTGAAGGCCTCTGCTGCAGCCAGGACATTCCGAAGGAGCTTAATGAGCTTCCGTTATACCAGCTACCCCGTGATTTTAGGGCCCTGGTGCAGGAACTGCATTACTGTCAGGCAGACACCAGGTGGCGGTTTTGGCACAGACTTTTCTCCACCATGCAGGCATACAGGGTGGCAGATAGGCTGGCACACAAGTTTCAGCTCCACATGCCAGCAGCACAGGATCAAAGGAAGAAAGGAGCAGCACCGTGTCTGCTCAGGCATGCCAGACCGGAAATAGCCAGGCCCGACTCAGCAAGGACACCACTCACTATCCGCTTAGGGAAGCCTCCAAACCCAGGAATCACAGATCTCACTGTTTTCAGATAAGAAGTCCCTTTGCTGTGGGTGGCATGAAGAGTTAGGGTATATCCTCATAGGTAACTTGTAAACTGGCAGAGCAAGGTTTGAGAAATTCCACTGAAACGTGTTTATTATTTCAGTATTCAGACGGGAAAAAAACATCATTCAGAAGAGGCCTTCAGTGGCGTTTTGAACATACAAAAAATTCAAAGATTACATCATACAGACAAACTCAATCCATGGTTTGAAGAGAATATATGCAGATCAGCTGTCAAAATTAGAGCACAGTTCATACCTTGGCCGCTATCAATGGAGCTAATGTAATGTAATTAGTGACGCTATTATGTATCAAATATTGTTAGAAAAATTTATAGTAATAAACAATAGTCATAGAAGGAAATGTATCAAACACATTTCACATGGTTTGTCCGCTGTGTTTCCTGGATATTTGCGTTTGAGGAGTTTTTCAAAATCAATAGCTTCAGGCTTAAGGGCAATACTTTTTTGAGTGTGTTGGATTGGATATATTGCAAAGCATCCTTGAGGGTCAGAAAGGTAAACGTTATTACTTCCTGTTCTGATACTTCCTGTATCACATTCAGTGTTGATTTTGGTGTATTTTTGTTGCATCACATTTAGCTTTTATGGTGTGGGTGTGGGTGTGTGCGTGTGTGTGTGTGTGGGTGGGTGTGTATTGGTCTCTATCTAAATAGCTCAAAGCGCACACCTGAAAGTTTTAATGAACCTATGGCACTGGTGCCTCACAGTTTCCTTCACAGTTTCCTCAAAAAAAAAACGTCCACAAACTATAGGTGTATGTGTGCATGCATTTGCCCTGCAATGGGATGGTGCCCCGTCCTGGTTTGTTTCCTGCTTTGTGCCTAAGGTTTCCTGGACAGGCTCCAGACCCCCGCGACCCTGCGTAGGACAGGTGGGTATTGAAAGTGGATGAATGGAACTACTACATGCTACTGCATAGTTCAATTTTTATTCCGCGGTTGACAGTTACAGCTGAAACTAAACGGCTCATTACTACTTGTATTCACTAAGGAAATAAGCAAGCGGACTATCATTACCAGACCAGAGCCAAACCTGAACAGCAGCATTCCTTCATAACATTTGCTGTACGACTTGGTTAACCGAGGTACGCAACAGCCTCCAACTCTGTCATCCGGCTTCGCTGCTGCTGACACGATGCTGCACAACCTTCCACTTCATACCTGAAGGACACCAATGAACCAACAGACAAAGATCATCAGTCTTCAACGATGACACTGTTCTGCAATCAGCTGACCCCGATCTTCACTTTTCACCAGTGACGTCCTGCAATCGACACTGAATCATTCTTCACATTTGAGGTGTACAGTATGCATTAATCATATTCACAGATACAGTGAATATACTTTAATAGGTACTGCGACTATATGAGCAAGTACAGTGCCACGTATGAGCTGAGTTTTATTATTTTATAATGTACCATATTTACATTTATGATGTTTTCCATTGTTTGTTATTACACGCGGCAAGAATGCTGCAACTGCAGATATAATACCAATCATACAAAAGTCTTATTGGAAAATAAAAATATGAATTAATACATTGAGATAAGTAAATAAGATTTCTGTATTATTTACATAAGTTTTCTTAAATCGAATTAAATTTAATTAGTCCTTTAAGTTGTGCTCTTATGAATGCCATGTTAGACCATTCTGTCTAGTATGGTCTGTTCAAATTATGGCAAAAAAAACAAAAGGTAAGTTAACCAAATAGGATATCTGTAAAAATGTAGTCTGTTATTTTGGCTTTGCTCAGTTATGCTTAAGACCAGGGCCAGATCTAGGGCAGTGCTGGACTGGGCTATGTCCCCCCTCCCCCTGATAATACATACCTCTGATTGGCTGACAATTTGTAACCATAACAATGCAAAGTACAGAGAGGTTTTCTTCCCTGCCAACCATTCTGCTAACATTTGATTGGTTGATCAGGTTAACAAAGATCATCACCTTTGTTAGGACAGCTGGCTTAGGCTACATACAAAGATATCAGAAAGATTTAAGATGTGCCTTTCGGTTCAGCTTTGTAGCCTATCTTTCTGATCCAATTATAAATTTTTAAAAAAGTTGAACATGGCTATAATTGTTTTTTTTACTTCTTATAGAGTTTTAACAGAATCTTTAAAGTTTGTGTCAAAAACATAGAATGTCTAAAAAATTTCCAATATGTACTTGTTTTAATCAGTTTCTATAAATGTTTTTTTGGAATAATTTTCCAGACTTAACACTTTAAAATTTAATATACTCCCATCCATCTTTGAACCAGATTGGTGCCTATCCCAGGAAGGTCAGAGCACAGGGCCACCTTGGGTGGGATGCCAGTCCTTCACAGGGCACTGGGGGCCACCCTGGGTGGGATGCCAGTCCTTCACAGGGCACCGGGGGCCACCCTGGGTGGGATGCCAGTCCTTCACAGGGCACCGGAGGATGCCCTGGGTGGGATGCCAGTCCTTCACAGGGCACACACCCTGCACAAACATAATCGCCCAGATTGCTTTTCCTGGACTCATCGTTTTCGGACTATTGGAGAGGAAACCAGACTATCTGGAGAATACCTGAACAAACTCCACACACCCAGAGCTGGCGGTAGGATTTCACCGGGGGGGGGGGGGGGGGGGGGGGGGGGGGGGGGGGGGGGGGGGGGGGGGGGGGGGGGGGGGGGGGGGGGGG
>JAODKC010000130.1:10311196-10337103 GCA_026777985.1 Mormyrops attenuatus
TTCCTTTAAATCTGAGCTAGATAAGATTTTAACAACTCTGAGCTATTAGTTGGGTTCTCCCCAAACGAGCTTGATGGGCCGAATGGCCTCCTCTCGTTTGTAAATTTCTTATGTTCTTATGTTCTTTTCTGCCATACCTACCATTAATCTCCATTCTTTAATTCAAATAATTACTGCAGCATGCAAAGTAACCCCATGCTGTACTCAGAAGTACTTCCTTGGGGGTACACTTTAGAACTTATTCTCCCAGTATACAATATCCATTCAGTAGTACTTGCCATTTATTCTGGGGCACTTAACTGTTCTTTACAGGAATCTTTCTACTTTCCCACAGAGTTCATTAAAAACGTCTTGAACAACGTCACCGTCTCTGTGGACCCAGTTCCAACAAACAACAATGAAACTGCGCTGTCCTGGACACTGAATGCCCCCTGCAGGGTGGATGCTGAACTGTGGCTCTGTCAGATGCCTGAAGGAGGAATAGGCCACTGTGGAGAAGTGCAGGGCTCACGAAAGCGGCTACATGTCGAGAAGCGAGTACGTGACCTCCGGTGGACTGGCATCGTGTCTGCAGTTTAACTGCACATTTATGTTATTATTTACTTATTTATGTTAATTATTTATTTTTAGTCACTTGACAACACATCCGAGTTGTTTCATATTCTTAAGTGATTTCACCTTGTTTACAGCATTCATTGTCTAAACACACTACCTGCTCACCTTTTGGTTTTAATTTATTGGAATCTCTTACTCTACAGACGACTGGGAAGTTTAGTAATATCAAACCCCATCCTTACCTATGTGTTCAGGTAAGACTATACTCCATGTTTTTGCCCATCTCCTTCCTGTTGCTGTGCTCTGTGGTGAATGGATTATTAGCTGAGTCGATTAGGACATCTGTATACAGAGATATTGGCACAACCGTGGATTTGTGTGCGTGAGTAATGTGAGTAATGTATATTTGTGTGCCTGAGTAATGTATATGTGTGTGCCTGAGTAATGTATATGTGTGCGCATGCCCATGTGTAAGACAGGAGTATTTTGGCCTGTCCTTGTGACTGTCACCCTCAGTGCTGTGCAGAAACTGTTCCAGGAGTGGGTGATCAACTGGGGGACCTAGTGAATTTTGCCAACCGGTAGTGGGTTCCTGCTGGTAAAATTCATAAAGGGGAACTCAGGACTGAGAAAAGAGGCACTTTCAATTGTTAAGGCACATCCCTGCTCAGCTGGGGTGTGGTGAAATCGACCGGGCCAAGTAGTACCCCTGTCGAACTCTGGCAAAACAAGTTAATTACTTCCTGCACCTCCCGGGTCACGTGTTACATGGTTGCCTGTCTACTTTTGTCCAGGTAAAAGTCCTAGGGAAGGATGGAGTGCTGGACACCATTTGCCCCTTTGCCAGTGAGTGTCGGGCACAAACCAGCTGAACAAAAAAAGCCAATAGCAGAAACCACAGTTGTCTTTCTAAGCTGTATATGACTATCACAGCATTGGTGGCTAGTGGGATAGCCTCACAGCATTTATTATTCTGCGTAAACATCCTGCTTAACATTTTATAGTATTAATGTCTTTCCAGGTGTCTTGTGTAATTACTGTAATAGCCTCAGATCTGTATTGTTGTGGTCTATCTGTTGGTAACTGATGTTGGTTCCGAAAGTGCTTTATAGAAATTAATTAGTCGGACTGGCCAAACCATCTGCATGCATTACTGATTCTGGGAGAAAAAATATGTATTTCTACCTCCCAGTCCTGTGAGAAAATTGTTGACATGGAACTTTTCCATTTGGATGACTACTTTTAATGCAGTGTGTTACTTTTCTGCTTATCCAGAGTGACTCGTTTGATCAATGTTATAGACTTATCACTGAGGCCATTTGGTTTTCAGGATTAAAGAGCCGCCTATTCACAGGCGTGTTTATTGTAGAGGTCTGTATCTTCACATCAGTCTGACCCGTGGCTTCTTGCCTCTCAGACTCCCGGAGACGCTGGAGCCTAGCTGTGCTCCTCGCCATTCTCGTGGTCTGCCTGGGCATGTTTGGACTCTACCTGCTTCAGGGCACCCTCAAACGTATGTATCTCACACATACTCAGATGCATCTTACACATGCCACACAGGCACTCCTCAAAGACACTCTAGTGATGTAGTCAAGACCACCTAAACCGAAGCCAAGTCATTACCATGACCTGAGTGTGTCGTGACCGAGACAAGACCAAGACCAAGGCAGGGCGAGACTGAGACAAGAACCAAGACCAAGGCAGGGCGAGACTGAAACAAGAACCAAGACCAAGGCAGGGTGAGACTGAGACAAGAACCAAGACCAAGGCAGGGCTAGACCAAGTCAAGATCAGAAACAGACTAGTGTTTGAGTCTACATAACGCAACACACTATAAAATGTGGAGAACACAGGCACCATCTTGGCTAGGCAGAATGGCCTAAAATTTGTGTTACCGTATAGTCTGAACCCTGGATGATTTTTCTTAAAATTTCAATATAAATGCTAATGTTTAAATGTAACCTTTTTTCAAATAAGACACACCTTATTGGTTACATTTCAATTTAGAAGCAGGATGTTTTACACCCAGTCACGGTACTGTGTTAACCCATTGAACGCTATCCATTTTTGAGCGTTTTTCTATCCCTTTGATTTTACACTTATTATATTGTATGTACCATTGTATTGTTATGAGTTATCCACATATACTTTATGGTTTAATTTAATATAATTTAATAATTATATAAATAATTATTTAATGTATAAATGCTGACATGGTCTTGATATTATCTTTTTTATGAGGGAAAACTACTTGCGCCTTTTTAAATTTTCCAATTTTTACCAAGTCCAGTCTCGAGTACTACCGCACCAAGTACCATACTTTTGGTGCTTTCACTTTTTTCAATGACTTCCAGTCAAGTACCAGTACCGAAAGTGCCAAACCAGCTGGGGTACTTCTTTGGTACTTCGATACTTAGGGGTGGGGCTTGAAACACTTTCTTTGTCGATTGTTTATGTGAATAGCCTGCCTCTGAAACACAATACAAATGTCATCTTGAAAACAGCTGCAAACTCAGAAAACTATGATAAACATAGTAAAAAAAAATTGCAATGTCGACTGAAGATCAGATACAGCAAAAAGATAAAGATGGTATGACAATGAATTAAAAAAGTATTTTGTTTAATATACTAAGACAGCATGCTGTTTAGTTTAATATACTAGCCCAGCACGCTATTTTATTTAATATACTATACAGCGTTATAAATATAGTGATGCGATGATGTTGTGATAAATATTGGGGTCTTCGAGTGATTTAAATGGCAAGGATGAAAATGATTATGAGAGAACGCATGCAGCGCTCATGCAAAAGCAGCGGAGGTAAACTTTAAACTGATTTTTATACATATACTAGATAAACATAAACTGCATAGATGTGGTGTTGGGGGGTCTAGTGGTTAGGATGTTTACCTCCAGACCAAGAGATTGTGGGTTTGAGTCCCACCTCTGGTACTACCATCACTGGGTCCCTGAGCAAGACCCTTAACCCCAACTTACTCCAGGGGGGTTGTCCCTGAATTTAGTAAAATGTAAGTCGCTCTAAGCGTGTTTGCTAAATGCTGTAAATGTTAACAAACTACAAAAGGAATTGTAATTAAAATTTCAAAGCTTGCTAAGTTTTTTTTCTATAAGAGAGTAAAAATAGTTTAATGAAACTTTAACCCTTTGCCCTATAATGTCTGTATACAGAATTGAAAGTAAGAAAAAACCCGATCTTAATCCAGTTTATTAGCGATGTAAGAACAACATGAAATGTTGATATTAATATTGGACATAGTCCAGCCATATAATATGCTACAGCCATTTTTTGAATTCATTACAAAATACGCATTGTGATGTCAATTAGCGCCAATACCAGTTTTTACACCAGTGGAAAAACAACTCCTTGAAGTACTGTAATTTTGGTGCCTTCTCGATGTACCAAAAGTACAGTACCTGGTGCAGTGGAAAAGCGCCCTAACATACTCATCTCATAAGCATATACTCCTACAGACCTCATGATCCACATGTACGCTTTATATACTAAAATACTTCTCAGTGCTCAGCAAGACTGTAACCCATTCCTTGCCGGTCTCGCTCTGTAGTTAAGGGAAGGTGACTTATCTCTGGTGTTTCTCACAGGTTGGGCTTGGAGGTGGTTCAAAGGCAGTGATGTGAGAGGTGAGGTCATGCTTCTGAATCCCACTGCTCACATGCAGACATGCTTCACAGGTATTCATAGCCCATTCTGCTGCCTCTTAGGTGCCCTTGATGGTGGGAAAGTGGTCTTACTCTGCCCCCCCGACCCAGATCCAACCCTCCCAGCGCTGATGTGCCGGCTGGGCTCGACCCTATCGGCGCTGGGTTTCTCCGTGTCTCTGGACTTGTGGTGCAGCGCTGAGCTAAGTGCACTTGGTCCCGTGCCCTGGCTGCACTCGCGGCTTGACTGGCTACAGCGCCACGGCAGTGGAAAAGTCGTCCTGGTGATCACCGGCGCTGCCTGGAGACAAGCCCAAGAGTGGGCACGCAGTGGGCAAGAAGCAGGTTGTCCTGACTCAACGGCACCCCCATGTGGCCTTCCTGCACGTGCTGACGTCTTCAGCGCCTCCCTCAGCTGCATCCTGGCCGACTGTCTGCAGGGCCGGGCAGGCGAGCGTTTTGTCTTAGCGCACTTTGAATCCCTGCCCCCATTGCCCCTAGGTGCCAGTCAGTGCTTGCCCGAACTGTTCCAGGGCATCCCACTTTACAGCCTGCCCTCTCAAAGCCTAGCCTTTCTCACCGAACTCATGGGGGATTGCGGGGAACAGAGCAGGAGACGTCGAGCATGCCGGTTGAGGGCGGGGTCCCGTGCTCTGGCCCTGGGGCTTGGTAGGCCGGGAGACCTCTGGGAGGAGATTCCCTTGAAACCCTGCCGAATGCCCCACTGGGTGTGAAAGACCGGAGGGAGGAACTTAAGGTGATATGGGTTTCCCATGGGGGTAAGGGAGATTCAAAGAACCTGGCACTGAAAAGCACTGAACATTTTTTTGCTCCTAGAATCCTCTTATATGTAGCATTTATGGAGTTTTTAAACATACCCTGGACAAAAATGAAGGAGAAAAACCCTTGATGTGAAAAGACGTAATTCACATGGACGTCCACTCATCTTCTTACACCTGCTTTTCCCTAGCCAGTTCTGTGGGGGGGATGGGGCCTGGAGCCTGTCCCAAGTATTATATGACAAAAAGCAGGGGTACACGCTGGACACGATGCCAGTCCATCACAGGACCTTTACACACTATGGGCAATTTAGAAATGCCAATTACCATAAGTGTTTGTCTTTGGACTGCAGGAAGAAATCTGATTACTCGAAGGATACCTGCACAATACGGAGGAACATGCAAACTCCGCCACAAACAGAGTCCTGTTACCCGCTGAGCCACTATGCCATCCAGGCTCAGGACAATATCGCTGATACTGCAGTGAATATGACAGATAATTTAGTTAAGCTTTTAAGATCTGGATCTCTTTGGGCGTAATGGATTTGTAATGTACGACTGCCTGTAGCCTGGAATTCAAGCTGATCTCTAACCAGCCCTGATTTAATTCCCATCCTGAATTATACACCCATTGTAAGGCTGCAATTCTCACACTTTTTGAAATGTGCTTTTTGGCATTTGTACTGTCAGGCATATTTTGAATGGCTGATAGAAAGTCATTTTCTAATATGCTTAGTGAATGTACATGTCACATAGTGATGGTACACACTATTTATGAATAGAGGGTTGAAGATTTGAATCCTAGTACATTTGAATCCATTACTTTACTATGTCTTTCTCCAGTGTCAATTAAAACTGGTTGGGATAAAATTCCCACTAAATACATATCTGATGGTAACTACTACTACGTATAACACTGCTTGTCTTAAAGGTATCCTAATGATAAATTAAGCAAGTACTACTGTGTTGTCTGCATTGTTTCCAAAGACTTAAATAAATATATATATATTTTTTAAATGTGCTAACATGCCAAATTCTTTTCATTGACATTTACACTATTTATGGCATAGGAAATACAAAGACTACAAATTGTGCAATCAAGTTGTACAAGGAATCTACATGGCATCAGCTGTATTGAATATGAACTGAATATTAAACAAAATGAAGGATGGGTTTCTAAGTCTCCCAATACGCATTAGGTCATTATTTCAATGAGTCAATTCCACGGAGAATCAGCTAAAGAACTGTAAATTTTCAATATTCTGACTGAGACATATAGACATTTTTTTATCATATAAGGGGTTTTCAAAGGGTTTTTCAGAGTGAAGCTGTATAGGGGGGTCTTACGAGATGTGTTGTAAATTGACAAAACATTAGTATTATTATTTGGTTTCTGCGATGTCAAAAGAATTTGAGAACACCGCCCTGCCGCCGCCATTTAAGCTCATAAAACAGCGATCAGATTATGAAACACGTGATTCATTCCATAAATATTTTAAGTGCGCAACTGGGTTGAATGTTGATATTTGACGGTGCGTCATGGGAGCCAGAATTGAGAAACCCTAAGGTGGCGCATACAAATGTTGCGCAGTTTCTTGCACCATTCAGATGGGGGTGTGGCAAGAGCTTTTGACACAAGTGAGTCTTTCAGTATGAGCATCAGTTAGTTTAAATGGAATGTTAATTACATGACAAAATGGAATTAAGATGACCAGGATAAATGGCTGGAAGGTGGATAGATGAATGGAACATTTTTAGATCAAGACTGTCCATTCATCAGTTAACAACTTAGTTACATCCACTGACAGCCTATTAAAATACAGACTATTGTACTTATCCTCTGTCTGACCAGTCTGTCCACACAGACTATTTAAAATTACACAAACTGTTATTTAATGTAAGAAATTTATGTAACATAAACGACTTAATTTATTCAAGAATTTGCCCAATAACGTTTACACACACACACACACACACACACACACACACCACTAATCATGCCTATACAGTTTAAATTTAAACGAACCGATTGTCTTTCATTGATTACTGGACCACTTTCCGTTTTACAAAATTATAATTCAAAACACAGTCGCTACAATGTCCATATTGTAATCGATTTTTTAAAAAACGAATATCGTCAGCTTCACCAGCTGATGGTTATTATTTATTAGTGGATCCGGGAACTAGCGGTTTATAAATCTGGACACCGGGGAACTGAAAGGATGTATCTGCTGCATGGTTGCGATTAGTTGGGGGGGGAGAAAAAAAAAGTATATAGATAGCTGGCACTTCTTAAAACCTTTTTAAAAATGCCTCCGAGAAAGGCACCTGTAATTAACGCAGCCTCTCCGGAAGAACGTATTTCTCCAGCTGCCGATGAAATTACCAACAAGAAAAAGACCAAGATGGCCGAAGTGGCTAAATCTGGTATAGAACGCATTGCTCGGGAACGTTATTTTATTGTTTTGTTTTCCTCTAAATACATATGCCCATCTGTTTTAATGTAGATGTCGGTAACCCCACAAACGCGGCAGCCGTACGCAAGATGTCTGCCCATCCGTCTACGCTGGTGATGGTTAAAGAGGCGCTTAGGGCAAACGATTCCCGTAAAGGATCATCCGTCCAAGCCATACGAGGCTTCATACTGGAGAAATACCCCTCCGTGGACGCTGTCAGGCTAAAGCACATGCTGCGCAAGGCTTTAATTAAAGGGCTTGAAAGCGGAGCGCTGGTTAGACCCCCAAACTCCTCAGGGACTGGTGCCCAAGGGAGGTTCCGGGTGAGTGCCTATACATTTCCTCCGTTTTCATTGGATTGCATCGCTTAATAGGTGTTTCTGCCATGTAGTGAACAAATGTTCATATGGTCTGGGTCGGTATGTATTGCTATTGCTTTTTGTTTTTGTTGACATCCTTGCTTGACCGCAAAATACTATTGCATAGCCATGTTGGATAGTACCTCTTGTCAGTCAAATGCTGGTCTGCCCTTTTCTTGCACTGCTCTGTACATGTGCCCTGAATTTGATTTTTTTGGAAGAGGATGATGAGGTTTAACTCCATAGCTTCCTGTGAAAAACAAACCAAAAGACTCCAAAAAGTCAATGGAGAACTCCGACCCCAATGCCAGGAAGGCTCCAGAAACTGAGGCTCCTGTGAAGGGAAAAGCAGAAGGTAATGATCCCAGTTCAGGGGTTCCTTGTCGCTAATCTGTGTGGGAACCTGCCTTGTATGACCTGTACTGATTTAATGGTGATGTGACCACTTTTTTTTTTTTTTTTTTAAGGTTCTGACAATCCAAAGCCTGCAACAAAAAAACCGAAAGCCAAGCACTCAAAGGTGGGAATGTCCCACATGTGGCCAAGCTTCCGGTGATTTGCTAGTGCTAATGTCCTATTTCTACAGGATTCAATGTCTCCAGAGGACTCTGGCTCCAAGGTGGCTCCTGTTAAGAAACCTAAAGCCAAGAAGCTTGCTGGGGAAAAAAAGCAGGAGGCGAAGGTGCTGAAACCAGTGCAGACCCGTCCTAGTGAGGCTGGGGAGGACCGTGGTGCCCCTGCAGGCAAAAACCCTAAACGTGGAAAGATGAAGTAACTTTGGCGTGTGTTGTGTGTGTTTGTTTTTTTTTTTTTTATATTCTAACTTTTATATGCACTTTTGAATAAACTTCTAAACCTGATGTTTGTTCAGTTGTCCTGGTGTATGCTAGTTTTGCTGCCTGACATGAGTACTTCACTCCAGTCAAATACTGTATTGGCTTGCTGTCCACTTCTGGAAGCTTGAATAGCTGGTTCTGTGCTTGCAGAATGGTATATGTACATCAAGGCAGTAGATGGCAGCTCACAATTCTTGAAGGTGGGAGCTGCTGTTGCGTCCAGCTGCAACAATCCGAACCTACATTTAGAGGGTAGATGTGGCCTATGAAAGTCAAGAGAGCACAAAGTTGACCAAACAAGTGCTGACCAGTGTGTAGTCTTAAATTTCTTCCATAAATAGGCCGTAGGTCGAGTGCTCATTACAATCCTGGGGGGAATTCTACAAAGCACTCTTTCCATTAGCCAGTTAACTTGATCTAAGTAATGTCCCTTACCTAGCTTCCTGCTGGACAGTTTGCGTTTTGGGGAAATGTCTTGGAATACCCCCTCTAGTTTACAAATGTGGTGTTTGAGAACCCTGTTCATGCTGGTTTGTTTCTCAGAGGGGGAGTTTAACAGTTAAGCCAGTTGTCCTGGAGTAACTGGGGCCCAACAGTCAAATTACTTCAAACTGCTAACCTTCTGATTGGTATTCTGAACCACATCTTCATTTGCACATGGAAGAATTTCTAGCATGGCGAACACCAGATTTGAGTGGCTAGTAACATATTGAGTATATACAAGGTGGAAATGCGTTACTTTCTCGTGCTGTTAAATGTCTGTCTCTCATTCACACTGAGCAACCGTTCCTTCCCAAAGCAACATCCAAATGGGTGGCCAAGTGCCCAATGATGAATCACTTTTGCCTGTAGGATTTTAACTAGTGATCAGATGCTTAGACAGAGTTCTAACCTAAGAAGGCACACACGCTGCCACATTTGACACAAAATGGGTATTTGAGTTATCAAACATTTGTAGTTTCCCATCCTTAAAGCATAGCACATTTTCTTTACCTGAAATTTTTTAATAGGTGCGTCTATTTCCAAAGAATTGTATTATATTGTATCTGCAGCAGAGTTGAACAGACCGCTGAATAAAGTAGCCCGCAAATCATTTTGTACCTGTGTAGCATAGCAATGTTATGTTTCTGCTATTTTATGGTTCCAAATCTTAGATCCCACAACAAATCCTTGCTGTAGTGTTAGAGAGTAAGAGCGATGGTACTGAATTTAGTCCGCCATTCCTTAATTCTTAGGACATATGTGGCATTTTAATAGAAGAAAAACATACATTTACTCATTTCAAGTAAAAACAACAGCAGGTTTATTCTTAAAAAAATAAAAGGGCTATCTGACAGGAAGCATAGAGTGAGCATTCTGCTCTTCAAGTAGGTTTCACATGTCATTCCTGTCCTCCTGCTGTAACAGGGACTACCGCCTGGAATTCTCCCCATTGCCCCAGCTAAGCTGCTGGCTCCTTCTGCTAAGATGGGAGGGAGGAGAAAAAGAGGAGCAGGAAGATGGAGGGCAAAATAACAGAAGAGGGTAAAAAAACAGGAAATATATGGCAAACGAGA
The DNA here is from genome assembly GCA_026777985.1 of Mormyrops attenuatus. Taxonomy (NCBI): domain Eukaryota; kingdom Metazoa; phylum Chordata; class Actinopteri; order Osteoglossiformes; family Mormyridae; genus Mormyrops; species Mormyrops attenuatus. The sequence goes on from JAODKC010000130.1 coordinate 10,321,414, forward strand.
ACTTAAGGGTGGCGACATAGAGAAGTGGGTGGAAAAAAGGAACCTTCCACACAATCAGTTTCAGCACAATAATTATAATTAACAGTGTCACTAAACTAGTAATAAAAACCGTCCTCTCCTAAATGTAAACAAATCACTTCTTGAAATATTAGTAGGATGTCACCTGACTCCACTGTCACCATCTTTCCCTTCTTGAATAACAACCAATCCTGGTCGTCGCAGGCATCACAAAGAGGGGCTTCAGGCTTCTGAAGTAAAGTCCCAACCCCTCCAGAGCAGGGCTAGTAGGAGGAGGAGGCAGAGTGCACAGCTGGAGTGACCGAAAGTCTGCAGGAGGGGTGGCAGGCAGTCGGCAGCAGTTGTCATGGCAACCAGCAGTGCACCGACCAGCTTTCCCAGGAGTGTCCGTGCCGCGGCTCTCTCCGGGTCCTCCTGCTGAGCCGCGTGCTGCTGCTGCTCCATCTTAAATACACGGGTCTGACAGGCCTCCAGCGCCTCCTGGAGGATGGGGAGAAAAACGGCCATGCCATGCCACCAATCCTCCTATGAAGTACTATCAAAACTCTGCGGTGTATTAATAGATTGTCGCTGTCCAATGAAAACAGCCGTGTCCACTTTTGACAATTACAACGTTTTACTATAGATGGAACATGCACATTCTCCTCCATCTACTGACAGCATTTCACATGCAATTGACCAATGAAAAGATATTTTATGAAATCATCTATTTAACTAGTATCTCCAATAGTATGTCCTTCAAAACTGCCTGTCTGCCACCCTTTGTTTGGAACTAGCCAACTGGGGCTGTATGATTCTCAGTCAAATATGAATTGAGATTTTTTTTTTCAGTCCAAATCAAGATTGTGATTTTCTCTCACAATCTTTGAGCAATATATTTCTTTATTATTGTATTCTTGTACCAATATCCTCATGTCTCCCCAGCTTTTTGACCTGTCCGCAACTTTCTCATTTCCTGTTTTGGCTGAAACCAAACAGTGTGGTCTGCATTTGGGTCCCCTGTTTTCAACCTGTCCCTTGACATATACAAGCATGACATCCACCCCCCCCCACCTCATATTATTCAAAAATATACTGGTTATATGATCTGTATTGGTCGAAATTTCCACATCAGTGTGCCAGTAACAATATGATGTGACTACAATGGGACTGTTAAATAAACTTTGCAGAACAGAAAGGCCACAGTCCTGATTTTTAGCAAACAACTCATTTCCAAATGCGAGATATAAACATAAACCTTGTCTGTTTCTTTATTATAACACAGCAGCGTTTTTTTTTCCTGTTTAAAATCATAATGGGAAATCGAGAAATCAGTAAAACAATGGAGCAGTGGGCTTTTCTGCTTCATGACTGGAAACGTAGGGAAGCAGAACACAGGAAAGAAGAAAAATGGAAAAGGACCACGGTATGGTTTAACCGTTTAACTGTTAACAACATACTGCAGTTATGCATTTATTCGTGAACTTTTTGAAAGTGGGCAAACTCAGAAATCAGTACCCGCGATGCTCAGTTATACATTTGGACATATATTATAATATTATTATATAATTATATATAGACGTGTTCACACCTCTGGAACTCAACTGCAGTTCCTCCGAGGCAATTCTGAAACCTTTTTTTTAGTACCTACTCCAGACTAGGTACTTTTCATTCGAACACAAACTACTGCGGAGGTCTTTACAGCGATAGTTTGCTGACTGTTTGACCACGAGCAGCAGCGCCAACTTGGAATTTTGGTTTTGAAACAGAAAATTCAAAGAATAAACTATACCTGGATTCCATCCCAAGCTTCTTGTTTGAAAACAGTGTTTATGTTTGTGTTCATTAACCTTTGCGTTTATGTTGGCAATTTGTATTGATTACATTATATTTCTAATTTTAACAACTTACTATTTTATCTAACAATCAAAGTTAAGACAAAACTGATTATGTGCACACATTTAGAGCAGCTGGCGATAACCTACAGAGTCCTTGGAAGACAGTGAACAAGACGACAGCTTAGACTAACCATGTGCCATTGGAGCCCATGATGAGAAAGCCACACAAGTCCTTGTTTGCTGGCAACAATCCAAGTAAGTCTATTTAAAACAGCAAACTATTCACTAACCACTGTAGATATTTAACATGCCTTGAATTATCAAACGGCTAACCTGGACATCACGGCCCTGTTCGTAGGACTGATAGGCCACCTTCTCCTCCATGCTGGCCAACTCTTGTTTCAGGATGAAAATCTCATTCTGGTGTAATTCCGACAGGTCGTTCAGTTGCTCCTCCAGATGTTCACACCTGCGGGTGGAGAAGGACCCATGGACATCTTCAGATCTTCTGTGCACACTACACACCTACCGTACAACCACGCTGCAGTCCCTACGTCTTATGTATCGGGAAACCCTGACATCTTCCTACCTTTTTCATATTTCCCCTAATGCTCCTACCCAAAGCACTCCTACCTGTATCACTTATGCTACCTGTAACGTTCCTCCTGTAGTGCCTGCATGATGAAGGTGTAGTCTCGATGGTAGTGGGCCTTCAGGTTCTCCAGGGACTCTACCAGCCGGCCCTGGGCATCCCGCACCTCCCGTACCTCGTGGAGCAGTGTTTCAAAGGCCAGGCCTGGAGCACTGATCTGTGCGTACGCCTTGGGGCCCTGGAGGGCCCCCGTAGTGCTGTCAGCCCCCCCCGCAGATCCAGATGTGGCACTGGAGCAGTCGTCCTCACTATCGTAGGAAGGGCCAGGCCGGGGGGATATGGCGGCGCCCCCCTCTTCGACCTTACTTTCGTCGGGAGCGTCCTTCAAAGTGGCGATGTTGTCGATGCTGCTGAACTCGTCTTGAATAAGCAAGGTGTTCTCCTTGCCCTTGGTCGCTGTGGTGACCTGGGAGCTGCTGCAACCTGCTGCCCTGGCACTTGCATCCCTGAGGCCAAGCGGAGGGTCATTGGGCTGGCGGGCTGTGCCACTTCGTTCCGCCTCGCATAGCCTGCGGTGGTAGCGCTCCAACTTGCTCTGCAGCTGCTGCAGGCCCTGTGCAGACCTCTGGTTCTTCTTCTCGAAGGCCTGCTTGATGCGCGCGGCCTGCTGCCGGTCAGCCGCCCCATGCGCCAACTCCAGGTACTCGGCCACATTGGTGTCACGTGCGGCCTGCTCCACCTTGATCTGCTCAGTCAGCTTAAGGATCTTTTGTCGCAACTGGGCCACCGCCCTCCGGGAACGCCTAGGGTCGAGCGTGCTGCCATCGATGCCGTCATCTAGGTGTGGCAAGCCGTTGGCGCCACTGCCTGGGAGGCTGGGGAACGGGGCCAGGCCACTCGCATCGGGTCGCTCCAGCTGGGGCGAGAGGCAAAGAACCCGAAAAGTCCCACCCGGTATAAACCACCAGTGCATATAACCTCTCAGCGTTCCACTCCCTAAACCACAAACCCAGTGCTACAGGAATAAAGAGAATCTCACTTCTGAATAGCTGTGTGTAAATTTTGCGCGTTTTTCCAATTTCATAGGTTTCCTCTGGTTAACTCTGGTTTTCTCTAGCAGTTAGGTTAACTGGGTGTCTCTGAATTGCCCATAGTCTGAGACTGGGTGTGTGGTTGTGTACGTGCCCTGCGATGGACTGGCATCCCGTCCAGGCTGTACCCCAGCCTGGGGCCCCACGCTGTCTGCATTAAGCTCCAGGCCCCCCATAACCTTGACTTTGAAATGCATGGACCGATGGCTTAAGATGGGTGAGGAACAGTTGTGTATGTATTAGAAGATGCATTATATGAAAACAGACCCTCTTCAAGGTGTGTGCTTGGCAGAAACACACAAAATCTGAGCTTTGATAACTGCACTGTTGACAAGGCTCAAGTCATTTTATTAGGTGAGATTTATAAACGTGATGCCGTTCAGTTACTTTATTTACTCAATGCAAATTTAAAAATTGCGAATTTATTCTGGCTGCATATAAACTTATACATGCTTGTTATTTTACTCTTGAAGTATGTAATGCTATTGTACTTTCAAGGTAAAGAATATTTTCGATAATGACCCTAAGAATGAACTCTCAATCACTTAATATTTAGCTGAATTACCTCAGACAGGGCTAGTAACAGCTAAGGAAGTAAGTAATTAACTGTCTAAATTGCTCACGAGCATGTGCATGTATGTGCCCTGGGATGGGCTGGCATCCTATCCAGGCTGTAGCCCAGCCTTGTGCCATATGCTGTGGGGACAGGCTCCAGGCTCCTCATGAGCCTGTTCTGGGCAGCAGATGGTAGGAGGATGAATGAATTCCAGTACTTTTTTTGGTATTATATTAAATTATATAAATCAAGCATCAATACTAAGTTTCTACTTACCGTTATAACTAAATAACTAAGACATTGGCCTGACAGCTGAAATAATTCTTAAGTTGTTTTATTCTTTAACTTATTAACATATTTGTCATTACGCAGTTGTGCAAAGTGACGTTACTGGTATATAACTCTGCACCATCAAATGTAATAATTCAATAGTCTAACACCATCCATCTCAAACTTAAATACAAATTCCAGCAAAAATGTTAAACAAATTACGCTCGTAAAACAGGAGCTGTACCACAACAAGCACCAAATAAGTACTGGTGTGCAATGTACACCAGTTCAGCCAGAAGCAGCTGCTCTCCTGGTGGAAGTTTCTTCTACAACATCCTGCCTGACTCTCTGGAACTCACCCGGTCCGCCTCATCACTGGGGACCAGCAGCGTGTCAGTCAGGCTGGGGCTGCACGCGCTGTCGGTCGAGGAGGAACGCGGCCGGGTGGACTGCGCCGGTGCATCATGGGAACTGCTTTTGGTAGCGTCCTTCACGACTTTGCTGCGTCGACTCTGCAGGCTACTTCCTCGCCTCATTCTGCGACCTGAGCCTTCTGCAGCTCGCAGCTCAGCGCTGGGGAAGCCATGACACCACGGTGGTATCAGTTAAGGGGGGGTGGCGAGGGGCGGCATGGAGATTTAAGGGAGATTTCAGAGTGTGGTGAGCTCGCTAAAACAAACGCTCCAGAGCTCTGTGCTTAGCTTAGCACAGACACCGCTAATCAGTCATTTACTCCGTTTACAGTTCCAGCTTTTAATTAATAAGGCTTCTTTTAGGAGTTCAGCTACATAGCATATTTAAAGTAAACCTGGCCTTTTTTTGTTTATCTTAAATCTTAAATAAACAATACAGATATGTACATGCATATACTGTATATGATATAAAAATGTGTTGTAAACAAATGAGTAGCTCGCAAAGGCAAACAAATACTATAAGGTAAACTCCCTTCGCTGAATGAGCAATGCTTGTTTGAGCATCTTCTTTGTGTTTATGAAAGTATGTCTAATAATTAAAGGTTTTACTTGTGTTATGTGCTATACACTTTGGAATAACAATGAGTATACCAGGATTGGTGAATCTTATATTTGATTTTCAGAATTCTGCTGCCAAGAGTTTGCATAAAACTTAGTAAATTAGCAAGCTGAATAATTGCTTTGTATGGCCATGGAACTAGCTGGCGTTTGCAGCTTTTCATCCCATCATTAAGTTTACTCAGTATCGGAAATCCTGAATACCCATTTTACCGTACATGATAAGATAATGAACAGGTCCATTCCCCATTTGATAATGAACAGGCCAGGCCAAATGGAAGTGAGCCCATCTTTATTTATTCTTTTGATAGCTAAGTTAATACAGATTAATAGAACAAACAGGCAACGTGAGTCCACCGGAACTGCTCATCTAGTTTCATGAACTCCTCATTACTACATTACTATTAGCTGTTTGAGTAATCCACCATGCAACTGCGACCGACGTGCCATCTCTTCCTAACATAAACCACCAGAATAAATGAATAGAAAACATATTTTCATATCACTATCTTGGACACAATGTGCAGTGGAGAGTTTACTGGGAGCCTCCTGATAAAACACAAACAAATTTAAATAGCCTGCTTACCATCAGTGCCACCGTATCAGATTTACAGCTCAGGGTCATCTGCAAAGAGAAAACACAGTCATGTACATACACGCTCTGTTGAGAGCCCATGCCGTACACCAGAGAAGCCAGCCATTCCGACAGCATTCACCAGAAGAGTGAACACGGCGCGGGATCAGCTTCTGACTGGCTACTCCACCAAGAAGGTGCAGAACTCTGTGACTAATGACTACTGCTGGCTGATCAGGGACTTCCTCCAGAAACAGACCGCAGTGAGATATAGACCATCTGAAAGAGCATTCCATACAATAATGCGCAGTTAAGTAAAGGTGAAACAGCCAGTGGCGACGTCACCGAATACGGTCACGGGTTATTTCCCGTCCCTGAAAACACTGCAGGTTTTTAGGAAGATGATATTGGACAAACTTCAAATATTGCAGCAAAGAAAATATTGACAGTGTAAAGATGACAAATCTTCTCATTTTCCTGGGAATATACCAGAAATGCCAGAACACTGTTTCTTTTCAAAATACCATCAAAAACACCATAAACTGCCCTGTATGAAAAATTAGATACCACCTAAGCCTAATCTCAATCCAGGGGACTATGGCTGTCAGAGTAATGTGACAGTTGCATGCGCATAACATGCTATGTCGACATTAACATCACACATCATGTAGGTCTGATATGGCTAATCTGGAGGAGGTAGATCAGCCCAGGGAACAGAGAGCATCCTAACACCATGAGACTAAGCTGCTAATTAAAAATAGTCCTACTATAGCACTCTACATACCAGTCATTATAGCACATTATGCAGTACAGAGCAACCCAGGCAACTTTTTAATCATCAAAACCTACGAGCAAATGACAGGTGGTAAACAGGAAGGACAGAATCAGGCAGCGGCCCAACTGCTATCAGTGGCTTTCTGCCTTTGGGGAGCTACATTTAAGCCACCTGATACAGAAGTGCGTCACCAATACAAGCATATGCCAATTACAACAGGCCCTCGGGGCAAGGCCGCTGTGTGTATGTCTTGCATTTGCATGCAGTTGTGAGTGCTCCTGTCCATTTCCACATCTTTGCTGCCCTAAATAAAAGTTTAGTAAAATTAAGGAGGGTGGCATTTTTAAATAACATTCATAAACCAACCAAAATTTGACAGGAAACTAAGATATAGCTGACTTAAGGTTTTATTTAAATTTTTGCCAAGTTCATATGAGGTTTCTGCATGAAATAATACAAAGATATAGTAAAAATATTTGAATTATTATTACATTAATGTCTACCTTTTGTGAACCACACACCTTAAAATCGAGCATTAGTCGTGGCTTCCATTGCTCTTTGGAGACATCAGAACGGTCTCTCCTGGAAAAAAAATGCCTGCCACAGCCTTGGGGACATTAGACAAAACAAGAATCCTTAAAGTTGAATCTTTACCTATAGGGGTAGATAACAAGCTACAGCTGAAACAATTATTTGCTTGCTGTTCCACGCAATTCCGATCATATTCAGCATTTAATACATTAATTTCAAAATACTCCTGAGGAAATGTGAAAATTTTATATGTAGGACTAAGTTGGTATCCTAAATATATAGCCACGAATACTAAGAATGGCAGCAGTAAAAGAATGCGTACATATAAACTTGGTTATATAGCATATACAAATGCATAACACGCAAGTAAGTTTATGATCGTTTTGGGTGCTCGGTTTTCAGTTGTATTATAAACATATTCGGATTTATCCACCCGTATTAATAGAACCCCTTATTATATAACTTCGCAGAATCTGATTGGTTAGTTAACTGAGAGGATTTTATAGGCTACCCAATGTATTTTTTTCCCTGAGGGGGGTTTTCCCTTGTACGCAGAACCATCCAATAACATGCTTGCTGCAAGTAAAATTGGGTTTTTTTCCCCACATGTGTATGCCAAATGACAACGTTCATGCAATAGAAATAACTATTTGCTGCAAAGATACATATAACGGTATTGTGTGTGAGACAGATGAGGTCATCAGCACAAGTGACAAGATGGATTGATACTTGGCCAGCAAACTGAAATGATACGACCAAAAACAGCTAGCTAATGATGCCCAAGGCCTCGAGGCGATCATTAATGTTACGGTGACAGGGTTACTCCGCCGTATTAATACTACATATGAATGTATCGTGCTAGGCAAAAAGGTTGCTGTCAAGCTGATCTTTTAAATATAATTATCTGCGTGGATGGGTGATCCTGAAAACAGGTTAAGATAAAACACTAACGCACTGACATTATTCTAGCAGCAGCATCTTACACTAGCATACATAACCTAAACGCTGAGAAACGACTAATCTAAGCTAAATTTGTAAAGAGAAAAGGAATAATTGGTTATTTAAACTTACGCGACCGCTGAAAGCATTAAGCCGATTGCAGTTCATTTCTTATGATGGAAACACTCCCACACCTACGTCAAACGCTACACAGGAAACTCTCTTTTCGAAGAAACCAATATGGCGGTCGGTGCACCCAGACAACATAGTTGTCTTGCTTCAATTGAAGAGTACCTTTAGATGTGAACTGAATTAGAATGGACTTCTTACCAAGTATTATTGATTGGGTAGTGCTGCTTAAAAGAAGGAACATATCCAATAAGTAATGCCTTTGAGATTAACTTCCAAGTTCTGATAACTTTTGTTTTAAAAAGTGTCATGCCAATTCCGTCCTGCAAGAACACTATGATTCACCCAATGTTGTCAGAAAAAAATGAACCCTGGATATTGATTGCCCAAAAGGAAGCTTTATATATTACCAGTTTCATTCAGCACTGCACATAATTCGATACAGCTGGAAGGAGACATTTCACATCAACCTGCAGCTGAAATGTACTCTCAGTTCCAAAGTTTCCATTTTATGCAAATATTGTAATTTTCAAACACTATTTCCAAACATTTAAAGCATGGAGTAACAATGGCTATCAAATGAATGAATAGACCACATTCCACTTAAATATACCACACAACTGTCCTATCGATCGGTGCAATCCAATAGAAATCTGTAGCAGATTCAAGGTGACTGTGAAAAGCCCCTGCGGAAAAGAGACTACAGTGGGAAAACTGAGTATGTTGGTTATGGGGTAGCACGACTGGGGGTAGCTCGGTTGTTATAAGCATAGTGTTTTATAAAAGGCACTTGAAAAACTTATTCGGGTTGACTATATCTGAGGGGATTTAGCGGAAGTGGTAGTGGCTTTTGCAGTAGGCAGATGCTTCACTGGGACCTTAGGATACCAGAAGGTATAGTAGGGAATTTGGTATAATTGTTAACTGCAGCCAGTAGGTTTGGGGGTAGCTGGACCTAGCACAGGGTGCTTAAAATACCAGAAGAGATAGGGGTTTGGGTATAACTGATATCTGGGGGCAGCTGTAGTAGGTTTGGGGGTAATTGGACCCATCATAGGATACCAGTATTGAAAGGGGTTTGGGTACAATTGGTATTTGGGGGCAGCAGTAGTAGGCTTTGAGGTAACTGGGTAGTATGGGATGGGATAGAGAGAAAACAGGGGATACACAGGTGGAAGTGCAGTGGGAGCAACAGTGATAGTAACTAGAGCTTTTGACAAGCTAAAAGGAAACCATGGGTAGAATGCAGGGATTTTAGGATATGGGAGAGTGGTAGTAGGTGCTGGAGTATTAATGGTATAATATGGGAAATACACCAAAGGTGTAGCTGGAGTACTTGTCAAAGGGCACACCAGGGTCATCTCTCCACCTGTAGAACGCAGCCTCAAGGTGGGGCCTGAATCCTAGGAGAAACCAGTGTATTAGGCAATTACATTTGTTCTACATCTAGACACACATGAGGTTAGACACTTCTGGCTCCATGTCTACAAACCAGGTCCAAGTGCTTTGCTTACCTAATTGATCTAGTAGATGCTCACATGAGAATCATATAAAGACTATTGCCTGCAAGTGATTTGCCACTCCCTGTGGGAACATCCTTATTTATATTCCCAACCACGGGATTGCACATGTGAACATTTAAAAATTCATTTTGAAGCTTCATTGTGCCAGGATTAAATAATGACAGTAGAAGGTGTAATATTTCAGAAAACATTACATGGCTAGGCTGTCAACTCTTCAGATCTGAACTAAAGACATTTCTCTTCCATGAAAATTTCTCTACTGTCTCTTCCTGATTACTTTTTTTTCTCTCCCCCTGTAAAGCAGCCTTGGGTTTGTGAAAGAGAACTACATAAATGTATCCAATTACTACTACTATTATTATTATTATTATTATAGAATTATCAATTTCAGTAGCTGACTACTTAAGGCTAGAGTCTATTGCATCTAATGAAATGTGTGTCTTGCATTTACTTCAGTAAGTTCTATGCTTCCTTCCTTTCAGAAGGTCTGGCACCTTGTCTGTCCTGTCAAGGTTAAGCATGACCATTTCAGCCTTGTCACCACACCAAGCTGATAGCACCCCCCCCCCAAGTCAACCCATTAATGATCAAGTCACCATATCGAATAGCACATCTTACCATCAGATCCACACAGGGTGTGGTAAAGGGAACTGTAACAAGCAACTGTCCCGGGCCTTGATCCACACTACAGCCACATTTCCCACAGACTGCCAGCAGGGGTTCCCATGAGCCGCTCACTGTAGCAAAAACCTAGAGGCTAATGCAGGGATCCGAGGAGTCACAACTTAACTATGACCAATAAAGACTGAGCCATGTGTTCAGTGAAACCAATGTCATCCTGTTCACAGATGTCAAGCCCCCCAACACACACACCAGCAGAAGTCATGCTGCTTAAATGCATCCCTATCACTAACGTAAGCAGATTTCCTATAAAACAAGGCTAAACTTTCAAGGCTCAGTTATGAACCAGTTTCAAGCACAGCTGCAGAAAGATTAGGCCTTGTCTTCATCCACAATCATGAACTGCGTTCTCCACCAAGAGCATCAATTACACTTCATATGGGGGATCTGTACAGTGTACAAATACACATTCTCCTGATATTGCTGTACATCACTGGAGATACATGGGATGATCATTCAATACATATTGCCCAGCCATTTGCAGCATATCACATTAGATGCTACACTACATATTGTCCAAGTGGTTCTACTTCATGCAAAGTTGAATCTGCTCCAGTGAATTTCACTCGCCCTTTACACTAAGCTCTACAGCCCCCTCCAGCTTAACCGCCATACTGGAGGAGCCACAGGAGACCGTGGGGGGAGAGGGGGAACTCACAGGACAGGACATCATTACAGGAATTCCCCAGACATGCAGCGGCAGGGTGTAATAGCCACGCTGAGAGCCAAAACAAGGAACAAGAATCATTTGAAAGCTATACCTATGGGGAGGGGGGGGGGGGGCGCTTCATGGGGCTAGATGGCAAAAACTCCATGCAAATCAACCCTTTCAAGAGCAGTTGGTTCTGATCTCATGTTAGTTAAACTGAGGTTGTGCAAGAGGAGAGTTCCAAAGTTTCTTTTATCTCCTCTGAGAAATTCATGCTGAAGAGGCTGAAATTTCTCATCATAAATTAAATGCTATGGTATGCCATGTTGAAATGTATAAGCGATTTCAGTCTGAAACCTCCTTGGTTCGAAGTCTGATAGTAGAGGTAAAATAGTTGAAGACTACATATGCTAAGCTAGTCCAAAACACACCAGAGAACACCCCTAAACAGGCAGAATCTAGTCAGCTAGCTTGTCCTTCTGTCTCAGGCAGCAGTGTTGATTCAGAAGTTGTAGCATTAAGAAAGACGGTGAAGAGGCTGCAGCAGAAGGTACAATGAATAGGGAAAAGTGATGAGAGTGTCTCAACAAGTGACTGAAAAGCATCCATCTCTGATTGTAAGGAGCACTGTATCATTGCATGCTCCACACCTCACCTCTGACTGTCACCTCCCCACTCAACAAAACCATCTTAGAGGAGTGTTAGCAATTTCTTTTGCTAGAGGTGAACCTTGCCATATAGTGGAAAAGTGCAGATCTCCAGAGAACAACCAGAAATGTGATTCAGAAGCTGATATGGTCTTTGCAGAAAAGTAAAGATGAAGGAGTAACCAGCTCAGAGTCTCCTACCGATGCTGCTGGTTGTGACTGCTCTATTAAGAGAAGCTTGATGAATTTTCAGTGGATACAAGCTGTTCCTGAAGGATTAGTCGGCCTGTACTCTATAGTAGGAGTGAAAGGGAATGGACACACATGTGATACTTTGTTGGATAGTGGGTCACAGGTGACAATTATATTTGAGGGCTAATACCTGCAATATCTGCCAGAGGTACCTATTCTTCTGGTGTCAAGATTGGCTTTGTGAGGCTACAGTGAGACCAGCTGCCCCTAACAGGATATGTGGGTGTGGACATGGAATTCCATAAAGAATTGTTTCCTGCCAGTGAAGTTCTGTTTAGAGGAGTTCTGGCTTTGATCTGCCCTGGTTCGAGAAGCCCAGACCAGACTCCAGTAATTCTAGGCACAAATGCCAGTCTTTTTAAAAGACTTACTAAATTATGTAAACGGGAATGTGGTGGAGGTCTAGCTGGCTCACTGAGCATAAATAATATACCAGCCACAGGTGGGGTGAGGTCACACTACTCACATGATAGCGGTGAAGCAGTGGGTCATGTGCAGTGGGTGGGTCCTGACTGATTAACAGTGGCAGCTGGTTGCAGTAGGCGGGTTCGGTGTGAGGTAGAGCTTCCAGTGCACAGTCAGAAGGACATTTTGATTGTAGAGATCCCTCAAGCTTGTTCAGCCTCTAGTTATACCAGCAGCTGCTATTGATGTAAATGATTTTCCAATTCTGGTGCAGAATGAGTCCTTGAGAGATGTTGTTATACAAGTACACACTGTGTTGTTTTACTTATAGCCATAACACCATGCTGCAGCTAGGGTGTGCCCAGCAAAACATGACCCAGGGCTCTTTGACTCTGGAAACTCACCTATACCTGAACACTAAGCTGGGGTGAATATACAGTATATTTTAGACATAGCAATTTCGGCACCCAGGATCGATCCGTTCCGAAGACGTCCGAAACTTCCGATACTGAGTTTACGAAATGTTTCGAAACATCAGTCACGTGACCGCCGTGTCATTGTTCACGGAGAGAGAAAAAGTTATAAAAACCCGGAAAAAATCGGTGCGTGTTGGGTGTTTGTGGCGTTGTTGGTTTGAGCGAGTAGTTTGGCGATTATCACTATTCCTATAACCTGCTCAACATACACAAACCTAGATAGGATGAGTATTCTGACCTCAGTAGCTAATTAATTACTATGCACACTCAATACTCAGATGGTATGTAAATACAGAAATAGTGTTTTAACAATACACAACCATGGGAACAAATAATCTCTATAAATGATACAAGATCCAATTTAGGTTTTGATTATATTGACAGGGGGAAATTCTGGTGCATACAAACATGCAAAAATAATGCAGATATAATGCCAAACAGACAAGGTACAAAGACTGTACACATGGTGCGAGCAAAGTAAACATACTGCAGCAGATTTAAAAAGTACGTAGTACACAAATGGATGTAAAATCTTGAGGAGCAGAATGTGAGACTAAACGTGAATATTTAAAGATGACAATAATAATCATCCGCAAATAAATTATGTGCAGTTAGAACACAAGGCACCAGATTGTATTATAACAAGATCGGATGCGTATTGTGGCTATGGATGGGGAGTGTAACGTCTGGAGAAAGTGTGATGTCGGTCATCAGTCGTCTGACGGGTCCGGGCAGCGATAATCCCCAGTAGCATTTTTAGCACGGCACAGTGGAATGAGCCGGTGGCTAAATAAGCTCCATTATAGAGGCCACTGAAGTGAACGGGCAGACTTGTTAATAATATTGCTAAGAACCTCTTCTCTGCTTCTGATATTAGTGCAAGAGAGGTTTCGCGACCATACACAAGAGACATTAATAATCTAACGTTTTTATGATTCGTACTAGTTGAATTTATACGGTTGGCAAAAAAGTTATCACACGCTAATTACAGATATAGGCTACCTATGACAGAATATAAAAATAATCAAAAAGAAATTATATTGTATTATGCACATTTTCTACAGTTCGAGCTTCGTGACATTCGAAACTTGCAGGAATAGGTTTTTATTCTGCCGTATTTGCTATAGCTGCAGTTCCGGTTTTTGCCAGCAGGCTGTGCGCAACTAGTGTTTCGAGGCGTTTCGAAACATTGTTTGTTTCAAATGGTTCGAAATTGTTTTGATGATTCGAAATTGCCATCTCTACTATATTTCCAAAGGTATTGGGACACCTGCCTTTACACACACATGAACTTTAATGACATCCCATTCTTAATACATAGGATTTAATATGGAGTTGGCCCACCCTTTGCAGCTATAACAGCTTTAACTCTTCTGGGAAGGCTGTGCACAAGGTTTAGGAGTGTTTATAGGAATTGTTGACCATTCTTCCAGGAGAGCATTTGTGAGGTCAGGTACCAATGTTGGACAAGAAGGCCTGGCTCTCAGTCTCCGCTCTAATTCATCCCAAAAGTGTTCTGTGAGGTTGAGGTCAGGGCTCTGTGCAGGCCAGTCAAGTTCCTCCACACCAGACTCACTCATCCATGTCCTTAAGACCTTGCTTTGTGCACTGGTGCATAGTCATGTTGGAACAGGAAGGGGCTATCCCCAAACTGTTCCCACAAAGTTGGGAGAATGAAATTGTCCAAAATGGCTTCAAATGCAGCAGCATTAAGAGTTCCAAGGCCAACCCCTGAAAAACAACCAGACACCATAATCCCCCCTCCACCAACTTTACTCTTGGCACAATGAAGTATCCGACGCTTTGCATTGCACTTGGTGATGTAAGGCTTGGATGCAACTGCTCGGCCATGGAAACCCATTCCATGAAGTTCTTTACGCACTGTTTTTGAGCTAATCTGAAGGCCACACGAAGTTTGGAGATCTATAACTACTGACTCTGCAGATAGTTGGTGACTTCTGCACACTGTGCCCCTTAGATTGCGTTGTCCCCGCTCTGTGATTTTACACGGCCTACCACTTTGTGGCTGAGCTGCTGATGTTCCCAGTTGCTTCCACTTTGTTATAATACCACTAGCTGTTGACCGCAGAATATTTAGTAGTGAGAAAATTTCATGAATGGACTTATTGCACAGGTAGCATCCTATCACGGTACCACACTTGAATTCACTGAGCTCCTGAGAGCAACTCATTCTTTCACAAATGTTTGTAGAAGCAGTCTGTATGCCTAGGTGCTTGATTTTATACACCTGTGGCAATGGAAGTGATTGGAACACCTGAATTCAATGATTTGCAATAAATTGTATAAGAAGTTAACACTTCCTCTCTGCCATTGCTACCAATACTTGATGCTACTGAAAATTAATTAACCTACAAAATCTCATCAGATTTGTATGATGTTTAAGGGTCCCAACTTTGGTTTGAAAATGTGGTTAAAGCTAAAGCCTGTTCTTTCCATAGTTTCACACAAATTAGGATGCAGTCCCCCTTTTTGAAGAGGGGGACCACCACCCCGGTCTGCCAATCCAGAGGGACCGCCCTGCAACATCCAGAGCCTTGATGAACTCTGGGCGGATCTCATCCACCCCCGGGACCTGGCCACCGAGGAGCTTTTTAATCACCTCAGTGACCTCCGCCCCCAGAGATAGGTGAGTCCAGCCCCAAGTCCCCAGACTCTGCTTCCTCATTGGAAGGCATGTCGGTGGGATTGAGGAGGTCTTCGAAGTATTCCTTCC
>JAODKC010000130.1:10356333-10378166 GCA_026777985.1 Mormyrops attenuatus
AGGCAGTTCTGAAGGCGAAAGGGGGTCAAACACTGTATTAGTATGGTGTTCCTAATAATCCTTTAGGTGAGTGTATAATGCCTTTGTTTTAGATTTGTGGCCAATTCCAAAATATTATGAACCCTTGGAAGACACCGAACCCAAATGTTAGACTTGAGTAAATAGAGGACAGACTCCTGGTTTACTTCGGGTACTCTTTTAAATAATGATATTTTTTGTTTGAAACTTGAAACCCTTATTGAGGAAATAAAACACTCTCAGGACCTAAGCTCTTATGTAGCCAAATAGGAATTCTTTAAATACAGAGTCTGCAAGTTTGCAGACCAATAATTGCTTCAATAAATCCGTTCTCACAGAGAATTATAAAAAAACTATTTTAAAACTGCAACCTCAACTTGATGAGATTTACGTGCTTGCATCAGGTCTAAAGCTAAATGGATAGAAGAGGGAGACCAGTGTATTGCCTAATTCTGCAGTTTAGGAATAAAGGGTGTTGGCAGCACAACTGAACTTAAAAACTACAGATAAAAGGAGTGGAATGTGCTGACATTGAGTTAATCTAAAAAAAATCCAGCTTTTTATAACTCCTCCTTTAAAACTCCATAAGAGAGATGTTATTTTACGCACTTATAGAAATTACTAAGACTTACGTGCTCTCACCTACAATGAAACAAGAAACATCTCATGATCCGTCTCCGTTAGCCCCGTCCCGTTCCTGTTTGGCCAGCAGATGTCACTGTTGGCCATTCTATGCCTTCTCGTTTGCGTGTACCATGTCTTGTGATTAGTTAATTGGTATGGTCCACACTTGGCCCTCCTGTACTCCTGTCAGTATAAGTAATGAGAATGACTGATGTTTAATGTAAGTCCTTGATATGGTTTGTGTTCCATTTGTCCTGTTGCCCTGACCTTCATCCCCTTGTTAGATTAGCCCTAGACCCTCCACATACTTCCTCCTGGTCTCTCTTTTTTAACCCCTCGCGATCTGTGATTTTTCATGTGTTTTTGTTTATAAAAAATCCTCTTCGGTTCATCTAAAGACTGCATGTGAACGGTCCCTCCATCCCGTCATGACAGAGTAATAATTCTATTACCCAAACTGGGCAAGGATACTAGGTTACTAGAAAATTGATCTATATAACACAACTCATTGAAGGTGATGGGTTTATTATATTTTTTGGAATTCTGGAAGGCCTTTGATATGGTAGAGTACAATTTTTTCTTTCATGCTCTGGAACGCTACGGCTTTGGGCAGAAGTTGAGAGGTATGATAACAGCTGATTGCCAGGATTTGAATAGTTAGTTGCCTTCCAAGAAGGTAATCTATCCAGATCTGAGGTTCAGAGGGGCAGCCCCATTTTCCCTTTACTCTTCATTTTAGCAGCAGAACTCTTGGCAATATACATAAGAAGTTGTAACACTGCCTCTCTGAAGGCTTTTGAGGAATATATTGTGATTTACTGATTTGGCATATGATACATCAATTTTTGTCAAAAATAAAGAGGAAATCACCAGGTTTTTAAATTATGTGGATTTTTTTCCAGTGCCTCTCATCTTACTCTGAATTTAAACAAATGTGAATTGATGTCAATACATGATTGCCTTTTGCTGTTTTATCATGGGATTCGTATAAAGTCAACAGTGAAATATATGGGTACACACATTAACAAAAAGGAAACGGCGTAAATGTAGATAATAAATGTGCAGAATGTAAAAATTAAATCTATGGTTGCAGAGAGATTTATCTGTAGCGTCCAAAGGAGGGGAAAGGAGCAACACACCCCAAAAGCAGCCTTTCAGCAGGGGAACCCCTGAAAGGGACTTTAAGGGGACAGAGCTACCAGAAAGTCCTCATGTGGACCTTTGGGGGAATTCAGACAACTACAGATAACAATGTCAGAACTGGGGAGCCCAGGATGGGGAAGCACATATTTTACACGGGGGACAGGTGTGGATTACCTAAAGTTAATCACACCTAACAGAAAACACTCGGGGTAATGAAAAAAGATGGACTCAGAATGGCCAGCAGCAACCTCTGCTGGCCAAATGCGAACATGCAAAGCCGGGTTGTGACAGCACTCACCCCACCCTACCCCCCAAAGCGTGTGCTCCAGGCGTGGGGCATTGCTAAAGATTGTGGGCCACATGAAAGCATATCATATCGGGGCCCTAAGTTCTGACCAATCCAGTTATTTTCCAAAATTTTTACGGCCCCTGTCACTCAGGGGCCCTTAGGATGATTCCAAACTCCCCCCCCCCCCCGCCCCCTTTAGGGTGACCCTGGCTCCAGGCATGGGAGGTACAGCTATGACTGGGACAGAACGCAGGGGAAAAAGTACCAGGGGGATGAGACACGAGGGACTGGGGGAGCGAAACAAAACCAGTTGAGATATGAGATCAGCAAAACGCAGGGAAGACAACAGAATGGAATAGGACACCATACAACAAGGGAGCCAGGACCTACAAGTAGCACAGAAGGAGATGGGTCAGGAACACACAAGGGAACATCAGAACATCCAGGGCAAGGCTTGGTAGGCACAGAAGACGAGGAGCGGAGGGAGACCAGCGAACATGAGTAGGCACTGCAGGGCCCCGTGGTGGTACTCGTAAGGGAGAGGACTGAACCAAGGATGTTGCTGGTCTGGTTGATGGTCCAGGTCTGAGCAGCAGCGATCAGAGTGCAGGAGGCCCGTTGGCCCTTCGGGGTTATGGGATGGGCCGGCCAGGGTCCTCTGGAGCTCCGGGCAGTATAGCCCAGACGCATACCCCCAAGAGTTCTTAATCCTGTCGTCTTCTGAACCAGTGGAGACAAGATCTTGGCTGCCTCCTAAGGCTCAGTGAGAAGTCGACACAGTCAGGGGGTCGGGCGACGGCGGCCATGCAGCAGATCTTATGGAAGGCGGCTGTGAAGTGACACCTGGATATGTGACACCTGCCGAGACAGCGTAGGTGAAGCCTTACCGGGCATCTGAGAAGGGAGGCACAGATGAGTCAGCAGGCAAGGGAAGCGTTGACGGGATCGTGGACATGGAGTAATCAATTAACTTCTCCCCTCAAACAATGCCCTTGTGGAATAACAGGTGTGTTTTGCATGAGAGGAAACTGCCGTTTTACTCTCTCAAATACAATTGTTTATGTTATAATACTGGCATTTAAACCCCAAATACAATTCTATGTAATTTTGACACATTACAAAAACTCCGGAATCTCTAACAGAAACTATTTTAAATTTTCTAAATCCACTTAATATGTTTGATGCATAAAGTTTTAAGTACCCTGTACCTCCAAAAATGAAGTACATTTTAAACCGATCAATGGCATTTATCCTTCCAACGAATTCTTTTGTGTAAAATATAATCTTGATCAGAATGCCTGCATTTTTTTGCATAGTAATACTGAAACATCAGACCGTATTTTCTTCTGCTGTTTTCTCTCCAAAATATTTTGGAATGACATATATGAATGGTTAAAAACTATAATAGAATTTGATACCTCAGTAGTGGAGCAGAACCCAGACCTTTTATGTGGTACATGTACTGTACCTCTATGTGCCCATGCCCCCCATGACAGGGGGGGCCTCCAAAACGCAAGAATCCAGGAGCCTCACACAACCAGGGCCCGGCCCTGGTGTAAATAGGCAGATAGACAACAGACTTTCGTGGACACTATCACACATTCTATAAAACAGGGCATCCATGGGGTTAAGGGGAGGCCGTGGGAATTAACTCCTTCCTGGATAAAACCAGTTTAAGACAGTGACATCCAACTACAGTCTGATGTTTCTTTTTCAGTCCACCTTAAAAGTGTGAACAGGCAGTGGGTTGTGAAGAGAGCAGGGGGAGGCCCTCACTGACACATGCTGAGTTCTTTAAGGCAGTCTGGGACCCTGTTAAAGGCACAGAAATGCATTCTAATCTTCAATTTGATTTCAGTCTGCTATATAGCATGTCGTTTGACTTGTACCTTTTGCTGATATATTCAAAAACAAAAGAATTCTATACCGTTATTATTACTCATTTAATTTTGAATGCGTGAAGCACTTTGGTCAGAGGAAGCTGCAATAGAAAATGCAATAGGAAGTTTACTTACGTATGTAACTATACATGTCTGTATGTATGTATATATGGCTTAAAGTTCTGTATTCCATAACCGACTATGAAAGATGGTTTAAAACTGTAAATTGGACAAATCCAGATCTCAACGTTGATGTACTTTTACACTTTTAAACATTCACCAATGAACAACTACATTCATATGGGTTGTTTAAAGAAATTATATAATAAAAATACTAAAATAATATATAAATCATATATTTGTTTTCTTTTTCAAATGCAACGCAATTGTTTTTTGGACTGCAGTCAAAATTCTAACGATTCTAATATTCTAATTAGTCATTGTAATGCCAAATCTTTCCTTTTTCCATATATATGCAACTACATGGAAAAGCACGAATGCATTACTGTTATACTATGCACATTAGAGACTAAAACATAACGCCAGGTTTAGTATTTATTTGCAGATACATTACTTTAACCTTGCGTTGGTCGCCACCGCCATTACCCCACTCAATCCGGCAGAATACATGCAAGTTGCTCTGCACATACCTATTCTAGCGCAGTTGCCTTTCATGATTGCTCTACAAAACTCATCTTTTCATGCAGTGTTACAGTCCAAGACAAGGAACTCAATACAACGCAGCTCAAAGCTATACGTATTGTCATAGTTCATATTTGTCTCCTTTAAGACCTTTGTACGGCGCCATACAAATCTCGCGGGTCTTGGCTATCGGCCCCTCGCGAGAACTGCGCACAGCCGTCTGATTGGCTGCGAGGGGTTGAATGTAAGATGGCGCTCAGCGAGAGCTGAGTCGCGGAAAGAGCAATAACAGTAATAACTATTTTAATTATTATTTAAGGAAGCGAGTTCCACGCAGGTAAACCACACGATCAGCAAGGTATCCATTGATGTAAAAAGCTTGAGCGCGGTGGATCCGTGCCTCAGTTGCCAAGGAAGGAGAAGCGTAGCCGGCGAGGGCGGAGTGTAGCGGCCTGGCCCAGACTGAAAGGGGTAAGGGGCTACAGGGAATGGTTCTTCCCAGAGGTTTTGCAGTTAATGCCAGTATGTGTCTTACATTTTTTTCATATCACTCTTTCAATCGAGTGCGAATTGTGAGCTTGGCTAGCCAAGGTGTGTGGATTAACTGACGTGATATTATGGCGATTACCAGTAATATGGGGAGGGAGGATAAACGCTGCTCAGATCGTGGTGTGCACATTTGGTCAAGATCCCCTTTCCACGAGTGAATGCCACAATAACACTGATCATTCAAAAGCATGCACTCCGGTGCCTTTAAACCATGCGACTTTATGTCAGTGTTTATGCACTTTCACAGGATTTCAATTTTCACAAACTTGGCCAATATGCTCACTTGACCGTCAGCCATTAAAAATTTGTTAAATATCTAAATAATTATAGGAATTATTGATGACGTGTTATTGTTTGCCACGGCACTGAGTAATGTCGTGAAAGAAATGTTTTGAACGAATCTGCTGATTAATGGATACAGCTTCTGTCCCAAACATGGGCTTTTAGGTCAGCAAGATACATTCTGACAGTTTCAGTATTAAATGACAGAAACCTTTGTTTAACCTCGTTTTGTGCCCGAGAGACAGTGTGAGCACTTGTATGTATATTCGTCAACCAGCAAAAGCCTCCTCTCTTCCTTTCAGTTAATGTCAAAGGCGTTTTAGATTAGAATCCCCTTACAAACTGCGTCCATGTGATCAACCTGTGCGATTGAAGTAGCAATATTATAAAAGTAGTATCTTTCGCAACAATAAAACGACTGGAATGTGCGATCTTTATGTCTTCATCTGTAGAATGAGGCGAATTTTTATTCATTCCTTCACGATGTCGTCGCCATGGTGATTTTAGTCGTGGCCCCCTTACCCCCTCTATTGTTCTGCTGTGAGCCCCCTTTTAGGTAGTGACAACTATCTGCCAGACCAAGTGTTCTTCGGCAAAAACATACACGTGTGTTGGGCAGTGCAACATTTAAGTATTATCAGAATAACTCTTAATGTTCCGATGCTGGAATTTCCAATCCAGTGTAACACAAATGCCATCTGATTTATTGATAAATGAATCATTAATAAATTAACGAAATAAAATGCAACACTTATAGTATTTTAATTACATGTATTAGTCATGTATTAAAAATCATTACATATGCGTGTGCTGTTCATATGGGACCCGGAATTGGTAACGTAACACCCAAAATCATCATAAATTGACAATTGTCGAATAGACTGTGTGGTCATGGCCGGGAGGTCGTGTAGTTTTGTATCCTAATTTGTATAAACCTTTCTTCCACACCAAATTCGCGTACAACAAAAGGTAAAATTACTGGGACATTAGTAGTTTTTTCTCACGACCCCGTTTGCGATCCGAGCTGAAGCAGCATGGGACGTGGTGGGAAGGGGGCGCTCCAGGCTTGCCGGAGCGGGTTTCAGACTCAGGAAAGGCCGAGGATTGACTCTGCTAGGCGAGGCCTGGTCCAGTCGGTTTGCAGGCCATTTTTTGTTTGTTATTTTTAAATTCCCCACCGACCGAGCTGCCGTTCGCAGAAATGACATCGGATCTCCTCGATTTTTATAAACATGAACATAATTGAGGTACACATTACATCCGATCTCTGCCGGATTTTATAACATCAAGCAAGATATAAACCGTTTTGTTATTGACTGCGTAAGCATGCGATCATGCGAAATGCGTATTTATGTCTTGTAAAAAGGATGAGGGAACTGACGTGTGATCGCACATATGACCGGTGCACAAGGCGGCATGTAGCTGGGAGTAAGTTGGGGTTTTGCGAGGTTTATTTCGAAAGCCTTATTTTGGCGGAACAACTCGCACATCAGATATTTAAGGTAGCGTGGGGAGATGCAGGCAAATAGGATTAAATGTCGATATTTTAAACGGTATATACTGATAAATACATCTATTTTTTTCTTATTCAGTTGAAGATAGTGATTTTTGAAGACGAATGAGCCAGGGTTATATCTAGAGGGAGACTACTTGACTTTAAAATTGAAATCTGAAAATTTCGGGAATCAATTTGTGTTCAGGTTGATATTTTTATATCCTCATGTCACCAGTTTTTTTTTTTTTTTTATCTTTATGAAACAAACTTTTCAACCTTCAGAGTGCTCCCTGACTTTGTAGGACACTCTCTGGGAAGTTTTATCCCGGTTTTAAGGAAATAGTAGAAACAGTAATTTTACTTCATGCGACAATGTGGGACCACATGTAAACGGGCTTTTGCATTGATATATTTAGTGCCTGCATTGTTCTTATTTTTAATGTATTGTTGTCCTTTGAAAGAACAATCTGGATGTCATATTGCAGTAATTCCACCCAGCATTTTATACCCGGAGCAGTTACCTGGCTCAGGGGACCCTGGTTGTGTATAATTTCTGTATAAACCCCTCCTTCAGGTCTGACAGTGGGAGGCGTGCAGTGACATGAACGACTCGCTGGAGAACGCAGTCCCTTTCGAAGAGTACGTGCGTCAGAAAGCGCGGACGGTCCCACAGCATCGCATGAAGAGCTTCCTGGAGTCGCTGGCCGCCAAGGGCCCCGAAGCTTTGCAAGACTTCCAGCAGGGTGGCACCGCTGTGGTCTATCAGCAGGGAGCAAACTGTGTCTATGCCGACAGTACAGAGGTGGCGGGTTCCCTGCTGGAGCTGGCCTGTCCGGTAGGAGTGCCTGTACTATGGGACTGCTGTACTGGGCTCTGAATTTTTCTGTTACATTCAGTGATTATTAATGTGGTAGTATTATCCATCGCAACTTTTAAATCCTACATATGTTGTAACCCTGTTATGAATGCTACCACTTTATTTGTACAAGATACATAGGAATTGCTTGGTTTTCACACATCCCGTTTCTCCATGAATGAGTGTTGGGGTTAGAGCATGGGGTCATCCACCAGCTCTAGAGGGCGGCATGCTTTTAATAATAAGGTTGCCCACTTTTGTCACAGAAAAAGAGGATGATTTTCTGCTTCTGAGCCAAGCACATCTTTTCAATACTTCAAAAATTGTAATCTGTTGTAAGTTATATGGTTTGATTTAATGTATATTCAGTTCTTTTTATTTTAGTATTAAAAACCTGAATTATGAACGTGTTCTATAGCAGTTGCATTGATCGACTATTCAAACGTCATGTGGACTTTTCCACGCGCAGAATGTGTTTCCGATGCTTACACTCTACCGTGCAGCTGAGGTAGTTTTTGACTGACCCCAGCTGCCTCTTGCTCAGGTGCAGTTGCAGGTTCAGCAGTTGCCGCAGCAACACCAGCAGGTGGCGCCCACGCAGCTGTCCCCGCAGCTGACCGCTGCTGTGCACCAGGCTTCTGAGCAGCAGATCCAAGTGCAGGTCAGTGCAGGCGATGCGGGGACTCGGTCTGCTGGGGTGGGGGCCTTCAGTCACCAGACATTCTGCTGATGTTCAGGTGCAGATTCAGGGCCATCATCCGGTGGAGCAGGTGTTGCAGATCCCCAGCACCACCCAGCAGCACTTGTCGGGCTCCCAGCTTCAGCTGGTGCAGGGGGAGATATCTGAAGAACACTTACAGCAGCAGCAGGCAAGTTGCACCTTCATCTGTGTATATCTCTGTATATCTCTGTATCTTAATCTGCCATTGATGCCTGCGTTTTTACATAGTCCATACACACGTGATCTTATGGTGCGTTCGATTATCTCTCCGAAGTTGTAAATTCCAGGCTGTGTGACGTCACGTCCAACCAATCTCCCATTCCAGCTACACATCTCGGAACAAGCATGGCTGCCTCCGTGAACACGCCGCTGTGTGTTGTTGCTTTATGTTTTGACAGACTTGGAGTGAGATTCTTTTTTCCGAGAGACAAACAAGAAACACGAACTAGTCAAACCACATTAAAACCTTTGTAATATTTTAGTAGATCCATAGCGATATTCTTTTTTCGAGAGGCAGACAAACTACAAACAAACAGATGACACTAACAAGTCTGGTAAAAACCTGATATTGCATGCTGGGATACTGTTTACGGTCATGATATGGTGTTCTCTAAATCGACCATGTGCAATTGCATTTATAACTTTTAATGCATTTAACAAAATAAACATTTTAAATGTTTATAAAATAGAATTTCTCTTGACTGTGTAAGCTGTCATGCTGAAATGAGAGAATAGGAGAATCTCGGACAACAGTTCTCATCAACGTCGGAAAGGAGGCGCGTTTCCGTTAGGAAGTGACGTTTTTCATGACGTTTTTATCCGAGTTCCGACTCTGAGAGAGAGAGTCGAATGCAGGATTAGCCAGTCTAAGAGCATATCGATACTTGCTGGTCTGTCCAGGCTGGAGGTATGTTGAGTTCTCCATCCTGCCAGTGGGTTTGGTCATGAATGACCTGCCTTTGTTCAGATCCAGGCAGAGCTGGTAGCAGCAGTCGCCGATGGGGGACAGCAGATTCAGATCCAGACGGTGGGGGTGCCATCACCCCAAGTGGCGCAAGGCTCCCCACAGGAGGGTGAGCGCAGAGTGGGGTCCGTGGGGGGGGTCCTTCAGCCGGCAAAAAAGCGCAAGGTGGACGTGCCCATCGCCGTGTCGTACACCCTCCCCGGGCAGCAGCTGGCAACTGTCCTAGCCATCCCACAGGCCCCCCCCGGTCAGGGACAGGTACAGGGGCAGAGCTACCTGTCCCTGCGGCCTGACCTGCTCACGGTGGACAGCTCACACCTCTACAGCACAACTGGCACCATCACCAGCTCTACGGGCGAGACCTGGACCATTCCTGTGTACTCCGCCCAGCAAGGCGTCACCCACGTCGCAATCTCACCCGAGGCCGTGACCAGCGACGGCGTTGATAAGGACAAGGCCGTCACTTCAATGGCTCCCTCGGTGACCACGGCCGAGGAGGCGGTCCAGACGCTGGCCAGCGCTCTCTTTCCAGCCCAGTTCGTCAATGGGAACATTCACATCCCTGTGGCCGTCCAGTACCCTGCCGGCGCACAGCCCGTCCAGATTTGGGACCCACAGCACCATGTGGTTCACACCACAGGGGGCACGGAGCAGGATCTGCAGGTGAGGGTCATTCTCTGCTTGGCCTGCGATATGTTTTTCACATTTGAGGTTTAATCTTGCAATGTAAAGCATGAAAATGATGCCATCGCCGTACCGTTTTGAGTATAATGCAAGAGATGTGGTCTGTAACCATGTGTACTAGGTCTTCTGAGGGATAATCTGTTAATGGTGGTTTGACTCCACCCAGAGTCAGGCTGTGCAGGTCACGGAGGTGGATGCCACTCCGCAGCCCGCTGCTGACCTGCTGCTACCCATGACGCTGAAGCCTGACGAGGGCCTGGACGTGTGGCGCACCTGGGCGCAGAGCAAAAACACGGAGCTGGAGAAGGATAACCAGACCAGGCTGGCCCCCATTGGCCGTGAGTTACCGTGGCAATTGGGAAAGGGCTGAGGTGGGGCCTGGAATCATGTGACTTACTTGGTTTAAAGGGCCCAACGTGCATATTTTTAAAATGCATGTCTCTGTGGGGTTTCTGTGTGCCTTGCAGGCCGCCAGCCTCTGCGCTTTCAAGAGGACCTGGTATCATGTGCCGTGGCCGAACTGAACATGGGTCTGTCCCTGATGATCCAGGAGGCCCGTGGGCTGGAGGGAGAGTCTTTTGAACCCGACATGCTCTACTACATCTTTCTCTGTATACAGAAGGTATGAACAAACGTGTAGCTCTGGGTCTGGAAGGCTGCAGGTTCAAATCCGATTGGCAGCAGAGCAAGGCCCTTAACCCAAGGTGCTCCGGGATGCTTGCTGACCCTATGCAGTGAATCCAAACTTTCTTTACTGTATGTCCCTTTGGAAAAACACCTCTGACTCCTCGCCATCCTCTGTATCTAATTGCAGTACCTTTTCGAAAATGGCCGAGTGGATGACATTTTCTCAGACCAGTATTACCTGCGCTTTTCCCAGTTCCTACACCGAGTGCTTGATGGCTGGAAGCCTCACGTCCATCCACTGGGTGAGCACACAGTGTAGCATAGGCAGGCGCAGTGAAGATTGCGGCCGGGGAAAGTCCTGTCTGGTCTTCAGGTGCTACTGTGCCTCTGCCTTCCATTCCAGGTTATGTCATCCCTAGTCATGTGACCGAGGAGATGCTGTGGGAGTGCAAACAACTGGGGGCCCACTCTCCCAACACACTGCTGAGCACGCTCATGTTTTTCAATACTAAGTGAGTACCTCAGCGTAGCTTGCTCGCTAGCGCCACCTAGTGTGTGTGAGACACTGACTGCTATGAACCCACACAGGTACTTCCAGCTGAGGACAGTGGAACAGCACATGAAAGTAGCCTTTTCCAAAGTGCTGCGGCACACCAAGAAGAACCCCTCCAATCCCAAGGACAAGAACACCACCATCCGCTATCTGAAGGGGGTGGGGCTACACCAGGTGGGCCAGAAAGGTGAGTGAACACTTGTCACTGACCATTACACCCCCTGCTGGTGAAAGCCCTGTGTCATCTCTGTGACCGTATGACATTCTCTGCCAGTGACAGATGACATGTATGAAGAGCAGGCGGAGGACCCGGAGAACCCCCTGCGATGTCCCATCAAGCTCTATGACTTCTACCTCTTCAAGTGGTAAGTGGGTGGTGTTACAACTACATACAGCCTTTTAGCATCAATACTCTGTAATATCGAAACTTAGGGGAGCCCTGTATATGCTTTTCAGGCTTTATTGATATTTGTATTGAAGTTTCATATACTTTGATCAATTCACAGAAAATAAACAGGCAATTCAAAATTCAAAAAAGCTGAATGCAAAGGGGGTCAGAGTAAATTATTCCTGCTCACAAAAGCCAATTAAATGCTGGGATATAGCAAAAATCCTGCAGGCATGGTGTAATTAGATAACCTTTGGTCAATGCCTTCTCCGAATAGCAGAAGATGAATGAATTTATTCAAAATCTATACTAGATGCTTTTGTCCTGGGTCCAAACATGGATGCAGTATAATCAATTTAAGCTGAGAAAATGTTTCCAGCTGTTCTTTGTATTTCACTTATGATGATTTCCAGAAACATGTCATGTCCTTGAGAAACCGCAATAACATGCATGCCTTCCCCAGTCCGCTGAGCGCCAAAGGAAGGAACGACACTTTCTACTTGATGCCAGAACCAGTGGTTGCCCCAAACAGCCCCATTTGGTACTCCACCCAGCCAGTCACACGCGAGCAGCTGGAGCACATGCTTACACGCATCCTCGCCGTGCGGGAAATCCAGGAAGCCATTGCTATGGCAACGGAGAGCATGCAATAAGGAGAGAGTCTGGGAACCGGATGCCAAAAGGGGGGTGGGTGGGGGGGGGGGTTGACTGGGCTCACCTTCGGCTTCCTGACCAGTCCTCTGCCTCCCCACCTCCTACCCCCCACTGGACTCGGGCAGCCGTCATACTGCCCTCTCCATCGCTGCCTGTTCATCGTTTCCTATACAGAAAGCGTATAGATCTGGAGATGCCCGTCTGCCAGCTGGAAAATATGCACCCCCCACCCCTTCTCCAACACATTTGCCTTCAGTGGGAGAGACCCCCCTCCCCCCTCCAGACATCTAAGGTTCTCTGCTGACACCATGGTAACTAAGATGTTCTGGACAGCAAATGCCAGTGACTTTATCTCCCGTTTCTATACATAAATATAAATGTCCCTTCAAACTTAACTCCATAGACATGGAAGCCCAGGGGACTAAGCACTGCACTGTAACATAATTCACTTGTATTATATATATATATATGTATATATATGTATGTATGTAGAGAGAAATTATGTTCTGGGTTAATTCCTTTATGGCCTCCTTGTCATATGAGTATTAGAGTTATGCTTAAGGATGGATGAGGAAGCCTGTGTTTTCAAACATGCCTTTTGTACAGTGATGTCCATTTGGGGTGTGTGGTTTTTCTCTCCTCCCCCCCCCCTCCTCCTCCTCCTCCTCCTCCTCCTCCTCACTGGGTGGGACACCTTTATAAATGAGGTCTTATTCGTGGACCGTGGGTGTGCGAACTTCTCACAGAGGGCCAGTGCGGGGGCTTTCCTGCACCCTTGTGCCAGCAGCAGTGAGCTGCCATAGTAGGTAAAATGCAAAATGAATCGCAGCCAAGATGGAGCTTTTACAGCGATTTTCACCGGACTGCGGAGGTATGCACTCCTGTCCTGAGGAGGAATCCCTTTTAGGAACAGTTTTATTTTTAAATAGCCTGTCTATGAAGTGCGCTTTGTGAATGAATTCTTTACTATAATGTATACAGGAATCAAATTATATGAAATTGCACAACTTTGTCATTCTTATTTTGCCTTTATTTGATACAATATTGCAAATCAAACATCTGAACAAAAGTAAAGGAAATTGGTCTAAGGATGCACTTGTGAAACAAAAACCTATAAATCACTATACCTGCTATGGTGTAACATGTTACTGCTATACTTTCACGTAGTTTTAACTTGTAGCACATTACATAATTTCAGAGGAGTTGTGTCAGGGGCTTCTGACCATGTTAATGAGCCTCTACAGTTCATGAACTGTGTTCAGTGACTTCATTGCACCTTTCTGATGTAAATGCATTTATAATGGAGCAAGGCACAGTGAAGCATAGGTGATTTGTTTCATGTGCAGTAGTAAACTCCTTCCTCACCACACATTTAAAATTCAATTTTATGAGTTCTGTAAGGGTGTACTTCCTTATATCAGAATGTGACATTACACACTTGTGGACTTTCGCACCTTTGATACAGCCCCAAAATATTAGTACTGGAGCAGGTAGTTAAACATCCAATGTGCGATTTAATTTGTTTTACTTTTTCCTTGCTTGGTAAGTATTGTGAGGGCTGGTCAATCCTTCGATGACATGGCCTAGGGTGCCATCTTCTGAGCGGGCGCAGACTTGGCAAACTGCTGACGGAGAAATTAGACAGTGGAGTTTGCCATGGACGGAGGCATCGGCAGTGAAGCTAACCTAGGGTGCTATTTTTGGCTTTATCAGGCATTAGGTATCACGGTCCCCTAAAGGATGTGTTAAGATATCCAGGGTTTAGCCCTGATTCTTGATCTGAGAACATTACAACATCCCAAGTCTTGTGATGCCACTGAATGCGTTCCTCCAATTTGTGGTCAGTTTACAGCCACTGAAAAACTTCCGTATGGGTGGTGAGAGTTTTAAGGACTTATCCCTTCCAGGTTTTTCCCTACATCACTGCCTCACTTTTAGACAAAAGTGTCTGCGAATAAATGTAAATTTGTTACTGCAACAGTGACTGTCCCCTGCTTTCAATGAACATCGCAATTTCAGCTAAAAACTAATCCTGGCTTTCATTTTTCAGCAAATACAAGACATCTGAAATTATCACATCAGCATATAGAGTGCTCAAAGACTAGACAAGGTAGAAATGTTAAATTCCATGTAACATACATGGGTCTCTGCTTACTTTCAAGCATTCTCCACTGCATGATTTTCTTGATTATTCAGTTTTGGTTCCTTTCATATTCTCCTCTCCATGGACAAATCCAATATGCATAGTTTTAAAATTGCTTTATTGTATAACCGCATTATGCAAATTGCCAAATGCTTTTGTTTGTTCAAAAACCAACCCAATCAAATGCTAAATCTATTAATTCTGAAACTTTTTACTTATTAACCAACCATTGATCTTTTCCTTCCTCTTAATCTAACTTCATCCAGTTTAGTGATGACAGTGGATGACTTCTTTGAAGAGGCAATATAACTCTTCAGTAAAATCTTAAACAAAGTCTCTGTGTTTGGGTGGGTGCTAAGGAATGCCTTCTCCAACACATACAGGTCAACTCCTTTGTCCTCTGGCAAAGATGAAATGTAGCTCAGTCCAAAGTCAATTAGCCACAAATCTGGTTCTCCGCCCTCAGATCCCTTCCTCAAAAGCATGTTGGATGTTGTCAGATCTCCATGGATCACATCTTCATCATGCATCTTCGCAAGGATCTGCCCGATCTTTTCGGCCAGTAGTTTGAGGCGTTCATTGCCTTCTTCAGACAACTGGGTGGAATTTATGTGGTCTCTGACTGTAACTGATCCCACAATTTCTTCAAGAAAAATGCAGTGAGATACATAATCAACAAAATAGACAACAGGTGTCAAAATCCCTGGGGGAGAAAAACACAAATCATGAAAACAAAATCCTTCCATTCTCTGCATCACAGTTCAATAAGCTCTTCCAGAAAAGCTGCAATTCCACTTTGTCCTTAATGCATGATTCTCACACACTTTTGCTTTTATCTACTTGTTCCATGAGTTGCATGATATCTTTTATTTTCGAAAGATGGCGACCAATTTAATTAAATGCGCTCACTCTATGGCTTCAAAGTAGGCCTACATGCTCCTAGCCCGAAGAAATGAACTCTGCTTTGAGTTTTTAGCTCGGATTAGTGTGATGGAACGAGGCACGCTTTTATCAAAAAGATTTATGCTAGAAAGATTACTTATTATTGGGAAGAATTAACCTTTAACTTTATAAAAGTTTCTTTATATTCAACAGAGAGCAATTACAAACATTTAGCTAATGTGTGCATCCAGGATTTTGACAATTAGCAGCAAATGTCATTACAGAAGTCGCTGATACTTTTTTTTTTTTAGCAATAATCAGCCACATTATAATCTGTGCGAGACTGTTCTGCGTGGACCCTTCTAACATGCTCACCCGCTTTTCTGCAGCGAAGTATGGAGCGCACCTCCTGCACGCTCCGGCGATGAGTGAGCTTCTCGTCTAGAGCTGGGTGACGGTACGACTTCGGGAATCTTTCCTTCACTATTACTGCTTTCCCTAAAAACTGTCCGTGGTAAACACGAGCTTCGGCGCCCTGCTTCAGCAGCGTCAAGCCGCTAAGATATGACAAAACGGCACTACCATCCCCTTTAGCGGACATGTTTTCTTTTTGTAGATTTAGTCTGCTGTCAAAAATTCTGAACCATCTGTAAGTGTAAAACCGACGCACTCCCCCTTGCGGATAGGAGTCGGAAAAAGTTTTCTTTTTCTTTTTTACCTGTTTTCGTAGAACCCGACGCTCGATTTGCTGCCACCTGCTGGTGCGGAGGTGCGGATCGATAATCTGTGAACTTTGTTTTTTAATTCAAGACCGTTAATTAAATTCAGTAACCATCCCGCACTGTGTTTTTGCTCGGCCCATTTTTTAAAATTAAACCAATTAATTCGAATATTAAACCTAGCAGCGACAACAATAAGACTACAAATATGAGCAGTAGAACGTGCATAATTTATAAGTTATATGTAGTGTTCATAAAAGTTGTCGCGATTATATGTGCATACATTGAAACACATCGGCCTTTTAATTTCTCGATTTGGAGCTAAATGCCTGCCTATTGTCTCACAGTGCAAACATCTGCCTGCTGGTTCGTTCTGGAGTTGAGAGCGGTGAGTTTGCCACGTAGTATTGACTTCCTGATGGAGGATGAAAGCCGCAGCCGGGACGGGAGCTCGAGGGGTCTGCGGCGCGCGGCTGCGTGCCCAAGTATCAACTTCGTTTGAAATGCACCTTCCGAAGCACTGTGCAATTTTATTAAGAGTTTAAAGATTAGTGTGAATATTCAAGGAAAGCGCGAACATTCAACTTAACGCAAGCACGGTGAGGATGACAATAAGTGCATATTTTCTTTTTAAGTTTCATGAAGGAAACTGTTTTCCTAAGGGTAGTAGACCACATCGGTTTTATGTTTTCATTTCTTGGGTTTCCATCTCGTGTTTTTGGTGCCTGAGATGTTTCGTGGTGGTGACTTGTTAAAAATTGTTAAAAAGCATGAAAAGGGTATACAACGTTAACATTGTGGTGTCCGCATTATTCTAGTGGTTATTTACTTTTGCGTTTTCTTTTGCTGGCCACATTTTAAAAGTCAGGGACTCTAAACCGGCAAAAGGCAAATTAGAAAACTTTTAGTTATTTCATACAGTTTATGAAACCGTTTTGCTTACGATGGGTTTCTGGGTTTATTTATGTTAGAATACAGGGGCGAATGTATTTTATGATCTATTCAGGACATTTACTCAGTTAAGTAAAAACATTGAATCTCAGCAGTGATTTCAGTAGACACACTGCGTTGTGCTTTTTTATCATTACAAAAAGGGAATTTCAGTTCTTTGTTTCGGTTGGTCGGTTGCCTTTTCATCTAAGCGGCCTTAAGTGGATGTGCCTAATTATATCAGCAGCACAAGCAGGAGTTGTTATGGTTACAGTCTCGTTTGCCTCGATCCTAGACACCGCTGTGCTCTGCGATATGTGTCCAGTTAGTTATTTTTCTCTGCTTTTCTACACCATTGCTTTAAATTCATTGTTTTATTTTTCAGGGTATTCCATATGAAACATGATTTTTGTTAGGACCTGCCTTTAAATGTAACTTTTGGGCCTGGAACAAACCTTAAACACAAATGCACATAAAAATGGGTAAGTTGAAAAGTACCTTTCCATGAACACTACATTTAACTTCATCTTAAAGCAAAATTATTTCACTGTTTAATTAGAACTGTAGAACTTTACTACCTTTTGAATTTAATTTAATTTCAAATGTCTTGCATATTACTTGATTGGTTTATGGTGTCATTTGTTTGTGAATAAATTTTGATTTTTAAAGAAACAAAATGTTAGTATGTTAATTTAAATTTAGAAGATAAAGAAAGTAAAGAGTAAGCAACGTCCATTTAAATTAGTGTCTATACTAGTGTTAGCATGGAAGACTCAGTTTTCTGCATTGTAGTTGTATTTGGTTTGGTTTTAAATGCACAGCCTTCTAAAATGTGTCCTGATCTCCTGAGGTTGCCGAACATAATGAGTTGTTTTGTAGTTTCTATTAATATGTGAGGCAATTAAAATTTAAAATGTATTTATTTACTTTTAGGTCGCTCCGTTCTGGTCTTCACCTCCGTGGTATCCACGCTTGGCGGCTTTGTATTTGGGTATGAGCTGGGGATTATCTCTGGAGCCCTTCTTCAACTTCAGACACAGTTTCACCTCAACTGTTTCCAGCAGGAGGCAGTAGTGAGCTCTCTTCTTATCGGGGCACTTCTGGCCTCTGTGATCGGGGGGGTCCTGATCGACCAGCATAGCCGGAGGAACCCCATAACGCTCAGCAACCTGCTCATCCTCGGCGGGAGCATCGTCCTGGTCGCCAGCTGCTCTGTCTCCACACTGGTGGTGGGCAGAATCACCGTGGGCTTCGCCATATCCTTATCCTCCATGTCCTGCTGCATTTTTGTGTCTGAGATGGTGAATCCGAAACGCAGGGGCCTCTTAGTCAGCCTCTATGAAGCTGGCATTACAGTCGGCATCCTGGCCGCCTATGCCATGAACTACATGTTATCCAGTGTCCCGGAAGGATGGAAATACATGTTTGGTTTTCCCATCGCTCCGTCGCTGGTTCAGTTCATCTCCATCTGGTTCCTCCCATCCAACCCTGGAATGCCTTTGGGAAAGACCTCAGAGGCCCAGGCTCAGACTGGGCTTATGCAGCTGGCCAGTGCTGAGGAGACTGAGACTGACGGGAATGACACAGACTGTTCGTACAAACGACAAAATGCACTTGTTGTTCTGTTTCGGAGTAAAGACAATATGCGGAGGAGGACGTTCATTGGTCTGGGCCTCGTGCTTTTCCAGCAGTTCACCGGCCAGCCCAACGTGCTCTTCTATGCCTCCACGATCTTTCATTCAGTGGGATTTAAGTCTGGTGCCTCTGCTGTGCTAGCTTCCGTAGGGGTGGGGGTCACGAAGGTCATTGCTACCTTGGTGTCCATGATCTATGCCGACAGAGCAGGCCGGAGAGTGTTGCTGATTGGAGGATGCACCGTGATGACGGTCTCTCTTATCATCATTGGTCTTCTTAGCAACCAAAAGCTACACAATGAGAGGGGGAGTTACTGTGACGCTAACAGGTTCCAAAATGGTAGCTCCCAGTTACAGGATCCCACAGATGGGAACTTATCACCTCTCCCACTGGTTACTCTGAACCGGACCCTCGAACGTTATGAAGATGTGAAGGCTGCAGAGGATGATGGTTTGTGGCATTTGGATATTTCTAGTTTCAAAGGTTTGCATTTGAACCCAGCACCACGCAGCTCTGTTTCATCTGTACCAGACAGGACCACAGATCAGGGGGTCGTTAACTGGATCATCTTAATCAGCATGATGGCCTACGTCAGTGCCTATTCAATAGGATTTGGGCCGAGTAAGTTGGCACTACTTTTTACTGACTGTATTGTGTGTGTGTGTCCCTGTATTTAAAGGGACTCCAATGTACCCCCACAGTGCAGAATGGTGTAGATAAGTCAACTGGTGTCCCTGAATCCCAGAGTGTGTTTATGTGTGTTTACGTGTCCTCTAATGGACTAGCCTCCCATCCAGGGTGCCCCCCAGCCTTGCGCCCTCTGCTGCCTGGGATAGACTCCAGGCTCAGCCCCTGGTAGCCTGGTACTGGATAGGTGACTGGAAGATGGATGGGTGGATGGTGGTGGTAGAATTTAACTTGAATGTGACACCTAAAATGATCCCACTTTAGTTCAGAAAAGTGAATATATCTGTTACATTTAGCTTTTAATTTATGTTTTGTGCAAAAATTATACTTAGCATTTTATCTAGTATTATAAACCCGTAAACCAGGTATTTTGATATATTAATGACTGACAATTTAATGGTTATTTGGTTAATTTAATACCATTGGAAACATTTTGTATTTATACAAGTTTTATTTGTTTATAAATTTTGTAATTGATGCTTGAATCAATCATTTTATGCTTTTTTTTTTAATTTGTAGTTAGGATTATTTTTTCCAGTTCATAGCTCATTTCTAAAGTTCAGTAGTGACTGGTACCAGATCTGACCTCATTTGTTCTGCTGTACAGTGACTTGGCTTGTACTCAGCGAGATCTTCCCTGTTTGGCTGAGGGGAAGAGCTTTTGCCTTGGCGAGCTGCTTTAACTGGGCTGCTAACCTGATTGTTACTTTCTCCTTCTTAAGCCTGATCGGTGAGTATATGGTTTGTCCATGTCAAGGGTCGGCAACCTTTTTAAAGTGAAGAAGCATTTTTTCTAAATGTCTGACCCACTATTTACAAAGAGCCGCAATGGGTTTGAGATACGATTTTTTAAATGCGATATGGGTATATATGCATTTAACACAAAAAAGGTGAAGTACTTGCAAAAAATAAAGCGAACCAATTTCGGGGGGCATCTCAGTTTTAAATCACTTGGACGCGTAACAGTGCACAAGTAACTAATATTACAACATATTTCAGTTCTGTAGTGATAGTCTTCACCCTCAGCCCTCCTTTCGTTCGACTCTGCTGTCGTCTGCCCTTCACTCTCCACTTCCCTACTGTAACGGTGCTGACCGAACAAGTGCAAATGTAGTCATCACTCTGAACTCAGCTGGCTATAATATGTAAATCAGGAAAAATATAATATTTTTACGAAGAGTTAGGAATCCCTATAACCGTTGAAGCGCACATCCAGTCTCAGGTACTGAAAACTGAAAGCACACCATTTGACCGGAGACATACTCTCATCGTAGAGAACGACTTTGAGGAAGTGTGCGACGGACCGCCTCATTCACATATAGCCAAAGAAATATCTAAATGAAAAATAATATTAACCCTTAAATAAATCATGTATATTTATGAAAGCATTATCATAATATGTTAAGACATGAAAATGTGAATTTGTCTATCGTTTTGAGAAGAGCCGCAGTTGAGCCGCAGGTTGCCGACCCCTGGTCCATGAGTATCAGTTGCTGATTTTTCAGCTTCTGATATATAGCCTTACATTTAAAAGAAAAGAAGAAAAAAAGCTGGAAATCATTCGCTTGTTTTTCCTTAAATCATGATATGCTGTCACAGAAATGGTAATCTGGTATATCCAGATTGTATACTATTTATGTAGGTTGTATTGGTCGTTTTGCTAATACAAGGTTTACCATTGAGCAGAAATACTCAGGAGCTGTAGATTTTATGCTGGCAGAAAATATGATGTTGATATCATATAATAACTGACACAAAAGAAGGTCTCACTTGATACTGGAAGTATGGTATAACAAAACATTTTCAAAGCAAACATTTCTTAAGCACTAAACACTTCCAGAAACTGATGCACTGATTATGTCCCTTTTTGCAGATATCGTAGGTCTGTCTTGGACATTCCTTCTCTATGGCATGATTGCAGTAGTTGCTGTTGTGTTCATCTACATCATGTTGCCTGAGACCAAAGGAAAATCCCTTCAAGAAATCGACAAGGAGCTGTCCAGGAACAGGTAGACCTGAAGGGTGTGACCTTGGCACACAAGGGGTCTTACTTCACGTTTGCTAAAACAATTTCTATGTGCTTACAGTCACACGTAGTGATATTTTTCCTGTGAAAAATTGAGTTAGGTATTGTCAACTAAAATGGGGGATTCTCACAATTTACCAGCTGTACAGTTCTTCAGTTTATGGGCCATATTTGAAAAGAATGAATTCTTTTTTTGATTGCAGACCATAAGTCTACAAACTACAAGGAGTTAGACACCAGTTGTCTTTGCCAGTAATATACAATACCTTTTTAAATGATATAGTACAAACAACTTAATATTTGGGGAGCTAGTTTAAAAGACTTATTCATTATAAACCTGGGTGCAAGACAGTAACAAGTCTGTATAGGAAAACTACATACTGGTATATTGACAGCAGTATTGTAAATTTACTTAGGTAAACATACTTTAAAAAAAATAAAT
>JAODKC010000130.1:10382234-10414399 GCA_026777985.1 Mormyrops attenuatus
AATCAACTTTTTAATGAAAGTACGCTGCTCTTCTGAACAATGTCTGGAACGACCCATTTTACTGAGATTTTCTGAGATAAATCAACATTTGCTTCCTTCCTTCCTTAAATAAGGGCTGTAATTGACACCTGTTTTTCCACAGATTGAATTACCTTACCGATTTAACTGCACACTGCTATTAATTTGAACACGCCCCTTTCTATTAATGGTTCATCTACACAGAAACAGCAGCATGCATGTCACGTCTATTGGTTTTCTATTATTCTACTACACCTACTAGCAAATAATGTGTCATGTAGAAAAAGGCAGAAGATAAATTTCAACCAAAAACAGTGATGGATAAGGTTAGTGATGTTGGACTGCTATTATTTTGCACACAACTGTACGTGCTATACTTTTACATGGCTGGCAGTGCAGTCGGTTTGTTTACACCAGCATCACCACAAACACACAATGCGTTGCGCCACAAGGGTACTAGGTGATAAGATAATGGAGCTGAAAAATTCTTATTATCTCAATCTTATGGGATCACAGTCGACACATGTGCATTGTTGACTGAAATGTCGTTATATGGCACAAGACTATAGAAATGTTGGTTCCGTGTGAGCCATCGCAGCGCCACAACCAGCCAATCAAAGCAGAGCTCATAAACATATTAATGTGACCACCAAAATCTGGGAAACAAAGTGCATTGCAGGGCCAAATAATAGGGCTGTAAATGAGCCGGTAAAACCACTTCAGGACTTTTTGATCAAACCAGCTTCATACCTTCTACTGTGTTTTCCCGAAAATAAGACAGGGTCGTATATAAACTTTTGCTCCAAAAGACGCGTTAGGGCTTATTTTCAGGGGGGGTCTTGATTTCCCATGTACAACAAACTACAGTACATTTACGGCTATTCTTGAACAAAAATCCACATGTATTCAAATACAGACATGATGTCATCTAACCGTATCATTCCATGTAGCTAAACAATCTAACAGTACATTAATTCATGAACAAAAATCTACTGTATATACATTTATTCAAATATTAAATAAATATTTCCATGGGATAATAACTAGGGCTTATTGGTGGAGTGGGGCTTATATTACGAGCACCCAGAAAAATCATGCCAGGGCTTATTTTCGGGGAAACAGTATGTAGACACTAAATAATTTAAAATACTGAAAAGATGCATTATATGGCATCCTTAAGCTGTACATTTCAGTATCCGTGTAAACTGTCAAT
Organism: Mormyrops attenuatus; assembly: GCA_026777985.1. Classification (NCBI taxonomy): domain Eukaryota; kingdom Metazoa; phylum Chordata; class Actinopteri; order Osteoglossiformes; family Mormyridae; genus Mormyrops; species Mormyrops attenuatus. The sequence continues at coordinate 10,383,466 of JAODKC010000130.1, forward strand.
GTAATGTGGACATTTATTCTTGATAAATAAAACATTTATTTACACATTCTTACATACTGCTTTTCCACATAAGGACAAATATATACAGTGATGTCTTTCAACAACTTCACTCCAATGGTGCATGTATTACAGGATTTAAAGTTTTTTTTTTTTTTTAACTAAAGTTAAATGCATACGTACAGCCTGGGTCAAAGTTTACAAGACCATGAACTGACAAAGTTCTTATTAATGGCACTATAATGTAAGGATCCACCCTTCAAGTTTTTCCATTGTCATTCAATGTTTACAGAATATAACAAAGCGAAAACAAAGTGTTGAGTTAGGTAATTAACTGGTTAACAGGATACTGGTATGCAACTCAGTCAATCCTCAGACACCTTTTGCACAAAAACTCATAACGGTTTACATTTCTGCATGGGGGGCTACTATTTTAATCCAAGAGACCTGTTTGTTTGTATTGCCTGGAACACAGAATAATGTGATGTACTGTCAAAACACTTGCTTCCGTACAGCAAGCAAACACTGATGTAGGATGACAACTAGCCTGGGTCTTTATGGATGACCACTGGGTCCAGCTAATCCACTAGACCACATGCCTCGCTCTTAAAGGCAGGTATTTAAGACCACTTCACCCATCTCTAACAAAAAAAAAATTGGTCAGTCATTACAAGTAATTCAGTAAACTTTGGTTATTCTACTTGAATTCAAGAAAATAAGAGCATCTTGTTAAAAAAAAAAAATATATATATATAGAAAACCACTGAACAAGGCTGGCTTCTGGGGATTTGTGCCACCTGTAACCTAAACGACACACAAATGCACATAAAGCTGTGGGGGAAAACTGAAATGAAAATGTAGCAGCAAGGTTCAGTAGATCCTAGCAGTGTCATTCTCAAAGGCCCTTATGTCTGCTGGGCAATGTCAAATTCACTGCTAATTCAGCCATTTACATGTTAAACACTGTTTTCAGTCCGGGGTGCACGAGGATACCGATGGTGTTAAATGAGTAAAACAGAAGTGGTTGGAGCAGAGTCCTGCATACAACCAGCCCTCCATAGATGGAGAATCCTGGGCAGAACAAACTATAGCTGCGGTTCCCCGTCTCGCTGTGCTGATAGACAGGTGATATATACAGGGCAGTAAATCATGTGATGAGTTTATTTCCAATCTGCATATACTGTCAGTATCAGGGCTTTTGTAGAACTGAAAAAAACTCACATGCCAGCACCACAGGTGGGATCCTTGGCGAAGAAAAACATAAAAATGTTTTTTGATCTTTAGTATCGCGCAGCTAGTGGGCTGCCGCTAATCTCAAAGCAGAGAGTAGAAAGGTTTGGTTAAAAGGTCGGACATTGTCAAACAGGGATGGTAAAAAGTACAGTCACGGAACAGCACGAGTTGTAGAAGGTGGTGTTTAACACTCCATTTATAGGTATACAGCATGTTTTGGTCCATTTTCTTTCTCCCTTTAGATTGCAGGTCATTTCCCATTTACGATTCCATACCGTGTCACCTATATTAAAAATCTAGCCAGTTTTAAACCCCACAATCTTACAATTGAAATTTTTCAGCACATATGTGCCTTTGACACACATGTCGCCTGTGAACATAATACCTGTATGAGACATACAAAAACATTCACCTTCATTCTTATTTCAGGTTTACTTAAAAACTCAAATTCACAGAAGCAAGGGAACGCCGGTGGGGAAGGGAGGAGCCGACATTCCCAGGCTGTTTCGACAAACGACCCGATTGGAAAAGAAGTTTGCAGCAAGGTGGTCGCAATGGCATCCGGTGGCAGGTGGAGGGCCCCGTCACTGCTGGGCCCCTGTGGCGGCTGGCACGGGTGTGCCCAGTGTGCTGGTGGCAGAGATGATGGGCGACCCAGCAAGAGGCCCCAGGGGAGAAGCTGTTGGCAAGGCGGGGATCCCTGAAGGGGGTTTGGGAAGGGAGTAATTTAACATTAAACAACGTCACCTCTTCCCAGAAATGAGATGCATTTAAATAAGGCTGAGCTGATGGCAATAATGTGAAACATGATGTTTTTAGTACCTGTACTCCTCTTGAGTTAATTGTGTACAATGCGTACATTTTGTCAAATTATATAGGGCTTTAAAATGAGCATCAAGTTTTGTACAAATGTGAATAAAAACGTTTTCCTCCCCACAGTTTAATACCTGAAACTCTGCGCAGACTCATATCAGTAACATGTAGTTACGGTAAACTCTGGTACATGACTGGTCATACTACACACAAGTTAAACTGATCTTATGCATGATTTACCTGGCATTGATGAAAAGTTAAGAATACACTAAGGCGCCAATTTCTGGTACTATTAGCCAGCTCTTAAAATTGATGGCCTTGCAATACTGTAATTTACCATTACAGTTTGTTTTAACAGAATATTCCCAATAAATGTACTCTATGTTTTACAGGGTTCAAACTAAAACAGTGGTGTTTGATTCATCCATATATAGAATTTGTATTCACAGCATAATGCAGTAAAAGAGGGAGTTAGAAATAAAGATCTGTCTCTAATATAAGCCTGTCTCAAATAAAGGCCTGTTCCTTTATTTGGCTGAGGGTATAGGCCCCAGCCACTATTTGAATAAATACAGTGCATACAGTATAGGACTGACGGCATGACAAAGCCAATTGTTGGTTATGTAAATTTTGCATTTGAAAAACATTTTGCAGTCAGATTACTCAATTATGCTATATTCTGTGATAGGCCTAGGCGATATGGACCAAAAAAAAAAACATTTTTCAGGCAGAACAGTGACACTCTATGAAGTGGACTAAATGTTCAGTTGTCATATCCATATGCGAGATGTCACAAACACTTAATAAAACAGAATGTGTTCAAAATTAAATACAATGATGAAAATATACAACTACTACGATTCAATGCGATTCATATTTTCTTACTTTTCATACTTTTTAAACAAAAGTCTCCAAAAAGACAAATTACGTCTAGATCTGAGATGCATGTGTCAAAAAGCAGCTACGAAAAAAAAAATCATTTGACTGCTACCACGTAATGACCAACCAGCAATATCATTAATGAGCAAAATAAATGGGATAAAATGTCTGCGGTATGTTAATATTTCTAAGTTAACAATGAAATCCAAAGCATTGCGGGCTACAAACTGTGCTCCACTAAACTATCAAGGAGGTACAAAATCATGGTTCGTAAAACAGTAGTAAAACTAATTAAACTTAAGGACCATGATGAAATTGCCACCAGTGGCACCACACTGCAACGACCAAACATACAACACATGCTAGCAGAGAGAGAAAATGTCAAACTACAACCCTTGTGTAGTGAAAATAACAGAAGATCTTACGCAGTATCAATCAGACGCAATGTCATAAGGGTGGTACACGGAGTGTGTAATACTTTGAGGTGGTACACAGTAGTATAAAATGTTTGTGAACCACTGCTTCAGAGGTTTCAAAAGTGCCAATGATGCTGAGCCATCATTTTCCACAGAGACCCAAAAATGTTGATAAGCAAAGGTACAAGCCAGAATTCCACATGGACACTAAAGGATGCTCGGCTCAGATCCCGCACCCAGAAATGCCAGCACATGCCTGGGGAGAACTAGAAAGCGACATCAGATCCCCAATGTGTATGGAGCACAGGGCCCCCCTCTCACCTGTTATCATGCTGGCTGAGCTCACAGGTGTGTTTCCACTCGGCAGGTTGGTCGAAGCACCCATTCTAGTCTGGTCTTTCACGATTGGATCTGCAAGTAGACCAATCTTCTCCATCAGCACCAATCACACTTGTATTACTGCACACTCAAGCACATGGTTCACAAGAAGCGAACTTGTGATTTCATTGAAATTGGCAAAAATGTGCATCTTGGGGTTGATTGCTAGCTAATATCACAGACACACTCTTCCCAGTCCATCACTACATACTGTGAACAAGGCCACTTTGAGCCCATAAATTATCCACGAAGTTTGATCTGATACAGAGTAGAAGAAAATGAACAAGAACCTAAGGCCGTCTATTCAAACCAAGAGTCCATCTAAATGTGGGTGAGAGAGGTTTGATATTTAATTTAAGTAGCAGGGTGACTACTCACAGAAGTAAGGGTGCTCCATGGCCTCCCGGGCGGTAAGCCGGGCCTGGTGGTCATATCGCAGCAGCTTGTCCAGGAAGTCCAGGGCCTCCGGGCTGACCAGGTGCTGATTCTCACTGTGGACAAACCTCTCCCATCGCTTGCGGGAATGCCTGGCAGGGCAGAGGGTTTGGACCCATCACATCATCTGAAAATCCTCATTCCCTCCTCTGATAAACTTAATCACTTTGGTTAAATGAATTCTGATTGCTGGAATACTTTTTTTAAAAACCTGAAAAGTAATGACTTAGACCACTTACCTTCCTAAAATATCATTGAACCTTGGCTCCAGTTCGATGTTATATTTGTCAATGTAGTCATAAAGGTCTTCTGTTCCAAGGACTTTGGCTATTCTCACCAACTGGGGGAAGAAGAGGCACAGAGTAAAGAAGTCATCTTCCACCAGTGAACATATCCATGGGGGAGGGGGGTGTTTCTTTACCTGGTCATAGTTATCGTGTCCATGGAAAAACGGCTCCTTCCTGAAGATCATGCTCGCCAACATACAGCCAAGACTCCACATGTCAAGGCTGTAATCATACATCTGCAAAAGACGTCACACATTAGTGATCTTCCTCTGGCTACCACTCTAGCACTTCAAGGCTCCTTTACAATATGAGGTTAAAAAGAATGAACATAATTGCCTCCTGCCAACAGAATGTAGTTCTTTCACTCAATGAAAGTCAAAAGATGCTCAAACAACTCTGAAGGGAAGATGTGAACCTCAATGCATTAGGCATCACAAAGGAGACACACCTGGTAGTCTACAAGCAGCTCTGGTCCTTTGAAGTAGCGAGATGCCACCCTGACATTGTACTCCTGTCCAGGGTGGTAGAACTCCGCTAGACCCCAGTCAATAAGCCTCAACTGCGAAGAGAGAACACGAGTTATGAAGAGCCTCAGAAGGAGGGTGTTCGAATACTACTGAACTGAACACTGAAATACAACTCAGACAACAATCTCACTTTTCATTTATGCACAAGATACAAAAATTCAAAACAAAGCTGTTTAAGGGGATTTTCACCTCTGATGCCAATTTAAGTTCAAACGTAAAAAGTAACCACAAATAAAAACTTGGGCAATTAATTTAAAAGTAGATTTTAAGAAATTTTATGAAAAACGTGTTAGAGATTGGCGTTACCTTTCTGTGCTCATGATCGATCATTACGTTGTGGGGTTTCACATCTCTGTGCATGATTCCCATACTATGACAGTAATCTAAGGCCTGAGAAGAAAGACCATTCAAGTCAAGACAAGAAAATGCTGACTTATTAAAACCTTAACTTTCAGTCTCTTCCAGCCTACCTGCACTCAATAAGGGTACACCTTAAGCTAACCACAGACTCCATATGCAAGATCAATGCTTATCTGCAACGGTACCTGTTACACCAGAAATTCTAGCCAGGTACCATTTAAATGTCAGTTTTGAACTGCATACCTACATCAAAGAAGACCAGACATGCACTCAGCTAGCAAAATGAAACAAAATACAAAAATAAAATAAACTACTACTAAATGAAATCTATAACTATTGCTCCTGAAACTAAATTAAAAAACCTAAAAAAAAAAAAAAAAAAAAAAATTACCTACGGTCCAAATATTTGTCATGGCCTTATCGTGTTGATAGGGAAAACCCCTTTGGAACTAGAGAACTGAACAGTAATGAACAGATTCCTAAGCTAAAGCCTCTAAAGAAGAAATAAATACACACACATGCAGTGCCATCATAACTGTGTGAAGAAATAAGTGAGTCAAGATTCAAATTATTACTAGATCGACAGGTAGACATGGCTGTCTTCTCTGAAAATATTTCCAGGTGCAGAAGCACTCACAAGACAGAGATGAAGACCAACCTGTGGCAACAGAGAACATCACTTTTGCACACAGCTGTTCTATCATACTCACCTTGAGAATCTCATACATATAAAACCGTATGTCATAGTCCGTTAAAGTCTGGTACAATTGCTGTTGATTAAAACAAATCAATATAAATATTCTGAACAAACAATCAACATAAGACCAGTCAATTAAAAAAAGCATTCAAAACTTGAAATGCTAAATCAGTTGTGACAAGCCAAATTCAAGGAAACTGTCCGCTAGTAAAACACAGATCAGTTCTATTCTAAAAACTTCTGTATATACAGGCGCTTCCCCACTGAAGTTCAGGAACCAGGTTCTATGTTTCCTGGGCTGTTTCAACCAGGAACTTCAGTAGTTTCTGGCCACTTTTGTGTGTTGCTTTCCCACCACAAACAGGAACTGTGACCTTTATGCTAAATAAGCTTGGGAGACGCAAAAAGCTTGCAGGTTAAACTTCACACGTAATTTCATACAAAAAGTACACCCCCATCTCAAAGCAATGGAGGGTAAACAAGTCATTTTGTTTGTTATTGAGGGGACCAATCATGTGTCCTAAAAATGTGGGACGAAATCGCACTTTTTATATGGCCCACGGCGTGTTAATAGCTCATTACTAAATCTGGCCAGCAGATTTATCTTTTATATTCCACAGAATAAAAAAATGATGTTATATGGAAATGCAAGCAAAACAGGGATTCGATGTAAGTGAGACATAAAAATAATTTAATCTGCTCAATTTCTGCTCCAATACTCCTCTCTTTGAACTACATTCAGGCAGAGTTCCTGTGGTGGGAATGCAACAAGGTCCTTGTTCCTGAAAAAGGTTCAAGTGGTGGGAAAGCGCCTTATGCAGAAAAGAAAAGAAAAAAAAAAGCATCCAACATTCCATTCAAGTTTGCTAAGCAACCAGGAAAAGTAGAAAAGCTTAATATTACCTTGAAATCTGTGTTGTTGACATGTTCAAATACCAAAGCAGGCGTCCGTGACTGCATGGGGGAAGCGGGTGGCTTTAGTAAATTTCACAGAGACTTTGAGAATGTAAACATCAACACAGCAGTATTTCATTGCCGGCACTCACCACAGGGTCTTTGACAATGTCGATCAGAGAGATTATATTAGGTCCTCCGCGGAGGTTCTCCAGAATTTTGATTTCACGTTTTATTTTCTTCTTCTTCACAGGCTGTAAGAAAACATTGCAATGGGAGCACATACAGGAACAAGTCACAATGAAAAAGCTAACCAATTCCTTATCTAATAAATATCACCATAATTTTACTATAAATACAATACATGCAAATTTTAGCTGCAAGGTATCAAAAAAATCTCCTAATACATGAAAAGCCTTACCTTGAGTATTTTCACTACTACTTTCTCATTATTTGTGATGTTAATTGCTTCAAACACTTCACTGTACTTGCCCCGTCCCAATTTTCGCACCAGCTGGAAGTCGTCTTGATTTCTGAATGGCAAAACAAGACTCAACATTTGCTCTCCAGAAAATATGTACTACCAAAGCCTGACAATAAAAAAAAAAAAATAAAATCAATCTGTACTGTAAAATGTACTCGATTAAGCAGGTAACAAATATTTTACCTTATTCACTTTGTCTATGTCTGGAAGAATTAAAATATCATTTGCTGCAACAATATTACTCATAAAATCTACACTGCATTGCCAAAACCATCTCAGCTTGATTTGCTGCAAAGCTATAGGGTTATAAAAGCATACGAGTAGTTTACCTACCCCCATTCAACTACATGGGACTCATAATCCCAATACTCTCGGGGCCGATGAGTGTTCACTTCAGTGTACACCCGTGCCCGACTAGGAACTGGTCCTGACATGTCCGACAGTTTGGCGAAGAGAGTGGCACCTATTTTGATGTAAAAGGGGCAGAAGAGAGAGACACAATTAGTTTTAATGCAATGATTTGAATCATGGTTAAAGAAAAAGTGGGGTGAATAAAATGTTTAATTTAGAATCAAGCTTGCTTGTTTCCAACTGGTCCTTCAGTCTCCTTGTACCAAATGCATGGCCCTCTTGTCTCCATCTATTCTGAATCGTTACATACAGAATTAAAAAGCAAGCTTTCACCAGGAGCTTGATATAACCCTCAGTGCAGCTATCCAGTGACTTATCATCCACTCAATCCCATAATAGTGCCATCCAAATTCAGCAAGAAGAGTTCCCATTAAGAACCACCAAATGACAACTTTGTCAAATAATCTAATATGACATAAATGTCTCTCAGTGATGTGAAATCAATACGATTTCAAACACTGACATTTGTTGAGGAATGAAAAACTCTTCTGGTGATGCAATGTTTGGGTCAAACTATTTACACTGCAAAGGCCCACAAAGTTCTAGCTAAGTGGTATAATCAAGCATATTTTCAGGGTCAGTGAATGCATACAGCTTGATAATATTAAACAGCAGATTGTTTGTATAACTGTTAAATACTACTTTTTTTTTTTTAGAAGATCAACTCTACAGGGTGATTTTGCAACATACTTATGCATAAATGTAGATGGATTGCACCAACAGTACAGTACTGACAATACCATCCAAAGAACTATGCCTGTAAGAAATATTTGGACTATTTTTCAAAATAAAATCTAAAAATCATCAGGTGACAGATAGTAGAGATTAGAGTGAAGATAGCATGTTGTGTAAAAGAAAGATTTACATTTCTGGAACTGTAGTGTCGAATTTTGGGGGGTTGATAACTTTTTAAGTTCTTCACTTGAACATTAGCAACAAGTTACCTATGGTTATTCATGTTTTAATGTAACAGCATAGCAAGTCAATAAATCTCCAGCTGCCAAATGGACCATCCCGCCTTGATTAGTAGAATCACATCACTGCCACTCCAAAACTGAAGTGTAATTTTGGCTGGAACATTTTCAGGGCTTTTAAGAAATCCGGCTATATGTACAATATCTGCCACACTACTGATTCTGATTTTAGGGAAACCCCCCCCCAAATGTTTCTCTTTCTTACAGCTGATTAACTGCTGAAAAGTGACAAAAAAAATATTTCGCTTTGGCAAAAGCTTACTAAAACATTTACCAAAGAATATCGAGCAGTTTTATTTATACCAACTGCAATACATGCCATTAAAGATATTTTTTTCCTCATTAACCACATGCGAAAGTGCTACCTATAAGGCAGAGATGCACCATATCTTACATAGCAGGATGGGTAAAGCCAAGCCATGCCCATCCACTGCTAGGTTTCAATCCACCAGCATTCTGAATTTTGTCTTTTTATGAAACAAAACACTAGATTCCACATCAACATAATGCTATGACTGACAGAGTAGCGCAATAATTGAGCATCCAGTTTAATTAGGACAGATCAATCATCCAGTTAATCGTCCTGAAGGTAGAAATCAAGTGATCAAAAATAACTACAGTGGTACCTTGGAACACGAATTTAATTCGGTCCAGAAGGCAGGTCGAGTTGCAATTTGGATGAGTTGCAAGTCTAATTTCCCCATAAGAAATAAATGAATTTAATCCATTCTAGACCCCAAATGATTCCCTATTTAAAACTTATCTACCTACCTAAGAATAAAAAGGATTAACAATCAATATAAATCTAATACACACATGAAAAAGCACCGATACAAAACCAAAAAACATGAAATAAATGACAATCCCATAGTCCGAAGCGAGAGCAGACACACGTGCACCAGCTTCAAGTTTCGTTATAACTTCTTTTTTAAGTTCTGCAGTTACTCTTACTATCTTCCTCTTTGGTTTGCTGCTGTCACTGCTCAATTTCTTAGGGGGCAAGATTACTGTATAACTAAATGTACTGTAGATAAATCACAAAAAATTCCCACCAAACACAGGAACACAGTTTTCACACGTCAAACTCAGTCAAGAGATTCCACGAGCCATAGAGCGATTCATAGGCACAAGCATCCCAGTAGGTCCATTTGCCTTCGTTTCAGCTCATCAGAGACACGTCTCTGCACAGGTTTTAACAGGTGTTTTGTTGTCTTCTGAGTTTTCGGCCGAGTCATGGTTAGATTTTTCTTCGACAGACTTGTTTGAGATCTGAATTAGTAGAGTTGTACGTGTCTTGACCCATACTAGTTTTTGCAAGAACAGTTGAGTTCCAAGATTTTGGTCATGATACAAGTCAAAAAATTGTTTGTTCTGTTGCAGTTCAGTATAGAAATTCAGATATACGCAGAGCCTCACAGGTATCTTTAATGCCTGATTCAGCAGACTGACTTTAATGATATTTCATCTATAATACAAAAACAAGCCAAAAATGCCTAGAAAGGTTTAATTAATTGCCATAATTTAATCAACAGCCAAATAAGGGTAATTAAGAAAATAGCAGAAACAAGAACCACCCTGGGGAGCCTGGACCATCCTTAAACACCTCTATATTTATTTAAAACTATGAATCAGCATATACATGTACTTTGTGTAACCCTTTGTAAATTACCAGTACAGCATATTAGTTAGCAACATGCTTCCTTCAGACATAAATTTAACCATTACCATGGCCACGATCAATATGATTACAGCCAGGGGTGTCAGAATCTAGTCCTGGAGGGCCGGAGCCCTGTGTAGCTTAGTTCTTTCCCTGATCCACCACAAATGATTCAGCTCAAGAGCTGTGTAGTAATTAACACAAGGAGTTGAAGCAGGTGTGTTAAATGAGGATAAACCAAAAACTGTGCAGGGTTCCGGCCCTCCAGGACTGGAGTTTGACACCCCGAGATTACACGAAACATCAATGACAACAAAACTGGTTTCTATTAAATACTTCGGTATAGTCTGACGGCTTAAGTAGCTAGGTAAGGCCAATAATACCCGGCCAAGTGAAGTTATCGATACACTTCAGTAAGTTCACAGGAAATGTATGGCGGGACACTGTTAAAACGAGATAAAATGCATCGTTTTAAACTGCCGCCACAGTATTCACTCAAATTTCACATATCAGAATTGTAACCTAGGAAGAATGTGTCCAACTTGGTTAACTAGTTATCTATGTGAACAAAAAATAACCTTAGCTGGCTCCCGAGCACATAGCTATCACTCCATAATAGCCCCTTACCCCGAGCACCCGGTGAATAATGTTCGGGCCTAACATTACTCGATACCAGTAGTTTATCATAATGGGACGCCAGATTGTTATCTTTTAGTATTCGTTATCAAGTTAAGTCTTTCTCACATATGAGTGTACCTATATACAGATGCTTCTATATATATGTATATGTATATATACATATATTCCTTCGCGTCCGGAACTCTGTATCGTCTATCCCCTAACACTCCCACCGGGGATACGAGTATTAACGTATTAAAAGACTGCAGGTGGACAATTAATGGACCGTTTCTTATTAACTAAGTAGTCGGTTACATTAAACTACGAAGAACATCCGTGTTAGATTAGCTAGTCTGAGAACCATCATCAGCACCTCGCCCTGTCCCTCGCCGGATATCCAGCATTATTTACACTTATGTAATCTTTACGTACTGCATTCAAGCCGATAACTAGTTTGAGAAAGTCCTCGGAAAGTTTTCCTCCTTACTTAACGCGGAGAGCTCCGTTCGTTTACCGGGTACCTTATCTGCCGGGCAGATTTCTGCTGTCTCAGAGAAAATATGGCCGGCCCCGCTACAAAGCAGCCACCGGAAGAGCAGAGGACCGGAAGCGGAAGCTGAGAAATTAACACTTCCGGCTGTTTCGGCCTCGGGGGCGCTCGTACCTTTGCCGTTGCCTGGTTACCTCGTTTATCGGCTATTTTCGAGTTCAGGGTTGGCCAATTACAGGGGGGAGCGTGTTGCTGCCACTATGACAAAAGTTAAATTTGCCCAGTTTCTGGTTGTAACGAGACTCCTTTTCACATTTCAACGCGAAAGTATAACGTTAAAACGTGAAAATGATCTCGTTATAACTAGGAAAGGATTCCCGTTTTAACGTGAAAACGTTTCATTGGTCATCCTTCACGTTTCAGGCGTCTTTGGATTAACTGCGTTCTAAGAGACCCGGTTCTTCTGTACAGCTCCAAACATTTCAAAAATGTCATCTCCAGCATAAGTTAAACTCGATCAAACCATGTAAACGAATCATTATCAGTTTGGCTTCCTTTGCTCTGAACTTTCTTCTCTTTACAACAACATAATTTACCCATTACGTTATAACAAGGAAGATAGTCGTTTTAACGAAATCATTTAAATTCTCATTTCAACTAGAGCGGGAGTCTCCAACTCCGGTCCTGGAGAGCTACTGTCCAGAAGGTTTTCTTTCCTACCTGGCACCTGATGAGCCACACCGTTTCTCAGGTAAATACCAGGAACAGGTGTGGCTCATCAGAAGCCAGGTAGAATAGAAAACCTACTGGATAGTAGCTCTCCAGGACCGGAATTGGAGACCCCTGAACTAAAGTAATTAGTATTAGGTCTACTGTCCCTTGCGTTTAGAGATTTCTGTGGATTCTCTGCATCTATTAATGACATTATGTACCATAGACGATGAAATTCCCCAATTCTGTGCAATATTACATTGAGGAACAAATTAATAATCCTAAATTGTTGCACTAATTGCCCAAACAGTGTTTCACAGTGGTGAACTTCTCCGCATCTTCACTGCACAGAGGTTGTTTGCTAAATAACCTAATTAGTTATGAGATATTCTGCCAGGCATTACACAACTTTTCAAGTCTTTTGTTAACCCTGTCCCAACTTTTTTGAAATGTGTCGCTGCCATCAAACTCCAAATGGGCATGTATGTGTCGTAAAAAACAATAAAATGTCACAGTTTCAACTTTTATATGATTTGCTAATTATTGCATTCTGTTTTTCTTTACATTTTACAAAGTGTCCCAGCTTTTTTGGAAACGGGGTTGTACAGCCACAGTATGGTAAGGGAATTGTCAGAATAAATTCCCAGATAATTTGAGACATAACGACCAGAAAGGTGATGTCCCAAGCAAAGTAAGAAATGGCAAATAAATTCATTTGCTATAGATTCTGGCTCAGTGAGTATTAATGTAGCCTCACATTTCCTGGATTGGGGGCTTGACTGTCACCACTGGCTCTCTGTATGCAGAATTTGCATGTTCTGTTTATGATTATGCAGGTTCATGCTGAGTCCTCCGATATCCTCCCACAGACTATAACCATCTAGTTAGGTGAATTAGTATCTCCGAATTCCCTGTAGCCTAGTTTGTGCGTGTTTCCTGTGAAGGGCTGACACCCTATCTATAGTGTCCCCTGAATTGTTCCCTATTTAATATGGATAGATTGATTATTTATGATAATGGGTTGCTCATAATGTTGCTTTTATCCATAATAATTTTTATGGCTTACTTTTTAAATTATTTAATAAAGATAGACATAGGTTGGTACATGCATGTACTAATTTGTTATTAATGATTTATTGTAAGGATGAATTTGAAAGATTATCAGGTGGGCAACAAGTGGAAAAGCTATTGAAATTATTGATGTTTAGTTTTCCCATTTTGACTCAAGTTCTGCTGTATATTTAGCTTGCCCCAGCTCCTAATTAAAGTTATGGAATAATATGGAAGCTGAACACCTGAAAAGTGTAATAATTTTTAAATAAACTACTGGCTGTTTTTGTGTGATGAATTACCTTTATCAATGATGCATTTGAATTAACACGCATAATTTAAAAATTAAAATTAATGTGACAGTAGTAGAAATGGAGCCGCAGGGAGGTCTGGACATTCTGGGTAAATACTGTCTGGAGGAGTCGACATCGATGTGACACGATGGCATCTCGTAACAAAAATAATTAATGCAACATACACAGACGACAATAAGAGTAAGAAAAATGTGTAAAAAAAATATATTGTTATTGTTATAATAATGCATCGGTAGTACCAATATCTACCGCAGGAGGGTAGTACTGCCGCTTTATCTTGTTATTTCTACTTCCTTCCTTAAACCTAAGGATTTATGATCTGGAGAGTAAAACCGGCATTTATTAATTTACACTTTAGGGACCAGAGATACTAGGCCTGCACACTTAAAAGGGTTATCTTAGCCATCAACATCAAATAGTATTTTGTCACAAAACTATGGAAAAAGAATTTTAGAGCTTTCTGAAACTTTGTATAAGGTAGAGACTCTGTATGCTCTACCCTCCAAACCAACTCGAAAAGTCAGTATATCCAGGGACGTAATAGTTTTTGAGGCATTTTAGCTTTGGACAGTACCTGGATTTCTTGTTTATTCTGTAAGGGGGTCTGAAAACGAAGCACGCTGAACAGATCCACATGGACCATATGTGCTTATGTACAAACATCCAGGGCATGAAGTATTTTTTTATACATTATATTTTTGCAGCTTAATGTTTTGCAAGGGAAACATAATCAGTTATTAAATCTAGATATAGAATCTAGAATATATAATATAGATTTTACCCTGAACTTCATTTTTTGAACTCTGTACTAACTTACAGTAAATGCACTTATATAATTATGAAAAATATAGGCCTAGCTTTCATACAGATTCTGTCACATTAGAGCTTGCTAAGCAACAACAAAATCAAAATACGCTTCTGGGGGAATGTACTCAACTTAAAGGACAAAAGTTGTTTTTTTTCTGGATGGATTTAAGTTGTTTCACCAAGACCATATTACAAAACAATTGCAATGACATCAACAGTCTACTTTTGTCTGTCATTCATGCTGTTCATTCTGCTTGCTGGGTCAGTGATAGAGGAAATCCTCCCAACAACTGCTTCTGGTGTTGAAACAAAATGCCTTTATTCCTTATTCAATGTTCAGCTTATTCAATGCCAAATTTATGCAGCTGCAAAGTTTTTTTTATGAAAGACTGCACTGCAAAATCTTTAGTGAAAGTGTGTCTGTGTGACTCTACTTGTGTATCTGCTGTGTGACTCTACTTGTGTATCTGCCGTGTAATAGACAATAAGCTGGCAATCGTTCCGCAAATATTTTCCCTTGGCAACACTTGTCTATCATAATAAGCATGACCATAACACCTACTTTTCCCCAAATTAGATTTAATTGTCAGTGAGATTATCTGTGAAGAAATGGGAAGTTCAACTTTCTTGAAAAAATACATATGTTGCTCTAGTATATGGAGATGCAATACTAAGGGAAAAACTTATCTATTATTGCAAATTTCTGCCAGCGCATTGTTTATGAGGAAGACCTTTACAGGAAGAAAGAAAACTTCTGGTAGAGAAATAAATAATAATTTTTGGCTGAACTAGAGATCATGGAAGAAACCATTGCTTTTGTCCTGTGCATGTATGTGCAAGAAAGAAAAATACATAATCATTTCCATGCTAGTATCATACTGAGCTTTCTCAAGAAATATTCTGGTGCATTTTAGAAAAAAATCACTGCAGTGTTTTCTGTACATATATTTATCTCTGTTACCACATTGTTCAAATTATTTTCCTATTGTCATTCATAAAATCAAATATGTAGTACACACATAATGGACAATATATTATGATGATTATAGTACAATGACAACATTTCATGAATAGTACTGCCAAAATGAGCATATCTCAACAGATTAAAGACTCCGAAATGGTTCTGCAGGTCTGGATTTTGTTTCAAGCTCTGTGGGTGTGGATTTCCTTTTGTTGCATATTAATTTAAATCAACCTTTTGCAAAGTCAAGGAACATGGAACCACTTTCACCCTGGTCACCAGACCCACGGGGACCGACACAGTCCTCATAGCCAGCCCTGTCAGTGCCGGTGGTCGCACTGAAATCACCTGTGACAAAGGGAGTGGCACCTCTTGGGCACCCATCAATCAGCAAACGAAGTTGGTGTCATAATACGCTCCTTGAAAGGAGTGACATCAGACACCATTGGAAGCAGCCACTGCAACAGCTACTCCCTAAGTAGCGACCAGACCAAAAATAGGTGTACCCACCTACAGAGATCTGGCCACTCCCTGGTCTGTGTACCTCAGAGAGTGCCGCCACCGAATGGCGAAGTTTACGATGCTCCCCTGAAAGCAGAGGAAGATGATCATCTTGCCGGAGAGACAAGACGTTCCACGCGCCTACCCGGATGGGTCGCCTCAAACTGGGACCCAAGTGCCGCCATGCAGCGGGCGGCCCCTCAGCACCACACCAGGCCCGATCCCCAACAGGCCTGACCCTATTAGCTCTCCGACAGTTTAGACTCTTCCAGGGATGAGGCTCCCGAAGTCTTTCCCCAACCCCCTTGTGTGCAGCCTTCCTGTGGACGGCTGCAGCAGAGCTACTCCTGTGGAGAGAAGAAATGTGTTGTATCTGTTTGAGGAATATGAAAAACAGTGCAAGGTGTTGACTCGAAATTCCCCAGATCTCAATCTGATCAAGCATCTGCGGGATGTGCTTGACTAACAAGTCCAATCCACGGAGGCCCCACCTTGCAACTCACAGGACTTAAAGGATCTGCTTCCAGCATCTTGGTGCCAGATACCACAGGACACCTTCAGAGGTCTTGTGGAGTCCATGCCTTGATGGGTCAGAGCTGTTTTAGCAGTGCAAGAGTGACCTACTCAGTATTAGTCAGGTGGTTTTAATATTATGGCTGATCGTTGTGTGTATATGTATATAAATTATTTTAGAGCTGTGCCTTGATTAAAAAGAATTACCTTTGCACAGTTTGCTCTGATTAATCGTGATTAATCGCACCTAACATTAAAATCATACATGGAATCCCTAAATTAATGTATAATTATTTTCAGAATCTGACTACTATAATATATCAAGTTCAAAGATTTAAAAACATTTCATGTAGTTTTGTGTTCTTTTATTTCGGGCTTCCTATAAGGGGAAAATGGTAAAAAAATATATATATATCATCAAATCCAAGTGACAAATGATATAATTTTAATGTACCTAAAAAGGTAATGTCAGCTGCACAAACACACACACATATATACAGTGAGGGAAATAATTATTTGAACCGTTGAATTTCTAACTAGACCCATTTATATAAAAAATGAGAAGTCTGTAATTTCACTGGTAGGTTTATTTTAACATCAAAAGATTTTCAACAAAACAACTAAGAAAAAATCATTATGTAACAGGTACAAATCAATTTGTCGTGTATGTAGGGAAACAATTATTTGATTATTTAGTCAGCAAGAAATTAGGTCAAGTACATGTGCACCAAGACAACACAAGTAGTGCTTAATTAAGTATTAACAGATACCAAGCCAGCATTCACGTTTAATGGCATTGCTTTGTTAAATAGTCTTCTTGGGTCAGTTACCTGTTATCAGCAACATTATCACCATGAAAACTACCAAAGAGCTGTCTAAGGATATTAGTGACAAGATTTTTGACCTTCACAAAGGTAGAATGGGCTACAAGACCATCAGCAAGCAGCTTGGTGAGAAAGAGGCAACTGTTGTGCAATTATTCACAAATGGAAGAAAAACAAAGTAACTGTCAATCACCCTCGGTCTGGGGCCCCAAGGAAGATCTCGTCTCGTGCAGCATCAATGATCGTAAGAACAGTGAGGGCTAACCCCAGAACTACATGGGAGGAGTTTGTTAATGATCTCAAAGCAGCAGGGACCACAGTTGCAAAGAAAACCACTGGTAACACATAATGCAGTATGAAATCCTGCAGTGCGCGCAAAGTACTCCCGCTCAAGAAAACCCAGTCTGAAGTATGCCAATCAACACCTGAATAATTCTAATCAGGCTTGGAAGAATGTGATGTGGTCAGATGAGACCAAAATCGAGCTGTTTGACATCAACTCTATTCAGCGTGTTTGGAGGGAAAATAATGCTGACTAGAACCCCAGGAACACCATCCCTACCGTCGAACACAAGGGTGGAAGCATTATGCTTTGGGGGTCTTTTTCGGCCAAGGATACAGGATGGCTGCGCTGCATTGAAGGAAAGGTGAACAGGGCAATGTACCATAAAATCTTGGATGAGAACCTCCTTACTTCAGCCAGGGCACTGAAAATGCATTGCGGGTGGGTCTTCCAGAAAGACAATGACCCTGAGCATATGGCCAAGGCAACAAAGGAGTGGTTAAAGAAGAAGCACATTAAGCACAAGGAGCCCCCTAGTCAGTCTCTGGACCTTAATCCCATATAAAACCTATGGAGGGAACTCAAGCTTCATGTATCCAAGTGACAGCCTAAAAACCTTGAAGATCTGGAAGAGATCTGCAAAGAGGAGTGGATGAAAATTCCTGCTGAGCTGTATGCAAACCTGGTGACCAACTACAAGAAACATCTGACAGCTGTGGCTGCAAACAATGGTTACCCCACCAAGTACTAAAGCATGTGTTCTTACGGATCAAATCCTTATTTCCCTAGACAAATGACAAATTGGTATGTAACTGTTAGATGACTTTTTTCTTGCTTGCTTTGTTGATAATCTTTTTTTTTTTTGCGGTTAATATAAACCTACCTTTATTTATGGGTCAACCTAAGAATTCAGCAGGGGGTCAAATAATTCTTTACCTCACTGTAACTCTGTTAAGTTAGAGCCCTGTTCACTACATTTGCGGCATATCAGTGTTTTTGCTGCATATCTGCAAGCTGAGAAATATATTTAGGTTTTATATAATCATATAACAAAATGACCCACAACCCTGACCAGGATAAGCAGTTAGAAGATGGATATAACCTGGGATTGACATAACTGGTACGCAAGTACGCATTCACCTTTATAGGTGAACGCGCCCTTACCACCGCTGACAATTTCTCCATCCCCATTTGAAATATGCCAATACAATGGCTCCTGTGTGCTACGTTAGACTTAAGTACTCTTCTACTGCCTTAATCACTTACCTGGAAAAGTAGTCATAGATGACTGAAAGTAGCGTGGGTGTTTGGATGCCAGAGCTAGAATGTGTGGCTGGAAGTCATTCATATTTTTGACAGGCAAGGTGAACAGAGGCCATCTCCTGTGTTGTTTGTCTGAAAGACAGCAATCTGTGTTTGTATCATAAGGAAGGATGCTTCTAGAACATTCTTACGTGATGTAGCACCAGGGCCCAGTTGTTCAGACATCTTAATTAAAAGTGATCCGGATTTTGAAATCCCTTGTTTTACTATCCAGGCTCTGGTAATCCTTTTTTACTTTTATGCCGGTTTTTCAAAGCAACACTGGATTGGATCACTGTTATCCAAATACAGAATTTTCAGGATTACCAAATCCAGTTTACTAGGGCTTTAAATGGAACCCACAGTGTAGCCTACTGGCTATGTAAAAAACAACAGGTAGACTTAAAATATCAGTGGCCACAAATAGCCATTATGCACTCTCAGAAAAAAGGGTACAAATTTTTACCTTTGCTTGTCACTGGGGCTGTACCCTCAAGGGTCTGCCAATTGTACCCTTAGCTGTAGGTAATTGTGCCTTTTAAGGTACAGAAATGGACTCTGAGGAACAATTCTGTACCATTGATGATACATTGATCCTGTTTGTACCTCCGGGATGTTCCTTAGAGTCCATTTCTGTACCTAAGGGTACAATTGGCAGAACAAACAGAAAACACCACAAAAAAACAAGAGCAACCTCCAATGTTCTCTCCAAATGAGGGGCAGACTGGACATGTGGTCGGGATGCAATTGTAAGACATTACTTCTGACTGATTAATTGAATAATAGTAATTATTGTCATTTTCATTAAAATACAATGGACAGTAGAGCTTATTTTGAACTTTGAGATTTTGGTACAGATATCTCACAGGGATTTTTTTTTTCGGAACTATACCGAAAGGCTACTTTCCTACTTGATTTTCACTGCCACTGTCCTAGTTCAACAATTGTACAAAATATAAATAAATGTATATATCATCAGGAACATTGCATTCGTGATCAATTTTCTAGTTTTATTTAATTTTGTGCCAGAAATCTGCACTGAATCCGCCCATGTGTTGGGATCAGGATCATCCTGATTTTTTGGATCAAACGTATCCCAATTCAAACACACCCTTTTGAACAACACAAACTGAAGGTTTGATCCAGATTAAAACTGAGACTGGATTAGGTGATCTGATCTGATTTGCGAATCCCTCTTTTCCTTTTGAACAAGCCATTTTCAACATTCAATCCAATCCATTATCCGAAATCCTATTGGATTACTTTTGAACAACTGGGCCCAGGAGCTCATTAGCAATTCCAGATACTTTTGGATTCGGTGAACTGGAAGATTATCTATCTATCTATCTTCCATAACTACTTATCCAGAAGAACACCACAGTGAATAGCAAGACCAGAGACTGGAAATTTCAGTCCTTTGGGGGTCATACCGATTGCTGTTTTTTTAGACTTTATCTAAATTGCTCCTCTGAAAACATTGCTGCAAATCCAGTGCTAACAGACAAGTGATTGTAAAACACTCACAGTTTAACTTTAGCTACCTATTCTCCAACTGCTATATATGCATGATTTTTAAATGGCAGATGCCTTTTATTTTCACTAAAAATGTTTTTTTTTTTAAATCTATATTTGACTAAACATATAAAGTAAAAAGAATAAGGTAATTTGGTTACATATGTCATATTCCAAAATTGTAAAATAAAAAAAATGAAATATTTGTTTACCTATTGTTTTATATATGAATGTGTATATGTTTGAATATGCCACTGTCCATATATTTGTGACTCATATTGCAGCAGGCTTATCTATTTGATTAATGATTAATCACTGCTGTATTATTGCAGTATCTGCCTCAAACATTTAATTTGTTTGTTTATATCCCGTGATGCTGGTCAGGATAAGCAACTGTAGGATGAATGGATGGACGGATGGATGCTTATTTATATGTGCTTCTTGTGTTGATGGTTAAACAATTTACACAGATTTCAAACTGAAAGTAAGGTATAGTCCCATATTGAACTAAACCTAGTTTATACAGTTGGGCAGTTTTGCTATAGAGATTCAGGGTCAGGATGAGAAAGGCTGTCCCAGATCCTTAAATCACTTTGATCCCTAACCATCACTACACCTTTATGCCATTGTTCATGGGATCAAAGCGGGTGAAGGAATAGGAGGAATCCCTTCTGGAACTTCTTAAGATTTACTAAGCATATTCAAATGCTTTCAAACATATCTGATGGACAAGTAATAAACTTGCTTTACAGATCAATGGAACCAACTAAAATTGTTATGTAAATGTTTTATGTTTATTTTTATGTTGGTTCTTCGAAGCTATGTACAGCCTATCCCATTATCTAAAAAGAAACATTTTTGAAATGCAGCTTGAGTGCTACATCTGGATTCCAGCGCCACATGATGTCAGGATTGGCACTGACCCAAGACCGCTTGGAAAGAGAGCTGCTTCTGTGGGGCTGATAGCACATGCCTTTCCTTCCTGAGCCCTCTGCGATGTCTTCCTGCCGGACTGAGCCTCTGGGAGCCATTTGAGGGAAGCCTCAGCCAAAGGCAGAGA
Organism: Mormyrops attenuatus; assembly: GCA_026777985.1. Taxonomy (NCBI): domain Eukaryota; kingdom Metazoa; phylum Chordata; class Actinopteri; order Osteoglossiformes; family Mormyridae; genus Mormyrops; species Mormyrops attenuatus. The sequence goes on from JAODKC010000130.1 coordinate 10,404,854, forward strand.
GACGGCCAGCTGACTCTCAAATGAGGCTGGCCGTGGACAGAGCAGATAGGGAGACTGAATGAGATCGTAGCCATCCCAGGGAACATAGCTTTTATCTATGTCAACTCGTCTCTTTAGTAATTAGGTGCGATTTTCTGGATGAGGACTTGCATCCATTCCACTTAATTAATGCAATAACTACTGTATACTTCAATATCAATGCATGGTTCATTATTTTCTGACCTGCATGTGTGGCTCAATATATATTTACATCGTGCATGTGTATAAATTGATTAAAAGCTTGTTTGTAACTCATTGGCTGAAGCTTCTTTTCTTGATCACCTATTTTGTCCCTTGCACGTTTTTGTTTTTTTAAGTATATCTGGCGAATTTCTAGGTTTTATGGCAGTGTGTGTGTTTTTTGGGAGTGGTAGCTAGCTCCCTTCACAGCTGCAAATATTGCACATTTCTCAGCAACAGCAGTTTGTTTCTTCTAAATAGAATGTAAATTTACTTCTTAATATGCCAACTCAATATCTTGGAGAATTAGGTATTGTTGACTCTCAGCGGGTCTGAAGTCAGTCAATTTTTTCTGTGAATGCCCCCCCCCCCCCTTAGAAAATGCTTGTCAGTTCAAAGACATAGGAAATTTTGCTGCTGAAAGGCCAGCATCTATTCCCCTCAAGCTCAGCCTTCCACCAGCGGCCTTTATCTGTGATTCGTGCTGCCAGACGGGGGGCATACCGGGAGATTAACAAAAACACACACTAGTGACAGCAGTGACCCTCAACCCCCTTCCCTTTAACTTCTCAGAATTAACAAACAACTTTCTGGGAAGAGAATTCATGCATGACAGGACATGGCTGTGAGCAGACACCAAGGTATCCTTACGGGTATCCAACTGGAGGAAATGACAAAGGACTCAGAAGTGTTGGCATATAAAGGATGTTCCTTTGTGAAATTTTAATTTCACAGCCTTCATTTATTTTTTGTCAGAATATGTACAACTACATTTTCTAAGAATATACAAAGAAATCTAAGTGGCTTATTTGGGAAACAAAGCACAAGAAATCATAGATTGATTCACATCCCTTTATTGCTTGAGAAATTATATTTATATTTAATAATTATACCTTCAAGAAGAAAACTAATATTTAAATATTACATGGGTGGGTCTTACCAGCAAATTCTTAAAGACTCTATGGATGACTGGCCAATCAAAAAAAAAAAAAAGTTGGAATGCATATTAAATTAGATTTGTAAATTATCTTTGGCCTGTATTCAATTGAAAACAATTACAACAGCAGGTTATTTAATGTTTAACCTCATGAATTTTACTTTTTCAATACAGACACATTTTAATTGAGTCTTACAACAAATTTCATATTTTGCAATATGGCCATTCCTTTTCACAACACCATGACTTGCTGGTAACAGTCTGGATGGTCCTTTTCTTTTTTGGTCCAGAGCACATGGCATCCATCTCTTCCAAATAAAAGATAAAAAAAAACTTCAAATATTGCTTTGTCTGACTACAAAACACATTTCCACTGTACAGTGTTCCATTTCAGATGCCTCAAGGCCAGAGAAGTCGATGCCACTTCTGGACACGGTTAATATAAGGCTTCTTTTTAGCACAGTAAGGTTTCAGTTGCCACTGTTGGATGTAATTATGTGTTGTAGTGCTGACCAAAGATTTGCAAAAGTAATCCTGAGCCTACGTGGTTATATGATTTATAGAACGGTGACGGAGTTTCCTAGATGCTGCCTTTGACCTGTTAACATCATCCGTTTCAAATCACATCATCATTTAATTATTTTACCTCATTAATAGTTCCAAATCGCTCTTTTTTTTGGAATGTGTTGCAGGCCTGAATGGCTGAAATGGATGTACACTACATAGACAAAAGTATTGGGACACCTGGCCATTACACCTACAGGAACTTTTATGACATCCCATTCTAAATCCATAGGCATCAATATGGACTTGGTCACCCCTTTGCAGCTATAACAGCTGCCACTCTTCTGGGAAGGCTTTTCACAACATTTTGGAGTGTGTCTATGGGAATTTTTACCCATTCATCCAGAAGAGCATTTGTGAGGTCAGGCACTGGTGTTGGACATGGAGGCCTGGCTTGCAATCTCTGTTCTAGTTCATCCCAAAGGTGTCTGATGGAGTTGAGGTCATGGCTCAGTGCAGACCAGTCAAGGTCTTCCACACCAAACTCACCCAGCCATGTCTTTATGGACCTTGCTTTGTGCACTAGGGCACAGTCATGCTGGAACAGAAAAGGGCCTTCCCCAAACTGCTCCCACAAAGTTGTATGCATTGTCAAAATGCATGATGATTTCTTGTCATATTGGCGCAAATGCGCATAAACTAGGTAGGCATTCACGTTGTTACAACAGTCATATATATATATATATTTCTGAAGACAGTACGTCCATTACAAGGATGTACAGGGATTCCCAAACTCATGCACCCAATAGTAATTGTAATAATAATAGTTACAATGAAAACTGACGAAATTAAGTGATATCAAAGTTGTCTACTGAATGACCACCTTAAATTATTTCTATTATAAATTATTTGTGATATATGATTTTCTTTGTGCCTTATTAAATACATATTTTATGTGTGTTTTAAAAACATAAACAAGAGAAATGGCAGTAGTAACAGTACTGTCCAGTGTCGTATCCACTCTAATCACTGTTTCTGTGGTGGAATTAAAGTAAACTGTACACTGCATAATTAGCACTGCAGACTTAGAGAGGTTAAAGTCACCTCAGGATATCTTAATGCATTTATTCTTTCACAATGAGATGCTTTTGAAATATGACAAAAACAGAATTACACAAATAATATTTAATAATATATGTGTGTATGTATTCATTAAGGAATGCATATTACCAGTTCTCAAAAAATAAGATTTTACTCTGGCTAAATCCAAATCATCAAATACAAATTAAATAAATCTGTCACGATATTTCCACTTATGTACTTGTTCACATCCTTAGAAGATACTCTTATTGTCCACTGGGTCCCCTGTTGCCTGAACAGTCCATGTTAAATCACCTGTATCATGTTCTCTTTTCCCAGCTCTCTGCACAGCCCTCCAGGGTTCCAGCTAGAGGCCCTTCCATGCGACTTGCACACGGATTGCAGCTCTGCTTAATGAGAGTGCCCCTTACCTGTGGCCTGTTCGCAGCGAACTGACTCCGTGCAACTTTCGAGAGTCTCTACCATCTTTCACCTGTGGAGAAAGAGCCAAGAAAAGAATCGTCTGATCAATAAAATTATACACACACACACACACACACACACACACACACACACACACACACACGCACACATAGTAGAGGTACTCAATTATTTTTCTTCGAGATTCCATCAGAAACCCAAAGCCATAAGGTCCACTATCTCCTCAGTAAATTTCACCGCTCAGGGGGTAGATTGTTGAGTAAGAGGGAATCAGAATGATTGCATGGACTGGATTAAATTGTATTTCAGTCGGGATGTGGATTGGGGTCCACCAGTTGAGTACCCTTGATATACATAAAATATATTTGGGATGGTGTGTGGATCCGCAGATTAGGAATCTGTAATTGGGAGATTGCCAGTTTAAATCCCATGATCGGCAGACTGATGCCACTACTGGGTCATTAACCCCCAATGGCTCCAGGGACACTGGTGCTGTGACCCCCGAATTTAATCTCACATTTACTCTCACATTTTCTCTATCGTATGTATCTGTGTTGCATGGAGAGCAAGATATAATCTTTAAAAAGCTGGATTATTTTCCCTACCCGAATGCTGGGATGAGCCTGTTGGGTTGTATTCAGTCCCAGTACCCAGTTTAAACCAGGCATTTGGGTTACTGGCCTGACCCAGCTGTAGGTTATGTTTTGACCCAGCACTCGGGTACTCTCTACCCCTGTTATTATGGGAACCCATGTTCTCACCCACCACATTCAAAAATATCTTTGTTGAAGCCATTGGAGGACAAGCACACAAACATGCCTCGAATGGCATGTGGCATAGATGAAACAAGGCAAACATTTAATTTGAGAGAGAATGTCAGACTATCTCTTATCTAATGTCAACTAGATAACGTATTTTCAGCTGGTAATTATTGTGGAATAAACCCTGACAGGTTGACGCCAGAGTGTAGCTGAGTTCGCTGGTTCGCAAGATATTCATGTTATGGAACTAAATTCTGTCAACAGCAACATTTAGTATCTGTAAAGTGATTGCATTTAATAATGATATATACACATATATATCCATTACAAATGGTAATATGTATTTAATAATAATAGAAGACATAAATGAACAACCCATCATAAATGGTAAATTTAACTCAGCATTGGGTAGTTGGAAGAACTCAGTATCATGGTTAAATGGCATAAACCAGGAAGGAGGCCAGGTCAAAATACCCCAGTGTGTGTTCTGTTCAATATTTACCCAGCATTTTTAGTGTGGGACAAGCGAAAAGACAGCTTCCTTATTTAGACTATTCTATTGTGTGTGTGTGTGTATAATGTATGTTCTTAATTTTTAACAGTATTTTCATTATAATTAATTTTCAATATGGCCTAAATATATTCATTCTACTAAAAACAACATCTGAAGAGATTATTATTATTAAAAATTATTTAGCACCAATGCTACATTTATGTTTGGGTATATTTACATTTTTTACTTAATATATAAGCATATAGAACTATTTCAAAAAACCATTTAGTTTTGTCGGCATAGTGGGTAGCACTGCCGCCTCCCACCTCCAGGAGAAAAACATTTTTAGGGACCCTCTGTAACATAATGGGATCGGTCTGGGTTGGAGACCCGATACTATAAGCTTTCACGGGGCAACTGATTTCACCGGCGGCGGCCCTGACTGAACTTGCAAAAGGTCCTGCATGTAATATTTGCAATATTTGGGAACTAACGAAACAATTGCTAATTTTAAATTGGTTGCAGTCTTCAAATGCCAGTTATATAATTTATATTTAAGGTAAAACATTAATCAATAAATAATTCAGTATTATTTCAGACATTCCTTAAAACCAGCTTTAAGTTTTTTTCCTCCCATACGCCAAGAAATATGTTTAAATCTTTAAGACTGTAACTAAAACCATAAGACCAAAATACACTTCACTCAGCGACTCAGTTGCCCAAGTTTGAGTATTTTATTTTTTAGTTTAAAAAAGCTTGCTCGTTGACTTTCAAGGGTAATCAAGAATAAGATTTACAGGAAAAAAAACATGATTATAAATAGTCGAAAAGAAACGTACCCCATTCCTTTGATTGCTGAGGCAGAAGGTGCATATTACTCTGCGTTGCCTTAATTCACTATCCGCCTGAGCGTAGCGCACAGCTCGCATGCATGGCTGTCCATCCGTACCGCCCTCTCCTGTCAACAGGACGTTCCCCAAATGCGAGATGTAGCTGGAGGCTAAGCGCAGGGTTTCTATCTTGGAGAGCTTTCTGTCCACCGGCTCGGTGGGTATGAGAGTCCGGAGGTCCGAGAAGGCCGTGTTCACGCTGATTGTGCGGTCCCTTTCCCTTTCATTGGCGGCTCTCCGCTGCTTAATGAAGACTACGTCGCTGCTCATCACCCCCCGGCGCAAGTCTGAGCCCGGGGACCATCCATAACTTCCGTCACTCTCACTCCGGTTCTCTTCATCCTCGGACAACATGATGATGTCTGTGTAAAACTGATAGTTTGCCGTATGTTTTAACATGATCGATGATACCGATTCGATCCAGACGAGTAAATCTGTATATATGGCTCATAGGCTGTAAGTGCAAAAAGTTCAGTTTCATGTAAACTTCGTACTAACGCATCTTGCAATATCCAATTTTCGGAAAACGGCGTTTTAAAATTACTTATTTGTTGGATGAATATTAATGTGTAAAGACGCCAGATGTTGTGGTGCGCATCGAGGGCTGAACTTAATCTTAAAAATGCTGGGGAGGGGTTTTTCAGGAGGGTGTGGGGTCTCTCAGAAAGTCCCCATTTCTTCTTCTTCTTCTTCTTCTTCTTATTATTATTATTATTATTTTAATTATTATTATTATTATTGCATTCTGAAAATCAGGGATGATGTCTCAGAAAAAGTCCTGACGCAGTAGCGAAATAAATTTTAAAAATACGATAGCTATAGTATCATATAATTTGTGCATATGAAAAGTTTTAATATAGTTATTTTCATAAAAAGAACCATGAGGACTATAAGGACTGATGAATAATTTTATCAGATAATTTAAATGTTATGAATTTGCTGTTTCGTTAAAAAAAAAAGTTATTTTAATTTATGGATTAAAATATAAATTAAATCACTGGAAACATTCCGTTTCCATAAAGAGAACCCGTGTTTAACTGTCGCCTTCGCGTACGCATCTCGGCATTTTTATTAAGTTAAAGTTTTATATGCCGTTGTATTTTTAAACAAACACACGCGCAATTTCTGCTTATGTTTTAGTCTTATGCATAACAATATGTGAAAATACAGACCTCGTATTTGCAGGGATTTATATGGATTTAAAAGTCAAATACGTATCGCAACTAGTCGTGGGGAGTGTTACGATACAGAAGCTGAAGAAGCCGGAGTATGACAGTAAGACGTACAGGCTTATTTGTAAGAATTAATCAACATCTCTCTAAGACATACTAAATCTATATAATAAGCAGCCATTATTTTGGCCTGTATAAACATATTTAAATACATGGCAAATTATTTTGCATGACTCTTGTAATTTCGGTAACCCAATGAATGTAGGTCACCAATGTGCAGTGACTTGAAATAATTCGTGCTCAGGGCCATAGTCAGCTATGAGGTGAGTGAGGTCCAGATCTCGGTAATTTTTTAAGAGCTAAAAATAAAATTTGGAGCTAAAAATTCACCTGAATAAAAAAAGCAGCAGCTGAATGTGTCTCGGGGCCAAGTGCATTCTGTCCTGTCCTGCCTCTGCCCCTCCTGTTTTTTCCTTACCGTGGCCTCAATGAACTGCGCATGTTCCATCATTTGTCTTACCTCTTGTTTAAGCCCTTGTGTGAATTACTCCAGCTGCCCTTCTTTTGCTTCCTCGTTAGTCCTGTATGGAAGTGCTTCCCAGTCCTGTGTTCCCCAGGCCTGTCATTGATGTCAAGCCTGTGTGTGTGTGTTTGTGTGTGCACGTGTGCGTGTGCACGTGTGCCCAGGCCTTTTCCCACTCTTCTATCTGTTTTCTGACCCCTCCTGGGTTGTTTTGTTTCCCAGTCCCATTCAAAGTTCAATAAAACCCTTTTATTTTCCCCAACGCCTGCCCTTCGACTCCTGTGATTTCAGGTCGTAAGACATTCTTAACCCAGTTCAAATGTGTTGTAATAGTGTCTGCTGTGTGAGATAGAGCACTAGAGCATTCAGTATTAGCATGATAGATGATGCGTGACTTGTGAACCGCACGTGCGCACTTCTCTGAAAGCAGTTTGAATTCACGTGTGTGTGTGTGTGTGTATGATTATACAGCATTGTGGGGGAGGGTGCGCAGGCTGCATATTCAGTAAGAAAAAAAATGATCATTATCTGTAAAAAGGTGACCTGCTAGGGCGTCTGGAGTAAAGATAATTATATTAAACAATTAAATACAAGCATAGGCTGGGCCACTCTGGCCATGTTAAAGGTTGGGTTTCTTTCCTGTTATGCCTAATGGGCTAGATTAGGATAACTGACGTTTCACATAATGTAATTAATTAAAAAAAACAGCTTATGAAGGTGACGGTATGAATAGTGTCCATAGAAACATTTCAAAGCCAAATTTGGATATCAGAACAAGTGTATTTGATGTAGGCTTGTAATAGTATATTAATATCAAGCATTTGTCTGTCATTTTATGTTTATATATGGTTACAAATAACCTTAAATTGCATGATTCTTACCCATAATACTTTACTGCTCTATAATGTTCTTATGACGTATACCTAAATTCATTCAGTAAGGCACATTCATATAATAGCTCCATATAACTTGCTGTAACCTAAACTATTGTTCATTGATATTAACTCTAATTTAACACTGCCTATCTCCCAGAAAAAAAAATGCTGTACAGAGTAGGGCAGACATGTCAAAGTGATTAAAACAAGATACATTAAATAGGTTACTTACAAGGAAGCCAAATTTACATCAGCCCCCATATGTAATGTGTGAGTGATGAGACCCAACCCTGGGTCCTGGATCTCACTATTGTTCAAGCCCTGACTACGGCCCTGTTGGTGCTCATATTGTTTTTAATCAGCAGTCCAAAATGTAGTCCTATACTACCACCTAATAAGGCATCACACAATATAATGATTTGCAGTTCAACTGACTTCAAAGCAGTGCTGTGCTCTCAATTTTAATTAAAATTATTAAAATATTATGCAAAAACAAAACATTAAAGATTTAGAAATATTAGGGAAACTGATAGTGGGGCACAGATGGACCAGTTCCCAGTACAGAGGTACCGATTGTGCACAAACACAGCACATCAGACCTGTCTCTGTGGTTAGGCTGCAGCATTGCACCTGTACATTATGCACCTATCTTGCATTGGGGGGGGGGGGGGGGGACTCAGTCCTATAGGTGACATGGGGCATGTTTTTTTTCCAGGAAGACAACTGGAAACTGCAAAGTGTTTGAGAAACAGCATCTTCACAAGGCATCAGGTTCCACAATGGCTACTGCTGCTTGACTGCATGAGCACATGGAACTGTATTCCTAAACAGAATCATTTTAATAGTGGACGATCTGTAAAATGTATCATTTCCCTTTAATAAAATTTGATAGCATGTAACACAGTAAGAGGTGATGATGTAGAGGCTTCCTGCCTGGATGTGACTTTGGGAACCAGCAGGTGCAGCTCTTCTCTTCAGCAAGCTTTTGTGTGTCCTGGGAAGTCTGAGGATACAATCGCTTCCAGACAGTCCTAAAGCCTTTTCCATGCAACAGGAAGCCACCTCACACGCGATGATTCTTTGGAGAAATGTTAGAGTCCTTTTGGATCCCCCTGAGATTGAGATGGTTCCTTTGGCCCAGTTCTGTCCACTTCCTCTAGGGTCACAGGGGGACCAAGAGCTATATCCCAGTGTATAGGGAGCTGAGGGCTGGGCCCACTTATCTGTTCCAGCATCATCTTTCATCACAGGTTTTCCACCAAGGTCAGCTGCCTGATGAAAGAACCTATTAAAAGGGGTAATCAAAAACCCCTTTGTTTCTGGGCCTATATTCAGTACAGCTTATCAAGCCCCGCCAGCTTCATCCGTATCCGTGAGTCCAAAAACCTCCATCACAACCCACAGTCCATACTTTGCATGTCATGGTCTTATAATAATCATCTGCCCCGTTGTGGTCTTTATTCTAGCATCTATAAGTCAGTATGTATTTCAGTACCTTGGTTTTGATAATACCTTAATTTGTTTACTAGGGATCATCATAGCTGATACTGATCTAGCAGCAGAGAGGCTATAACGGGATCTTGACTTAATTAGCGACTGGGCTGATACCTGGCAGATGAAATTTAACATAGATAAATGTAAGGTAATCCAT
>JAODKC010000130.1:10414499-10427527 GCA_026777985.1 Mormyrops attenuatus
TCTCCCCAAACGAGCTTGATGGGCCGAATGGCCTCCTCTCGTTTGTAAATTTCTTATGTTCTTATGTTCTTATTCCACTGCTAATTAAATTCTAACTGATAAAACCAATATATACGAAGAACAACTGAGAACAACATATGTCTTCATTACACAGCAGCAACTGTGTTAAACCAATGATAGAAAACTTAATGTAATTACAATAACAGGTTGCACATGAATGACTGATCATGCACCCTTAGAAAAATTTGTAGTAAATGATAAACAATAAATAGTTCAGGGATCATACATACCTGTTTTTATTTTTAAAAAAAAATACTGTACATAGAACCCCGTTTCTGAAAAAGTGGGGATGATGCGCAAAATGTTAAGAAAAACAGAATGCAATGATTTACAAAACAAATGTTAAAAAGTTTAATTGTTTTATGATAAATATATCTTAAATTTGAATTTGATGAGAGCAACGCATTTTTAAAAAGTTGGGCCAAGGGCAACAAAAAACTGGAAAAGTTGTGTAATGCTGAAACAAAACACTGAATGGAATAACTAATTAGGTTAACTGGCAGCAGGTTAGTTAGATGAATGGGTATAAAAAGAGTCTCCTGGAGAGGCAGAGTCACTGTGCAGTGAAGATGGGGAGAGGTTCATTACTCTGTCAAAGACTCCGTGGGCAAATGGTGCAATAATTTAAGAATAATGTTCCTCGAAGTAATATTGCAAAGAATTTGGGAATTTCATCATCTACTGTACATAATATCATTGAAAGATTCAGAGAATCCGGTGAAATCTCTGTACACAGGGACAAAGCCAAAAAGCAATATTTGATCGCTGTGATCTTCAGGTCCTCAGGCTGCACTGCATTTAAAACAGACACGATTCCATAGTGGAAATCACTGCATGATCTCAGGAATACTTCCGAAAACCATTGTCTGTGAACACAGTTCATCAATACATCCACAAATGCAGGATGAAACTCTACCACGCAAAGAAGAAACCATGTGTAAACATGACCCAGAAACACCACCGACATCTCTGAGCCTGAGCTCATTTAAGATGGACTGAGGCAAAATGGAAAACTGTCCTGTGGTCTGATGAGTCAAAATTCCACATTTTTTTTGGAAATTGTGTGCGCTGCATCCTTCGGGCTGAAGAGGAAGGAGACCGTCCGGCTTGTTATCAGCGGACAGTTCAAAAGCCAGCATCCATGATGGCGTGGGGGTGCATTAGTGTCTACGACTTGGGTAGCTTGTACATCTGTGAAGGCACCATTAATGCTGAATGACATATACAGGTTTTGGAGCCATATATACTGCCATCCAGACAATGTATATTTCAGACAATGCCGAACCGCATTCTGCGCACGGCTCTGTAGTAGAAGAGTCCAGGTGCTAGACTGGCCAGATTGCAGTCCAGGCCCGTCACCCATTGAAAACATTTAGAGCATCGTGAAGTGAAAAATATGACAAAGGAGACCCCAAACTGTTAAGCAGGTGAAATCCTATATCAGGCAAGAATGGGACAACATTTTATTTTCAAAACTCCAGCAACTGGTTTCCTCTGTTCCCAAACATTTACAGAGTGTCATTAAAAGACAAGGTGATGCAACACAGCGGTAACCAACTTTTTTCAATCGTGTTGCTGGCGTCAAATTCAAATTGAGCATATATTTGTCATAAAACAAGAAGAATTCTCTGTTTTAACATTTGAAATGTTGTCTTTGTTCCATTTTCAATTAAATATGGGTTTGTATGATTCGTAAATTATTGCATTCTGTTTTTATTGACATTTTACACGGTGCCCCATATTTTTTGGAAACGGGGATGTCAGCATCTTGTACAGCGATCTTATCCCTGCTTGGAACTGTTGCAGCTCCACCAGTGCAGTGCAGTTGTATTTATTCATTTTACATTTTTGTAGGGAATATTTCGTGAGGTCAGTGACAAATATCCACACAATTCATTTTCCTTGCTGAGCCTGGTTGTGACTATTCTAATTGGGTGAGACTGAATTACCTTACATCAGTGGGGCTAAGTGTACGACCCATTGCCTTGACTGAAGTCTGAAAATATGCTTTTTATTACCGTAGCCGTACCCCCTCTCTCTGCCACAAGGGGGAGGTAGTCTCGGGGGATGTGTGGTTAGGGAATGTATGCAGCTTGGAGTGCATTTTCTTTTTAGTGGCCCTAGGAAAAGCTTTACTTGGGAGGCCCCCCTACAAGATTGATGATCATTTTGCTTTTTCTTCAATGCTGGTAAATCAGGGGCCCTGGGCAACTGCCTCTTCTGCCTATAGCTATTGCTGGTGCTGAGAGGGTAAGTTCTTAGGGCACTGAGAGTATTGATGGGCCGGGTCATACCAAAGCACTGAGAGTCCGTGTAATTAGTCCGTGGTTATACCACTTTAATTCACACCTTCAACTGCACCATGGTGCAACCAAGTTCATCCATTCATCGATCTTCCACAAGTGCTTGTCCATTGCCGGGTTGCTGGACTGAGAACAAAAATCAGCTGTGGAAATTGCATCCTGCTCAAAGAGTTTTCATTCCTAGTCCACAGATACAGTGGCTGACCTGGAATACTTCTGGTAGTCCCATCACATAGGAATTCACCTAATCATACATCATTTGAAGATAATATCAAATCATCCACTTCTGTATCCTATCCTTCCCTTAACAGGTTATCCTGATTCAGGGTGGAGGGGGCGGTGGTGCAGCATGGACCAGGGGGGATAGGGCACAATGACAGCGTTGTTCTTAAAGATTAAAGATCTGCAAATTAGTTCCATACATAGAAATGCAATATTAGGTACCTGTACATGTAGAATTTGAGGACACAAAGATTACAAGTTTTGAACCTTGTCCCTCGAAATAGCAAAACATGAACACTGATGATTGTGAAGGTCTGGCACTTACTATCTGCAGTGGATGGTATGGAAGGAATGTATGGGAAGTATGGACACTAAAGGTTGTTAAGGTGAGACGCGTTGGTCTCTTTCTTAACAACAAACTTTCTATCCACAAAGCAGTGGCACCAAGCTGATCATTTGGGGCACAGCCCCTGTTTAATGTGTGGCGTAAAAAACAGCGAATGTAGATGTGAAACATACAAGTCCCAAAAGTGACCAGAAAAATAAGAACCCGGTCTCATGTTTTATATTGTCCCCCCCTCTAGTGTTGAAGTACATGAATTACACCAAAATTGTTAACTGCAAGTTTAGCTAACAGAATTGGCATTCAAAGGATCATGGTGCCTGCAAGAGGGGACACGCTTGGTTTAACACAATTTGCATTGTGCAGTTGGTTTAAACAAAGCAGTTTAATCAAAGGAAGAAAATATGGCTGTTGACAATTTAGCCTGGACAAAACCAGCATGGCCCGCCATAGACAAGGATTTCAATTAGAAACTGGGCGTGAAACACATCATTAAAATAGTACATTGTTATAATGGCACAGTATTCCAATGGATTGGTCTTAAGACTTGCGCAAAAATGACAGGTTTGATTTCTATAGAACGTGTAACGCTACAGATGAGTTGAAAAACTGATGGAGTACAGAATGTGCTGCAATGTTCATAGCAAAGCCCTGTCACCATATCTAGCTTAGTCATGAGAAAATGTCACGACTCAGAACTGAGCATGTCTCTAAAACACATACACGATTAATCAGCTCAGCATCCTAGCTTTCAGTACTAGATAAATCCAGTGTATTGTAAGGTGACCCTGTAAAAGCATCCCAAAACCAGTCCACTGGGCTGAACAGCAAGCAGAAGTTGCTTTTGAAATTTAATAAAAATTAAAAACTAGGCAAGAGGGAAAAAACAAAATGTCCGCCCCGCAGCCGAAGATCTTACTGTTTGCACCGGAGGGGTCGCTGCCTGTTAATTGTAGATTTCTTCACAGCGTAGCTCATCAAAAACAGACTCACACAGGTACACGCAATAAGATCATTTATGTTATTTTACAATCGGCAATTATAACAAATAATAATTAAAAAAAAGATTAGTAAGATGTACAGTATGATAATGGCCTCCTCTGCTCGGCCTAGTAACCCAAAGCATGTCTGTCCATCCAGTGTGGAAGGGGTGGGGACTTTACTTAAGGGGGGGGTAAGGGATAGAGAGGGGAGCAAGGGAACACACAGTCCATAGGCTCAGATGGAATGAAGGCTGCGGGGGGAAGAGTGCGAAACACAGGAAAGGAAGGAAGGATGGGATGAAGGGTGAATAAAACCATAAGGAGAAGAGGTCAAGGCTCAGTTGCTGTAGATCTGTCCCTCAGGAGGCTGAGGCAGCTTCATGTTCTCCTTGCAGGCCATGAGACGCCGTAGCTCCTGCAGGACCACGCGGATGCTGTACGAGTTCTGCCATTTGGCCAGAGACGACACTGCGTGCATGTCCACCTGTAGGGGGCGAACCGGACACACGATGAGCGAGAGCCACTGCTGGGTGATACACAGATCCATCTCCTTCCTTAGACGCTTACAGAGGAACCTTTTCACCGTGGTTATGATGAAATGTTCTGCCCTTCACGATAGGGGAATACTTACAACGCCATTTGAGTTGTGTACTCCATTCAAGTTGATTTTAGTCACAAATCTGACGATGGGAGGACTCTCTGGGTATCTGGGTCCACACTCCACCTTTACGCTGTACATTCTGTTCTCATAGATTGTCTGCAATTAGATGGGACGACAAAAAATATCAAAGCTCGTCTCTTGTGATACTGACCAGCTCTTGGCAACAAGTCTGTTAAAAAGTAGAATGCAAGAATTTTCTTATACTTTTTATCATTTTCGGTTCCATCCCCCACTCAAATTCCAAACAAGTATGAAATTAGACATTAAAATGTTCAGAACCAGAAAGCAATCTTGTCATTTTAGCACATGAGTTAATTCTCATACCAGCAAATTATCCAGCCTCTGAAGTAGTAGCAAACCAAAAAACAATATTCTTCATAGATACTGTGGCTCACCCAAGTAGTAAGAAAACACCACAAAGTTAATGAAGCTTAACAGCAACAAAAATAGCTCAAACTAATAAGGAAAAGGCCTTTTTACACATGTTGGCATGAACCTGGGACAAAGACCAGCTGAAAAGCTTAAACACCCATGGCATACATGCCTTATATGCTCCAAAGCAAAGAGACTAAAAAACAAGGAGTTCAGGAGAAAGGAAATGTTACCCAAAGACATTCTAGTCCAGTTTTCTGAATGAAAAGGAGTCTTTTCAGAGTGCTGGGACCATGTCTTCCCAGCATCTCCTTAAAGATCAACCAGTATCTAAGCAGCTATTTCTATTAACATGGCATGTGAAGACTCAAAGCATCCCCCAGTGAGATGCCAGGTAAGAGAAACACTAAAGTGCTTTATTCGGTTTTAGCCTTCTCTGTCTACTGTCTTATTACACACACATAAAATTTATGTGACACAAATAATATCCATCCATCCATCCATGTACCCAGTTATACTATGCAGGGTCGTGCCTATGGGCTCAAGGCAGGGAATAACCCAAGATGGGGTGCCAACCCATCGCAGGGTATATAATATACACAATACATACTAATCCTAAAATATAAATTTCATTACAAATTACATATATCATTAACATTCAAATATCATCTTAGACTACTAAACTCTGTGTTAAAAAGCCAGCAGACATCTGTGATATCAGCAACATCTGCTATGGGAGACTGCAACGCTGTTTTGAAAATTGAGGTTGTCTTCTGCAGGAAAGACAAGGACGGCTTCAGCCTCATTCTATCATCAGCCTGTAGCCCCTATTTCCTCCTCTCTACTGGCTAAACTTGCTCTACAGTTTTCATTGAGGGCCCAGCTAATCTCAAACAGGCAAGTCAATCTGGCTCTTTATCTTAAGTTAATCTTAGCACTGAAAATGTGAAACTTGCTACCTCCTACATCAAATAACTATGAAATATAGCAGTGACAAGTACACAACCCCTTCATTCCACAATTTAAGACATTCAATGGCTAGAAAATTCTAAAACCAGCACTGAACCTGGCCTATAGCGAATGGCTGCGTACACTGATAGAATGATATAGAAAATGGTATATGTTATAGAAAATCTCTTCTTCTAGTATTCTCCATGCAAAAAGTAACAAGAATCAACAACTCAGGGAATGATTACACTTTTTGAGTCATTAAACAGGAAAATATAGACCTGTAACCAAATAAGTGGTTAACCTCAAATAAGTGATAATTAATATTAAACACCAATGATTTCGCAAAAATGTACATAGTGAAAACTTCCAACACGATCTATAGCTTCGACCTTTTAATAGATGAAGCATCTGCAGGAGTACAGCCCAGGAACCATCTTTTGCAGAGAACATTTTAAAAAACTGTATTTTCATACACACACAGGCAATACAAGCAAAGAAATAACATTATTTTATGACCACTGTTATTAATAATACAAGAGGCCTGACTTAAATGTGCTGACCCTGGGTGGGCCAATGATCATCCCCCTCCAGCGAGTCAGGGTCATGTCCTCATCGTCCTCCAGGCCCCAGCTCACGGTACCATCTCCTACACCCTTCTGACCCTCCTCCAGCTCCTCCAGTAGCCGGAAGTTACGGGGAACCTTCACGCCTGAAGTGAAACAGACACCGAACCACAGGAAGTCACACACATACACATATAATGTGCACACAGACTACAGCAATACACAGGTTCATCTTAGTCTTCTGCCTCGACCGAAAAAAATATACTTGCTATAAAATAATTTCCTAAATACTGCGTCTTAGACAAGACATTTTAATATATAGAAACATGAAAGCACAAATGACCGCACTAACTGTTGATTATACTGAAATCAAGATGTATTAATCGTGACATCGTGTCATCAGTTCAGCTCAAACGTCATGGGCGATGATCCGTGATCAAAAACCGAAAATACAGAAGGTAACATATTTATGTGTAACGGAGACGTTATTAACTTGGCAAATAGCTATACAACTGGAAACAGCACAGGAAAGGAAGTGGTTTCTAGATAACGCCGACATAGTGCTTGACAAGCTTCTAAATTCATTTTAACCATTAAAACACAATGTAGCATGGTAAAAGACTTGTTATAGAATTAACTCAATACAAAGAGCAATAAAAAAAAACTGTTTCGCGTATTGTCCACCATCCCTGTCGTTAACGATGACCATTTTTATCTGAATCATCACAACAGGCCTCAAATATGTGACACAATTGCGCAAGAAATGTCTAACATCACAAGCTAACTGGGATATATTTAAAGGAAATAATGAAGCTGGGTAGTACTTCTTTATATTAGTAAAACAGCTAGCACAGAAAGCTACTTAATGATGAGTGAAATTGTCTAATATTGCTGGAGTTTTAATGTGATGTGATTTTCAACAAAACATTGGTATGACGTCAATACGGTATGTCTTTAGCAAATAAATGTTAATACTACGGTCAATGTGATATAAATGTGTGAATGAATATTAAATGATAATATTAGAAGGGATGTAAAACTCAGGATGAATAGGTTTTAACAGCTGGTCCATGACACGGAAGTAGAGCTTTGGACAATCTGCTTAAACGTGACAATTGTGGTAAAGGTTGTGCAATTATACTGCAACAGTGTACAGTTCGAAAGGTACCGCACAGATCATAACATTATTTCTGTTACGAAATATGTTTATTACCGCATAATTTTATAGTTTTCCATCTAGCTACCTTCATTTTTTCCTCGTCTGCTAAGGCAGTGGTAAACGATTAGTTATATAAGTACCCCAATATAAACTTATTTGAATACTTTTACAGTTCGAAATGCACGCTTTATTGATATTATTTAATATTATGTCCCCTAAACTTGGACACTTAATAACATATCCGATAATTACGCAGCCAATACTAACATATTCTCACCTGATCCGGCGGCGGCCGCCATCTTGTCGTTATCTAGCGGGATCGCGCACGCCACCTTGTGTTCATTTAAGGTATGACTTTATCCCCATTTACCGACTTACCTGCCTTGGCCAGTTTGTACTTCCACTTTTCCGTGCGCTGTTACGGTTCGTGCACAGTGAGAGTGACGTAAATTTCGTCATCAGGAGTGTTCTTGCAGACTATGCGCGTGCAGCCGAGCTCGGGGCGTTTACTGGTGTCCCATCAAGGGTGCGGCGCAGTCAGGGTTTCCAACTCTCACGCATCTGGCGTGACACTCACGCTTTCAGACGGTCACGCAAGAGCTACGGCAAATCTCTGTTATTCCATTATAAACCTAAAATTACCTACACCAGTTCGCAAACCATACAGACCATTTAATAGGTAATAAACTCTTATATACATGTAAATGTGTGTGCAGACTTGTCTAAAATTGAAAATCTCAGGTCAGTGTTGCTGATGGACGGATCGATGGGAAAAGGTTTACATGTCTAATGAAAGCGATGTGCAAAAAACTTATAACTTTTGTGATGTTTCAGAAAAGTTACCATTAATAAATAACTATGATATTTATTATAGACAGGGGTGCACATAAGTGGTGCGCATGCGCTATCAGAATAAACAATGCGCGCCAGATCTGATGCTGTAACGCGTGTTTGCGTACTTAAGGTTTTAGGAAAGATATGTGCTAAGCATTGGACTGCAGTATGAGCCACTGCTTTTATAACTTTCTTCATTCATCAAAACGTCCAAGAAGCAAGCTCCATTAAGCAATCCTTTGCTGTTCCTCCACCACCAAAACAACGCCAGACTGAACCTGAACCACAAAAGAAGCGTGCGTTCGCGGAAAAATGGCTGCAGGAGGTCAGCTGGCTTCAAACGAATGACACCCGCACTGAGATGTGGTGCAAACTATGCCGTGAAAATCCCACGGTGGCGGAGAAAAACAGCGCCTTTTATACAGGTACTAAAAACTTAAATCATCCAGCTTTTGATAAGCATGCAAAAAAAATAGCAGTAACTGTCGTGATGCTTAAAAAGCTGTCATTTCATTAGAAAGCTACAAACTACGAGGCTTTAAAGAACAGATATTTTGTTGCACTGGTTTTATTCATTCTCAGTTGAAATTAAAGTACATGTGATATCAGGTTATCCCTGTACCCCTCTGTTGTGTTCATCCTGTGAGGTGGGTCATAGAAAAAAATATTTTAAAAAAGTGAGGACCAAGCTACAAGCCCAGGTTCTCCCCTGAGAACAAGACCAAATATGTTATGTGCACCCCCGATTATAGAATAGTCAACAGCTTAAGTCAAGTTTAATCCTGAGGTACATGGATGCGGACAATAATATGGGAGCCAACCCATGGACTCTCACAGTATTTAGGAAACAATGGCTACCTCTAGTCCACCGTTACAGGTTGGCAGCTAGTTTCCACTAACACTACTATACCTTCCAGCACCTGGATGCATCGTCAGTCAATGCTAATCACCTCCATTTTCAGCGATTATTTTGGGTGTTGGATGTCCAATCTAGAAATTCTGGGTACCCCCTGGCAAAATGTCACCTTAGGCCCTCCTGCCCAATGTAACATATAATTCTACATATTCAAGGCCCCCTGTCAAATGCTGGGTATTCATACCCTTTCAATGCCCTTGGTTGTACAGTAGCTGGAGACAAGCTGGAGAGAGCTTAGCTGCACACGAACAGGTAGCCTGTGGCTGGATCAGGGGATTTTCCCCCATGAAGACCATGGGTTTTCTTTTTGGAGTTTTGTTTTATCACAACCCTAAGTGGATTACTTATATCAAGTTTACAAACAGTGACAACTAGACACTAGACAGCTAGGGGAATTGCAGCAGCTCGTGTGTGTCATCAATTCATTACTTTTAATAGCTATTACTGCTAATATAATAATGTGCAGTGTGGTTAACTGTTAACCACCTGAAAGAGATATTTTCTGAGTTGACAGGGGAGTTTTCTTATTTCCCAGTTTATAGAGCACCGATCCAGTGCCGGTCAACCCATTAGGTAATAGAGGAGGCCGCCTCTTCTGAGGGGGCACTGACTTAGCAAAGCAATTTCACTTCACGTCTCAGACGGGGAGTGCCGGCGATGAAGCTTGCCTAGGGCTCCATATGGGCTTTGTCCGGTACTACACCTAGTTATATTGCCTGAAGAGAGGTTTGAACTTAAAACTCATTTACGACCTCTTAAAATTACTTTAAAGATGCTATTTGATTCAGCTTCAAGATCATGTTTCTTTAATCAAATCCATCCATTCTTGTTCTGTACATACCCTATGCAGGGTTATGGGGGTACAGAGCCGACTCCAGAAGCTATGGGCACACGGCAGGGAAAAACCCACAATGGGCCACCAACCCGTCACAGGGCACACACACCATTCACACCTAGGGGCAATTTGGCAAATACAGTCAACCTTAGTGTGTTTTGGGGGGCTGCCCCTGTGGGTAGCACTATTGCTTCTCACCTCTGGGACCTGGGTTCAAGTCTCTGCCAGGGTTCTGTGTTTTTAGTGTGTTTGTGTGTGTGTGGAGTTTGCGTGCTCTCCCTGTGTTGTCATGAAGTTTCCCCAGTCCCCCCCCCCCGTCCAAAAATAAGGATGGATGTTTTTGGGGAAACTGGAAAACACAACGACATCACAAGGAGAACATGCAGACTCCACACACCCAGAGCCTAGGCGAAGAGTTCTGAGGCAAAATTGCTGACCACCGCATAATTAGTTTGACAGTTGACAAACCTGAGGAAATCTTCACAGGTTCACACATTGATGTAATTGAGCTGAGTGTGAATCAGAGTAACAGGGAAAGAAGGGATTGCATCTTTGTAAATAAACAGAATTGCACTGTAGAGAGGAACCGGTACCTTCTCTAAACAAAATTTTCCAGCTTAATCTGGATCTGCCTGCAGTTGCAATGACTTTTGTTTTGTGATGTATCACAATTCTGATATAGGTGTGTCAGATTCACCCCAAGGGAGCACTATAATTTTCAATAATCATGAAGCAATTATCCAGCAATCGTCCATAGTCGATAATCCAACAAAATATTATAATCTCTAATTTCTCTATATATCTTATTTACATCATTGTATAAGTCAGTATACTGCGACATGTGAATATTAAAAATGGATGGATAGGATTTGGTTTCTTTTTGTTATTGTTTTGTGTCAGGGTTACAGTTATAGCCGCTGTGTACAGCCTAAGACGCAAACTCTTATCACAACAAGACCTTAATCCCTACCCAGCCCTCACCTTAACTATAAGTAACCAAACAACATACAAGGCTTTTCGGCATTTTTAGGTTTTTGACCGCATTCACACATTTTTGTGGGGACCTGAAAAAACGATTTCTCTCTCTTTCTCTCTCAGACAAACACACAAATAGGAACAGGACATTCTGGATGACATGTATAAAGGTAAATGAGACAAAACCAGACAGGGATTCAAAAAAAGGCAATGAACAGTATGTTTATCTTTACCAGACCAAAATATTCTTTTGACTTTTCATGCAGACCATATGTGTATATGGCTGTCTAATCTTGTGACACACATGCACACACACACACACACACGCGCACTTGCTTAATATACCTAAATCCAAACTAATCCCCAGTATAATTGGAGATGTAATGTAATCCATTCTTACAGTTGTAATCCTACTGCCATAAAGGCAATCGTATTGTTTTTTTTTCTGTTGTTTTGTGGCAAATTGTGGTGCGTAGTTTTGCCACAAGTGTACAGACTCACAAAGGCACCAGATAAAACCTGGAACAAAAAATGGGTCGAAGGCTTCTTCAAAAATGTTTTTTGGCACAAGAAGCCAACTGAAAAATCACTTCAAAGACACTCCTTACACCTTCCTTCCCAGAAGCATGATTCAGCCTCCAGAAAATTCCTGAAACCACCCAGATACCTCTGTTAACAACCTACCGAGGAACTCAAATCCGTGTTGGGTTGGTTTAATAACCCGAGGCTTTAGCAGACACAGAGCTGGTAATAAATCACCATGGAAACATAAACGCACTCCAAAACCCAGCCCTGTTACTCCGCTGCCAGCTCAGTGCTTATACATCCAGCTTTCCTGTTCCACCCAAATGTTGTACTTCTTAAAACTATATTAATTTTAAAAACTAATTTTTATTATCCATGGTATTGTAATTAAGAGATCATGGATGTTTAAAAACCAGGTACAACTGTAGCAGAGTCTTAGATTACAAGTTAAAAAGAAAACTAGCTCACTAAAATCAACTTTAATAAAGTTAAGCTTGTAAACTTCATAACTGAACATAAACTTTGCCAGTGTTAATTTACCATTGTGTACAACCACACTGGATGCACAATAACTAAGCACTACTTTTAAAAAAAATTCTCATAAATTATATAAAATTAATAAATGTGTACTTTTGGTAGTCATTCTTCTCTCCTGAATTTTGTCAGAAGAAATGAATAACGTCGAGTAAATGTGTTTAGGATAAATATATATTTATATATACAGGATGGTGAACAGAGCCACATGACATGGAGATGTGAGAAAGGAACAGGGACATTGGTAACAGGGTGGGATTAATGCATACGCTATCCTAAGCCCCAGCCTAGGGATCCAGCCGCCATCAGGGGCCCTGTCTAGGAAAATCATGGGCTCCTTCTCGGGAAACATGCAATAGTCACCCACTGACACCTGATCACTTGCCAACTTTTGTCACCATTACACACCCAAAGCTTTACCATTGGCCCCATGCGTGCTGATTAGTAGAGTTATTCACATTGGATAATTTTTCATACTCTGTCATTTGATTTTCCGCTCAAAAAATAGATCAAGTGGCCCGCTTCAGGGAACCTCTTGGCCATGTCAGCTTCAGGCCCCCAGGGAAGTTAATGCGCCCCTGGTCAATTGGGGTCGGAGCAGAGATAGAGATAGGTGTGAATTTGACAATAACAGTACAACAAACAAACAAACAACATACATCTATGTCAAGGTTACATGAGAGATAGTCTCAGTATATCCTCCTGAGACCCAAGGACAATTTCAGGTTATTTGTGATTTTCTATGTCTTTGGAGGAAATAAAACATCTTACAATTTAGATTTTTTCAAATTT